>PVKU01003347.1:8360-182955 GCA_004027475.1 Anoura caudifer
TTTTTTTTTTTTTTTTTTTTTTTTTTTTTTTTTTTTTTTTTTTTTTTTTTTTTTTTTTTTTTTTTTTTTTTTTTTTTTTTTTTTTCTGTCTCTTTTTCTTTTTCTTCTTAAAGCAAGCCCTTTAACATTTGTTGCAGTACCAGTTTGGTGTTAGCAAACTCCTTTAGCTTTTTCTTGTCTAGGAAGTTTCTTATTTTCTCTTTGATTTTAAATGATAGCCTTGCTGGGTAATGTAGCCTTGTTGTAGGTCCTTGCTTTCCATCACCTTGAATATTTCACAACACTCCCTTTTTGCATGAAATGTTTCTGTTGAGAAATCATATAACTTTTAGGCCAGTCAAATTGGTGCTCCTTTTTAGATAACTACCTGCTTTTCTCTTGAAGCTCTTAGGATTCTCTCTTTATGTTTAAGCCTCATCATTTTAATTATGATGTGTCCTGGTGTAGGCCTGTTTGGGTCCCACTTATTTGGGACTCTCTGACCTTCCTGTACTTGTGTCTTTTCCCTTCACCAGACTAGGGAAGTATTTGGTCATTATTTCTTCAAACAGATTCTTGATCTCTTGCTTGTTCTCTTCTCCTTCTGGTATTTCCATGATGTGGATGTTGTTGTGCTTCATTTTGCACAAAATGTCTTAAGCGCTCCTCCTTTGTTTTAAGTCTTTCTTTCTTTCTTTCTTTCTTTCATTCATTCTCCTTCCTTCCTTCCTTCCTTCCTTCCTTCCTTCCTTCCTTCCTTCCTTCCTTCCTTCCTTCCTTCCTTCCTCTCTGTGTGGTTGCTTTAGTCTAAATATTCTAATTCTTTTGCTTCATCTAACCTACTGTTGATTTTTTTTTGCATTCTTTATTTCCAGCTGCTCCTTTTGTATGATTTATCTTTTTTCATGTTGTTGAGTATCCTTATTATTATTACTCTAAACTCTCTATCTGACAAATTGCTTGCCTCCATTTCATCCATGTTTTTTGTTTGTTTGTTCTCTTTTTCCTGATGAATTATCTTGTTCTTTCATTTGGAGCATGTTTCTTTTTCTTCCCAATTGGACTGCCTCTTTAGTTTGTTTCTATGTATTAGGTAGATCTGCAGGACTTTAGTATATGCCTAAGTCACACCCCGCCTGTGACTGGCCCTGGGCAGTCTGCTTGTAGCTATTAGCAATCCACAGCTCTTGGCTTCTTCTCCTGGGCCAAAGCAGTTTATAGATTCAACACAATCCCTATTAAAATACCAATAAAATAGTTTACAGATATAGAAGAATTATTTCAAAAATTTATATTCAACCATAAACAACTCTGAATAGCTACAATAACTTTGAGAAAGAAGAACAAAGTAGGAGGGATCACAATACCTGAAATCAAACTGTATTACAAGGCCACTGTAATCAAAACAGCCTGCTACTGGCCTAAGAACAGACATGCAGATCAATGGAACAGAAGAGAGAACCCAGAAACAAACCCGTCTTTATGGTCAATTAATATTCAACAGAGGGGGCAGAAGTATAAAACCAAGTAAAAATAGCCTCTTCAACAAATGTTGGGAGATGTTGGGAGATTTGGACAGCTACATATAAAAAAACTGAAATTCTACCACCAACCTACACCATACACAAAAATATACTCAAGACGGGTAAAGGCTTAAATATAATTTGTGATACCATGAAAGTGGAGAACATAGGCAGGGCAATCTCAGATATGCCACACAGCAATATTTTCACTGATATGTCCCCTAGAGCAAGGGCTATAAAGGGAAGAATAAACAAATGGGACTTAATCAAAATAAATAGCTCCTGCACAGCTAAAGAAAATACCAGCAGAAAGAAAAGAGAACCAACACTATGGGAAAACATATTTTCCAATGATATCTCAGACAAGGGTTTGATGTCCAAAATATATAAAGAACTCACATGATTCCACTCCAGGAGACAAATAATCCAATTAAAAAATGGGCCAATGACCTGAACAGACACTTCTTGAAGAAGGACTTACAGAGTGCCAAGAGACATTTGAAAGGATGATCAGCATCACTAACCATCAGAGAGATTAAAATGACCATGAGATAACACTTCACACCAGTCAGAATGGCCATCATAAACAAATCAGCAAACAATAAGTGCCGGGGAGGTTGTGGAGAAAAGGGAACCCTAGTAAATTGTTGGTGGGAATACAGACTGGTGCAGCCACTGTGGAAAACAGTATGGAACTTCCTCAAAAAAACTAAAAATGGGACTGCCTTTTCACCTAGTGGTTCCACTGCTGGGATTATAGCCTAAGAATACTTAAACAGCAATTCAAAAGTACTTATGCACCCCAATGTTCATAGCAGCACAATTTACAATAGCCAAGTGCTGGAAGCAACCTAAGTGCCCATCAGTAAATAAGTGGATCAAAAAAACATGGTACATTTACACATTGGAATACTACACAGCTGAAATAAAGAAGGAACCCCTCCTACTCTTTGTGACAGTGTGGATGGAACTGGAGAGAATTACACTTAGAGAAATAAGCAAGGAGGTGAAAGCTGAATATCATATAATCTCACCTATAAGTGGATCCTAATTGACAAAACAAACAAATGAGCAAAATATAACCAGAATCAATGTAATAAAGAACAAACTGACAGTAACCAGAGAAGAAAGGGGTTGGATATCATGGGGGGAAGAAGGGGAAGGGTCATCTAGGAATATGTATAAAGCACCCATGGATAAAGCCAAAGGAGGGGGTAAGATTGAGTGTGGGAGGTAAGCCAATGGGGGTGGGTGGGAGGGGGAAAGTGGTGACAGGAAATTGGACACAACTGTACTTGAAAAATAAAAAATAAATTAAAATTTATAATAAAAATTATAATGATAAAAAAGAAGTAATGACAGAGATATGGGATCTTACCCTCTTGCTAAAGGATCTTGGATTTGGTACTCATATCGATGATTGTGTGAACATGACTCTGCATTTTGAAAATGCAGATAATTCCAGAAAGAACACATTTCTGGGCCTGTTTTTAAACAAAAATTCCGTCTTTTCATTTCACTCTAAACAATAAGGCATAAGGTTACTATTATTCTAAGATGATAGATATTAAAATTATTATTTTATTAATAATACAAAAATTTCCAAAGCAGGCCATTTCAAAGAACATATATCATTTTTCACATTATTTACCTAGCTGTAAAAAATTAAGTCCTAAGCCAATCAAATCAAGCCATCTTCATCCAATTATTACATAGTGATAACAGACCAGTTTACATAAGAAATTACCTTTTCATAATTTACATATGTGCGACATTGATGTCAGGAGTACCATGAAATGTTAAATATTATAAACATTCTTTAATCTTCTAAAATATATTTTGATTATGCTATTACAGTTGTCCCATTTCCCCTCCTTTATTCCCCTCCACCCTGTATACCCCCTCCCACATGCATTCCCCCTTTAGTTCATGGATCATACATATAAGTTCTTTGGATTCCACATTTCCTATACTATTCTTAACCTCCCCTTGTCTATTTTCTACCTATCATTTATGCTACTTATTCCCTGTAACTGTTCTCTCTTTCTCCCCCTTCCCTTCCCCCACTGATAACACTCCATATGATCTCTATTTCTGTGATTCTGTTCCTGTTCTAGTTGTTTGCTTTTTTTTGCCATTTTTTTGTTTGTTTTAGGTTTAGTTGTTGATAGTTGTGAGTTTGCTGTCATTTTGCTGTTCATATTTTTTATCTTCTTTTTCTTGGATAAGTAAGTCCCTTTAACCTTTCATATATTAAGGGCTTGGTGATGATGAACTCCTTTAACTTGACCTTATCTAGGAAGCATTTTATCTGCCTTTCCATTCTAAATGATAGCTTTGCTAGATAGAGTAATCTTGGGTGTAGGTCCTTGCCTTTCATGACTTTGAATACCTTTTTCCAGCCTCTTATTGCCTGCAAGTTTTCTTTTCAGAAATCAGCTCATAGTCTTACAGGCACTCCTCTCTAGGTAACTGTCTTCTCCCTCGCTGCTTTTAAGATTCTCCCCTTCTCTTTAATCTTGGATACTGTAATTATGATGTGCTTTGGTGTGTGCTTCCTTGGTTCCAACTTCTTTGGGACTCTCTGAGCTTCCTGGACTTCCTGCAAGTCTAGTTCCTTTGCCAGATTGGGGAAGTTTTCCTTTATTATGTTTTTGCATAAGTTTTCAATGTCTTGCTCTTCCTCTTCTCCTTCTGGCCTCTATAATTGGAATGTTGGAATGTTTAAAGATGTCCTGGAGGTTCCTAAGCTTCTCCTCATTTTTTTGAATTCTTGTATCTTCATTTCGTTCCTGTTGGATGTTTATTTCTTCCTTCTTGTCTAAACTGTTGATTTGAGTCCTGGTTTCCTTCCCATCACTGTTGGTTCCCTGTAAACTTTCCTTTATTTCACTTTTCATCACCTTCACTTTTTCATCTATTTTATGACCATACTCAACCAATTCTGTGAGCATCCTGATTACCAGTGTTTTGAACTCTGCACCTGATAGGCTGACTATCTCTACATCACTTAGTTGTATTTTTTCCGGAGCTTTGATCTGTTCTTTCCTTTGGGCCATATCTTTTTTCTTGGTGTACCTCTTAAATAGTAAGGGATGAAGCCTTAGGTCGTCACTAGGGAGGGGCAACCCACATCACTGTGTTGTGGCACTGTCTATGGGGTAAGGGTTTGAGAGGGAACTGTACCACCTGATCAGCTCTCTGTTTGTTTTCAGTCACTTATTCTGCTACCTACAAGCAAATTGGGCCCTTTCAGTGCTAATTCCCAAGTGAGTGATTTTGTGTAGGTTCTAGGACCCTCTGGGTCTCTCCAATGAACTCCCCTGTGAGGCTAGGAGTTCCTCTCCCTCAACATTCACAAGTTTTTATAGTTAGAGGTTTGGGGGCTTTATTTTCTGGCATTGGAATCCTGGGTTGCTTGTGTGGTCTGTCTCACTCCCCAGTTGTTCCTCCCAGTTTACCTACATGCAAATAGGGACTTCCCACTCCACCAACCACTGCCTTACCTGCTCCACCAGCCACTGCCTTGCCCACCCGGTCCTGTAGTCACCACCTTGCTGTGAGTTCTCTCCACCCAGCTGCTGGTCTCTGCCCCTCCTACCCATCTGGATGACCATTTCTTCTCTAACTTCTTGGTTGTCGGAGTTCCATATAGTTCAACTTTCTGTCCATCTCAATTGTTTTTGTTTTCAAATTTGTCAATGTCCTTCTTTTGGTTGTACAAGGAGGCACAGTCTGTCTACCTATGCCTCTATCTTGGCCAGAAGTCATTATAAACATACTGATAATGGTTAACACATTTTGGGATTACCACATATAATTTTTTAATCATTGTTTTAAAGATTTTATTTATTTTTAGAGAGAGGGGAAGGAATAGAGAAAGAAGGGGAGTAAAACATCAATGTGTGGTTGCCTGTAGCACAACCCCTACTGGGGACTTGGCCTGCTACCCAAGCATGTGCCCTGACTCTGAATCAAACCAGCAACCCTGTGGTTGCAGGCTTGCACTCAATCAACTGAGCTACACCAGCCAGGGCTATGACCATTTTTTAAAATATCAATTTCAGTGGAATTAAAATTCAGATATATAGATGTTCATATTTTGAATGTCTCCCTTGGACTATAATAAAGCTTCTTTGCAGCTATAATTTGCATTTCTTTCTAATTATGTGATTTTTAACAGGATCTCAAAAATGTGCATGTGACCATGAGTATAGATCTATTCACACTAATGAGTCACAACATATTTTACTAAAAAACTGAGGGGAAAAAACACTAAATTTGGGGGGATAAATCTAATAGAGGTAGAATATAAAGGGATATGGATGGAAAGAGAAAGACAGGGGAGCCACTAGGTGGAGGGGAGTTTGAAAAATATCGCAGAGCAGCATATACACATTTATTTCCATGTTGAAATATAATCTTCCCACTTGCTCCTCACCCTCAGTGAAGCAAGGATTACTTATCAATTACATACATCCTTCCATGTAGGAAGGTAATATTTTCCAAGCCTGTTGAATGGAGGTATGGTCATGTGACTTGGTTTACTTTGGACAATGCAATCTGAGCAAAATGATGCACCATTTCTGGCCAAAAGTTGTACAAATCAAGGTGTGCTTCACTCAGGTATCTTCCCTTCTGCCATTTGAAATGTTCTTGGTAGGATCTATTCTGACAACTTGTGTCCAGGAAAATAGAAGTTGTGAAATAGAGCTGCAACTAAACTGAGATGAGCAATCACCATGAATTAGAAATAACTTTGTTATTATAAACCCCTGAAGTTGGAAGATTACACTTTACTACAGTGTTACCTATGATATAGGACATAAAGCCTTGATATATTTTTATTAGTGTGTTTGCTTATTTGTTTGCTTTACATTCATGTAAACCAAACAGTCTAAGTACCACTTTTCTGTAAAAAATGATAGTTAAGATATGTAAAGCAAGACAGAGCAAGATAATCTATGTACTAAAGATGACACGTGGAATTAGGAGCACAGAACCCAAGATAATCATGAAGACATAAGCTCACATATGACTTACAGAATTAGAAAAGAATGGGAGGATTTGCAACTTATGAAATCATAAGTGGTGTCATTCTGAGTAGCAAAGGCCTCTGATATTAACATTGATTATATATTAAAATATGAAGATGATTAATTGTCTACTTAAAATAATTGTTTTAGCTCAACTGAGATAAAAGTATTTCTGATGTATCTCTAAAAATCATCACAATTGCAATTTTGTAAACTTTTTTGTTCTTCTGGTATGATTATCTGATTATCTAAATATATATGAATGAATCTACCTTCTTTGTTAATAAAATTAATGATTCATAATATTAGTTCTACCTGGTAGAATATTTTTGACATATTTTTCAGGACATTGAGCCATAAACTATTCTAAGTTTAAGATGTGCTTTCAGGATTTCTGATAAGATTACTAAAAACATTTTTGGTGCATTAGAAAAGATGCAGAATGTAAAAAACAAAAATAAAAACAAATATAGAAATAAAACTTTAACCTCCTTAGAAAGAAATTCTATAATTTGCTGTGATTATCTTTTTTTGCTTTGCAAAAGGTTTTATAAAAATATAAGAATAATAAAAGTGAATTAAAATCCAGGGAAATATAGAAAAATTTTCAGTTATAATGATTTATTTTTATTTGAGTGTTCATTGGCCTCACATATAAAATTAAATTATATTGTGAACATCATATCAAATGGTAGCATATCCATTTCTTACAGTGATCTTTAAAGCACAAACAAGGATATTAAAAAGGAATTGAAAAATACATATAGGAAATTACAAGGTTTAACCAAAATTAAGTAGAACTGGTGATAGCATGAATTCTTCTATATGAATTTTTTGTAGCTATTAAGCATAGTCTGTTCTCCACCATGTTCTGGTTTCAATTTCCCCACAGGAATGTAGCCTTAGAGAGATCTCACAAATAAAGGGTAAAAAAATAGATCAAAAGTAGTCTGTGAAATACCTTAGCAAGTTTTGCTGATGATTGTGGAGATGTCCACTTTATAATGAAAAAAATGCCTCTTTTCTCAGGATTGAATGTTATTAAAAATATTAGGAAAAATGATACATGGCAAAGTAGGTATAAACACTTCAGGAAATAGAAATGTTGTAAAATAATATTCAAATTTACATGTAACTATATTCAGATTGAGATAAAGACTTTAATGAATGAGAAGTGAGTTAAAAGTTAGGCTTGAAATAATGCAAATCCTTGAAGAAGGGAGAAAGCGTGCCACTTAATCACCATAAAATTAGTTCTGTGGGGATGCATGGAGAGTCAAATAATTCAAATTGTTGGGTAATGTATCTCTTAAGAAGTAATTTTTGAAATGGTTATTTTTAACACATTCCTGTTTAACTCTAAGCAACCTCTTCTTCCTTATCATTCAAACTTATCTGAAAACTTGACCATCACCATTTCAACTGTTTCTCCAACTCTGAAAGTTTACCCAAAAAGAATGGTATTTTCAGTAGCATATAATTTTCAAGGTTTGGTACAAAATGTTGCTCTGCCAGAACTTCCCATGGACTAAAAATGGAACTTAAATTGATTTGCTCAATGTCTTATACAGAACAATAAATTTTTACTATGGGAAAGATTGACATTCATTCACGACATTCCTTCACCTGGAGAACATGTTACTTAAAATTTATTGACTATATTAACATATAATTTAAAATATCAAAGTGCTTTTAGCAATACTGCTTCTTAAAATAATCATTACATTGTTTTAAAATTTAAATAATTGCTGTAAGAGTTTGTATAATTTTTTATTCCTTAATCTGCTATAAGATAAATGTTAAATTTCAGTGAAAAAACACATTGGAAACAAATATAGAAGATAGTTAAAATCACAAGTGCTTTTAAATATTTAGTGACAAAATTATACAATGTAATTCTTAACTAAAGATCATTGGTATACTAATATTTCACATGTTTTCAATATCACAATAAATATGGGAGAACCAAACCAGGAAATCCTGGTGTAAATATTCAGTAATATACTTCATTTTTTCATGTTAAATATATTTCTTTTATTGTATGTTTTTGCCCAATTCTGTTTTGAAAGGAAACATACAGTGTTTCAGGTGATGGCAAACTTATGAAAATCACTCAGTTTTGTTATTATCGGGCTGTGCCAACATTTCACTCCACACTAAGCACCAAGGTCACAAATGTCCATACCTTCTCACATATCCGGTCTAAACGTGGATTTCCTATGAATTTTCGTGTAGTCTAATCACTGATAAGAAACCTAATCGGACCAGAACATCTGAAAGTTTCCTAAAGTATAAATTTAAGTGCAGCTAAGTAACACAGATAACGTTTCTCAACCCCATGAAGCATTTCGGAAATAAATTGGAGAAAAGGTTCTCTTTTCTCCTAAACATTTTCCTATATATTTGGTTTTAACTTACATTTTGTTGTACCTCTTTGCTTTTCTTCTCCTGCTGTCTTCCTACTCTCCTCCTTTTAAGTTATCATTTATAATCCTAAAGTTCTCCCTAAAAACCAGGATGAACAAAAATCTACTGTCAAATCATATCATTATGTTATCTTATTGAACTATTTAATTAGCTCTCTTTAGCTAGGAACAGCAGGAAAGGAATGGCAGCAGCTATAGTGATCTCGTTTTAGTGCTATTAAAATTACATTATTAAACCCTCCCCTGAGAGCTCCCGTAAGATTTCCATCTGCAAGAGAGAAAAGTCTAGGACCCAACCTACTTCTCCTAGACTCTGGCGATGGGCAGCTGGCAGCGCATCCCAGGCTGATCCCCTGAACCCATCCCCATGGCTGGCCCCTTTTCTCCGACTTCCCAGTGAGCTTAGGCAGCCCGGCCCAGCCTCTTGTGTTGCTGCTTCTATGCTAAACTCTTCCTTGTTTCATTGTCTCCAGCCTTAACAAATGTATCCTCATGGTCAAAAAAAAAAAAAAAAATTACATTATCTGTGGTAAGCTTGGCCTCAAAGTAATTGTTCCTACTGTTGCAATAGATGTTTTGAAGTCATACTAAAAGAAGTTGTTTTGTGTTTTTATTTGTTAAGCACATTGTTGGTGTCAGTAGTTCCTGGCAAAGTCTTCAGTTCCTCAGTATTTGTTCTCTCTAATCTGTCCCAAATTCAGAAGAGTTCATGATGAGCCCTTGCCTTTTATGTACGCACGTATGACATGAGTGCCAAGAGGCACTCACATAATAGAAGAGCTCACACATCAATGAGTCCTACTGAAAACATTAATTTTGTCTCCTACTTTAGAAATACTTTACCAGGTCCAAAGGAATACACTGGGGCCGGAGAGTAGAAGAGGGAGCTGGGTAATCATGACCAGAAATTTCTGGATCAAAGTCTCTTTCTTGGGAATTTTTATATTTGTGGATCCATGCATTTCAATGTTTGTTTTGTTGTAAAATCTACAATTGATCATTCTTCTTGACCTCAGAATCAAGACATTAAGGTCCTAATCATCTCTTACATAGACTTGCACACATTTGCACTAACTAATTTGTCTACTTGATCTACATACCTCCTCCTCTTCAATAGTTGTAAAGTATTCTGTCTTATATATACATAAAACAGATGGATTATTTGTTCATAATTTCAATGAAAATAAATATTTGTAATATCATAATAGAAAATTTGTGCCAGTTAGGGTAGATATTCTAAAACAATGACATAACATATTTGTTGTTTTATGAATATATGGATATAAAGTCTGTCTAGATAAAGTCCAGCCATTGTTAATATAACGAGGATAGTTTGTGCCACATTGATGTGACCTGGCAGCCAAGGAGAGTGGATTGGAATGTGCATGCATGAACAATGACAACTTCACTGCACTCACTAGTCAGTGGGGGTGGTAGATGCTATTGAGTGACCATCTGTACTGTGTGGCCATTGCATTAAAAATGACTGAGTGGAGCAACAAATCTACATCAAATTTTGCATTTTAAGCTTGAACATTCCTATGCAGTAATTATTTGGATGATAATTCAAAAGGTCATAGCTGTGGGCAACTGATGATTAGCAGCTTCTTCACGACTACATGCCTGCTCATGCATCTCCTCTCATGCAGAATTTTTTTGTGAAATATCAAATCACCCAGCTCCCCCTACAGCCCAGATTTGGCACCATGCAACTTCTGGCTTTTCCAAAATTAAAATCACCTTTGGAAGGGAAGAGATTTCAGACCTCCAATGAGATTTAGGAAAAATATGATGGGGCAGCTGATGGTGACTGGGAGAACTGTGTGAGGTCCCAAGCTGCCTACTTTGAAGGGAACTGAGGTATCATTGTCCAATGTACAATGTTTCTTGTATCTTCTTCAAAATAGTCTCTATTTTTCATGATATATGGTTAAATATCTTCTGGAAAGAGTTCATATATATTAACAAATTCAAATATAACTTTATAACTATACCTATAAAATTATATCTACTCATTTATGTAACTATATATGCATGTACAAGGTATATATAAAACAGTAACATTAAATAAGGGGAATAAGTTGCAGAACCTTTTATTATTGTAATTTTGACATTTGTCTATACACATTTTATCAATTCCAGTTTTAAATCATAAGAAACGGTTGTATTTTTTCTGAACAGAAATGTGTTATTCTATTTAAGACTAAATCAGAATTGATATGTCTATGCATAAACCTTTCCAGGTGTTTATGGAATGTGCTGATCTCATTATGTCTTGGGCACCTGTCACCAAACAGTATTAACAACAAAAGTGTGTGGAACCCTGACTGCTAAGCATGGGGCTCTGCTGGTCTAAATGTACTGTACCTGATGTCCAGAGCCACCATCTGGGCAGCAAGGGCATGCCTCCAGGCTGTTAGTTTTGTAGACATTAACAGCCTCATGAACTATAAACTGACTGGACAGCAGGAAAATTAGCCCCTGGGAATAGTGGCAGGTGGCAACCGTTTACACCAAAGCATATTGATGGAAGAAGTGCCTACATTCAAATAATTTTTGAATCTGAGCCAAGAACTGCCTGTTCCTTCTTCCAGCTAACCATTCATTATTCAGCCTCCTCACCTGCTTCATTCTCTTGGGAGCTGTACGAGCAGTGCTCACCAGCTGCCCTGCTGGAGATCAGGCTCTTCTGACACCAGAGAGAAGCTGAGCTGAGAAAGTAGTGTATGTGAATAACCAGGTAAATTAGTGTAAAGGTAAACAAAGATTTCTTTGCTATTTTATTTTATTCACTCTTACGAGTAAGAAAGAAATGTATGCATTGGATATAAGTAAAAGTCCTTTAGAAAAGAACCTATTCTTCAGGAGCTTTACTATATACAAAAATACAGCAAAGGCTGATTAGAATAACAATCTCTACATATAGCAGATATTCATTAAATAAAGTCAGTAAATACAAAAACTAACACTGACCACTTTTCTTTAGAGATAGCTCCTGTCTCTACTAGTTTCCAATCCTTTTTTCTTGCTTGTTCCTTCCTTCCTTTTTCTTTTTTCCTAATTACATGAAGATCAGAAGCTATTCTTCTTTCTCAGCAACCTTCTCTGTTCTATTTCATTGTTACAAAACTATGGTTCATGGACCAGCAGCAACAGCGTCACCTGGCAACTGGTTAGAAAATGCAAAATCTCATGCTCAACCCTAGACTACTGGATCAAATCTGATTTTCATCAAGACACCTTTGATTTCCCCATGCATGTTAAGGTTTGGTTTGTACTGTTCTGTCAGTAATTCTAAAGACTGGAATCATACTAGAATCACTTGAGGAACTTAAAAACTACCAATGACTGGGACATGCTGCCAGATTTTAATTTGATTGATCTGGGAAAGTGCCTCAGAATCAGTGTTTTTCAAAAGCCCCTGAGGTGATTATAAATCACATTTGAAAATCAAAGTTATGCACTGATTCCACAACTGTATTTTCAAAAGCTTAAATCTAAGCATACATTAGGGAGTTCAGTTCATGAAAAATTGTGGAAATAATGTCTGGACCTAGAACAGAATTGATTTGGGTAGAGAAAAATACCTTTTGTAAACTACAGAAAAATTGGGTTTTTAACTGACTGATAAAAGTCAACTAGCTGTAAGACTTGGATTTTGACAGGACATATCATTGAATTGATAATAATTTTATAACATTAATAACTAAAAGAATGGATTTTAAGCTATACTTTTATAGTGACAAGAATTTCTTAAACAAATAATCTTTAGTAAAACATTGAACATTGTTGTTTTCTCACTTACCAATTATTATATGAGACCATTGCCCTGCATTTATTTAAAAAAATGAGATCACTCAGTCTGCTAAAAAAATAGTAAAACACAGCCTATTAGAAAATGAATAGTTTTCCAAGAATCTGTTGGACATATGTGTAAACAAATAACAATGATGTAGTCATTCAAATTCTAAAAGAAGGATATACAAAAATAAAAAAAGATTTGAAGACAAAATATAAAAATAGTATTTTTCAATTCTTTTAACTTGTGAAAACCTGAGTACTTTATAAAAAATATGAATTACGAACCAGAATGTATTAAAAGGCCACTGTAATCAAAACAGCCTGGTACTGGCACAATAACAGGAACATGGACCAATGGAATAGAACAGAGAGTCCAGAAATAAACCCAATTCTCTATGGTCAATTAATATTCAACAAAGGAGGCAGCAACATAAAATGGAGTAAAACAAGCAGTGTTGGAAGACTGCTTGTTGAAGCAGTCTTCAACAAGCGGTGTTGGGAGAACTGGATGGCTACATGCAAAAAAATGAAACTCGAGCACCAGCTTACACCATACACAAAAATAAACTCAAGTTGGATAAAAGATTTAAATATAAACTGTGACACCATTAAAGTCCTAGAGGAGAACATAGGCAGGAAAATTTCAGACATTTCACGCAGCAACATTTTTACTGATATGTCTCCTAAAGCAAGGGACATAAAGGAAAGAATAAACACAAGGGATCACATCAAAATAAAAAGCTTCTGCATGGCAAAAGAAAACAGTACTAAAATAAAAAGAGAACCAACTGTATGGGAAAATATATTCGCCAATGATACCTCAGACAAGGGTTTAATCTCCAAAATATACAAAGAACTTACATCACTCCACTCTAAGACAAGCAACCCAATTAAAAAATGGACAAAAGACTTGAACAGACACTTCTCCAAGGAAGACATACAGAGGTTCCAGAGACACATGAAAAGATGCTCAATATCACTAGCTATCAGAGAGATGCAAATTAAAACCACAATGAGATACCACTTCACACCTGTCAGAATGGCCATCATAAATAAAGCAACAGACAACAAGTGTTGGAGAGGTTGTGGAGAAAAGGGGACCCTAGTGCACTGTTGGTGGGATTGCAGACTGGTGCAACCACTATGGAAAGCAGTATGGAATTTTCTAAGAAAACTAAAAATGGATCTACATTTTGAGCCAGCAATTCCACTGCTAGGACTATATCCTAAGAACCCTGAAACACCAATCCAAAAGAATCTATGCACTCCAATGTTCATAGCAGCACAATTTACAATAGCCAAGTGTTAGAAGCAACCTAGGTGCCCATCAGTAAATGAATGGATCAAGAAACTTTGGTACATTTACACAATGGAATTCTATGCAGCAGAAAGAAAGAAGGAACTCCTACCCTTCGCGACAACATGGATGGAGCTGGAGAGCATTATACTAAGTGAAATAAGCCAGGCAGTGAAGGACAAATATCATATGATCTCACCTTTAACAGGAACCTAATCAACAGAACAAACAAACAAGCACAATATAACCAAAGACACTGAAATTGAGAAGGGGTTGATAGTCACCAGAGGGGAGAGGGGAGGGAATTTCAGGAGTAAAAGGGAAGAGTTTGGAGCAACAAGTATAAAGGTCACATGGACAAAACTAGTGGGGGTGGAAATGGGAGGGGGGTGGGGAGGGCTGGGGTGGTGGGCTGGAATGGGAGCAAAAGACAGAAAACTGTACAAGAACAATTAAAATAAAAAAAATATAAATTACGAATACATCATTTTAAATTCATGTAAAAGAGTTTGTCCAAGGTAGCAATATAGATATCAAAATTATCTCCTTTTTTGAATTATTCATTAAATAGTATAAAGACCACAGTAAAACATAATGTTAGCATAAATGCTTTTAGGGCATATTTATTTCTTATTTAAATAACTTCAATAAACACATATTGGTTTCTGTCATAAACTACACATGTTTACAGGTACTGCTAACAAAAGATTAAAATGCAGTTGCAAATAAAATTCTATAAACCACTAAGGGAATCAATAATAATGTATTTTCCCAAGAAAGTTATGGTATTGACCTACTACCATATTTTTCGGACCATAAGATGCACCTAGGTTTTAAAGGAGGAAAATAGAAAACAAAATTTTGAAGCAAAAAATGTGGTAAAATATTTAAAAACATAAATAACATAATATTTCACCAATGTAAATGTAAACAGAACTCAAGAGCAGCATTAACAACCATTATTCCTCCCAAATTTTTGGGTGTGCATCTTATAGTCCAAAAAATATAGTAATTACCTTATAGACAGTGTGCTATTTAAAACTATATTATAACAATTTTCATATTTTCTTTGAACTCAAAATCTTATCAATTGACATTTTATAATTTTATTTTTAAAAAATTTCATGTAAAGTTAATCACAAAATGTATGATCATTTCTATAACTCCTTAATATAAAGGTGATTATATTTACAAAGTCTATGACTTTTATATACATCGTGATCAAAAACATATGTTTAAGGCTATAACTAATTTCTGTCAAGAAACAGATTTTTTGACATATAATTTGCTAAATGTATTATGTATTCTTTATTATATATTCAGCCTTTAATGGCACATGTTCTCTTGAAAAACTGTTCCTGGCAGTTACTATTACAATAATGGGTGGGAAATGAGAAGAGAAAATTAATGAAGATAATGCTTAGAAGAGCCAAATTTTAGCAAATCTGGTAATGCAGCTTTGTTAAGTAAACAAATCTATCTTGACATTAATTTAACTAACTTGAAAATATGGTATTACTTATTGAGAAAATATCCTTTCCAGGAAATATAGTAGCTTAGAACATAATTCTACATTGTTATAGGAAAAACAAGAAAATAATCACTAAAAAAATTATAGCTATAAAGCATTTGTACATGCACTCAGACAATAATTTTTATAAAACCACTATGTGCCAAGTACTATTCTCGGCAATTGATAAAAACACAACAAGGTACAATTCTATGGAGCTAATATTCTCCCAGGAAACTCAAAATACGAAATAAGTTAATTTCAGAAAGTGATAAATGACTATCATAAAGAAAATAAGATAGGTGATGATGCTAACACTCTACCTATCAACTTCTATAGATTTGACTTGTGGTGCATCTTTCATTCTTTGATGAATTTCAGTTGTTTCTGTGTTGGATTGTTACAAATGAAGCTGCTAATAATTGTGTGCATGTCTTTACATAGGTGTATATTATTTCTTTTGGTTGAAAAACTAGGAGTGGATAGCTAATGGGAGTAATTAATATAACTCTCACCTTAAGGATTATACTATCAAAAAATGTATAATCAAAGTCCGAAGATGAAGATAAAACTTCAAATAAGCCTTGAGTGATTTGTAAATATATATAAGCAATATTAATAAAAATTATATTCAGATCATATTACATTTTGTTTTTAAATGGATGGTAAAATTCTTTTAGAAAGGCAATATAGACATGTATTGTCATTAAGACATGGTAGAGAACCAAAGCAACATCTTGACCCTACAGAGTCACCTCAAGGTGACTAATTGTAAATTCCTCTATAATTATGACTATGTATAGAAAATATCTTTACCTCAGTTTTATTTTTACATCAACTTTAAATTCTTTAAAACTTCAACTGTGATTTTTCCTTGCCAAAGTAGTTATTAAATGAACTATATTATTACTCTAATTTTTATTGTTATTAGTGTTTTTATGTACCATATGTTACTTTTCCTAAGCATTAAGTAGAAGAGTGCTTTTGGAGAAAGGAGATAGTCATTTCAGACTTCTAAGAAAGATGGCAACATAGAAATACAGTACTTGTCCACTCCCACAACCACATCAAAATTACAGCTAAACTACAGAACCACCATCATTCAAATCCACCTGAAATCTGGCTTTATATAAGTTCTACAACTAAAAGATTAAAGAAGAAGCCACATTAAGACTGGCAGGAGGAGCAGAGACAAAGAATGGGCTGGTGTCACACTCTCATTTTGTGGATAAAATAGGGAGGGATATCTGGTAAGGGATATCTGACAAGGGGTCCCAGCCCCACACCAGGTCCCCCATCCTAGGGTTCCAGTGCCAGGAAGAGAAGTCCCCATAAATCGTAGTTGCAAAAACCAGCAGGGATTGAGACTGAGGGAGAGATAGGGTGGCTGGAATCCCAAGCTTTTCCTCTGAAAGGGCCTGTGGACTGACTCAGACTCATTCCCTCTGAGTTCCAGCATGGCGCAGCAGCTTGAGAGGCACCAGGGACATGCAGGGAGGAACTGTATTGCCCAGTACCAGTGTGAGAGCTGGGTGTAGCTTTCTCCCAGAACGAAATGCTGGCAGAGACCATCATTCCTTTGATAAACCCTCCCACACAGAACTAGTAGGCAGGTGCTATATCTGAGACTCCATCTACCTGGCTCACACTGTCTGCTCTGTCCCTGTGATTCCATGAGGCCCTGGCAGCACCCAACATTCAAGCCTACCCAAGCTATTTCCAGGGGTTCTTTCATATGAATGGCCTGTCTTGGCTCATGCTTCAAATTTTCCTAATCTCTTAAAAAAGCAGCACCAACCTCAGCATGCTCCATACCTCTCACTAAGTGTTTCCAGCACTGATATTAGCAGCAACAAGACTTCTTGGCCTTGCCTGGGCACCTCCAAGCCCAATGCACACAGTAGCCATCTGTAGATCACTCTGTAGCTCATGCCAGATGTCCCCAAGCAGAATACAAGTGGTGGCTGACCTTGGCCTACACCTTACAAGAGACCCCAGAGCCAGTGCACCCAGGGACAGCTTCAGACCACATCAAAGTATCACCACCCTACCACCTCTACAAGTGACACACTCCAAGGGCAGACTCAGCAGACATCTGAGCCATGCTGAAATAAGTCCTGCTCTGTGGGGCAGGCCCTTGAACAACTGATCTTTCATGGTGGTCAGAGGTTGGTGGTGAGTGGCCAGTTCTTTCTGCTGATTAGCCTGGAAATAAATCCCTCTCATTGACATACTGACAGCAATCAAGGCTCAATTGCAAAAGGATGGTATGAACAGCACGCACAGTGGATGCATCTTGAATGCCCAGCTTGGGTGATCAAGGAGTCTGGGCCATTGGATGCTATAGAACACCTACTATATATGGCCATGCTACCAAGCATAGGGAGACACAGCAGCTATACCTAACACACAGAAAAAAAACACAGGGAGGCTTCCAAATGATGAGACAAAAAAAACATGTCCCAGATGAAAGAACAGAACAAAACTTTAGAAAAATAAGTAAACAAAATGGAGACAAGCAATCTACTAAATGCACAGTTCAAAACAATTGTTATAAGAATGCTTAATGAACTTAGAATTTTAACAGCATAAAAAGAAAACAAAAACAGAAATGAAGGATATACTGACTGAAATGAAGAATAATTTACAGGGAGTCAAGAGTAGTAGGCTAAATGAAGCCAAGAATCAAGTCATTGACTTGAACTATAAGGAAACAAAAAATAACCAATCAGAACAGCAAAAAGATAAAAGAATACAAAAGCTGAGGATAATATAAGGAACTTAGAGCATGGCAACATTTGCATCATGGAGTTGCCAGAAGGAGAAGAGAAAGAGCAAGCAATTGAAAACCTATTTGAAAAAATAATGTCAGATACTGTCCCTATTTTGGTGAAGGAAATATACAAGTCCAGGAAGTAGAGAGAGTTGCAAACAAGATGAACCCAAAGAGGTTCACACAAAGATGCATCATAATTAAAAAGCAAAAAGTTAAAGACAAGGAGGGAATCTGAAAAGCAGCAAGAGAAAAGCAGTTAGTAACCTAATAAGGAGCTCCCATAAGCATGACAGCTGATTTCTCAACAGAAACCTTGCAAACCAGAAGTGATTGGCAAGAAATAGTCAAAGTGATAAAAAGCAAGGATTTACAACCAAGATTACTATATTCAGCAAAGCTATCATTTAGATTCAAAGGACAGATAAATAGCTTCCCAGACAAGAAAAGGTAATTGAGTTCATCACCACCAAGCCAGTATTACAAAGTGTTAAAAGGTTTTCTTTAATAAAAATAAAAAAGATAAAAATATGAGCAAAAATGATAATAAATAACTATCTATCAACAATTGAATCTAAAAAAGGAAATAAATCAATAAAAATAACAGAAACAGACTCAGATATAGAGAACATTTTGACAGTTTCCAGAGAGGAGAAGTTTGAGGGGAAGGGTGCAAAAGTGAAGAGATTAAGTACAATAGCCAAGTGCTGTAAACAGCCTATGTGCCCATCAATAAATGAGTGGATCAAAAAACTCTAGTACATTTACATAGTGGAACACTATGCAGCAGAAAGGGAGAAGGAATTCCTACCCTTCACACAGCATGGATGGAACTGGAGATCATTACACTAAGTGACATAAACCAGGTGGTGAAAGACAAAGACCATATGATCTGACCTATAAGTGGAAACTAATCAACAAAACAAACAAGCGAGCAAAATAGAACCAGAGACATGGAAATAAAGAACATTTACACAATGGAATTCTATGTAGCAGAAAGAAAGAAGGAACTCCTACCATTCACAGCAGCATGGATGGAACTGGAGAGCATTATGCTAAGCGAAATAAGCCAGAAGGTGAAAGACAAATACCATATGATCTCATCTTTAACAGGAACCTAATTAACACAACAAACAAACAAGCATAATATAACCAAAGACACTGAAATTGAGAACAAGAGAGGAAAGGGATAGGAATATCCGGGGAAAAGGGGAAGGGTTTAGAGCAACAAGTATGAAAGACACATGGACAAAAGCTAGGGGGCGGGGTAGAAATGGGAGGAAGCTGGGGAGGGCTGGGGCGGTGGGCTGGAATGGGAGTAGAAGACAGAAAACTGTATAAGAACAATTAAAATAAAATTTAAAAAAAGAACAAATTGACAGTAACCAGAGAAGAGGGGAGAGGGGGATAATGGAGCAAAGAAGGGGAAGGGTCATCAAGGAACATGTATAAAGGACCCATAGACAAAGACAATGGGGTAGGGGGAGAATTGAGTGTGGGAGGTGGGGGTCGGTAGGGCAAGGGAGAATAATGAGGAGGAAATGGGGTCAATTGGAATTGCACAACAATAAAAAAAGGAAAACTTAAAAAACAAATGATGGCATAAAAAGAAGTACTAATTGGTTGGTACAGAATAGTCATGGGGATATAAAATACAACAGAGAATGTAATCAATAATATTCTAATAACTATGTATGATGTCACATGGGTGTGAGATTTACTGAGGGGATGATCACCTAGTAAGTTATATAATGTCTAATCACTGTAATGTACACCTAAATCTAATACATTAGGTATGGCTGTAATAATGTCAACTGTAATTAAAAAATAAAAATGATTTAAAAATGGAAAAAGAAAAATAGAGGAAAAGGTCATTTAAAGAGGAATAGATACAGCATGAAATAGAGATGCCAGTATTGAAAACTTTCTACTGTATTTTGTGCAAAAGCTTTGGTCTATTTATACGCTGCGTTGAACATCTAAAAACTATTTTTGAGGAAGAAGTAGTAAAAACCTGGAGACCTCTGCTTGATGGAAGGTTTAGTATCAAGAGGAGACTGTGGATCCTGTTTTATAACAAAAGAAAAAAGACTTTGGGCAATTAGAGCAGATTTTTTTTTCTTTAATTTAACTAGTATTGGAGTATTACAGGGAGTTATCTCATTAGGGAGTCCAATATTTACTTTTACATTCTACTTGATTTATTGAGTTCTTGCATTCTAAAGAGTGCATACTTTCCTGACTTAAAGAAAAAAAAGGTTTTCATATTGACTTCTTTCAGTTCTTATCTTTTCGTTCTATAAGAAGAGTTCTTTAGCCAATTAGTCTTACACTATGGAGAAATATAACAATGATTTTGCCACAGTCCCTGAGAATCAAATCAATACTGTCCGTAGATGTGCCTGCAAAATCATGACTGTTGTATGGATTTAAACTTTGCTTCACTTTCCCACCTCGTCGACATTTTCCCACTTACAAGGACATGGTTCCACTATCAGCAGGGGATCTTAAAAAACCTGTGTCTGAAATTTTTAAGACTTTTATTCAATGTTTATAACATAGTATTAGCTCAGATCACTCTTTTTAAAAATTAATAAGTAACAGTAAAACACTTTTAAATATAATGGACTATTTAATATGTACCTTAAGAAATTTTATCAATATTATGCTCAGAGAAAATAGACAAATCTTACTGTATTGCAAACTGTACATTAAAATTTCTTTGAAAACTTAATTTGGATATAATACAAACAACACAAACCTGACTTCTACAAAAATAAAATTGGGGTAGAAGTTAATATCAAATAAGGTTATGGAGATCTCATTGAAAATAGAGATAATTTGAAAATCATTTTAAAGTAAAAAATTAAACAGAAATTACTAATGAATCATACTACCTACAATAATGAATATTTAATATATGAAGCATAAATTACTGAGATATTAATGAAGATCCTAAAAAAATTATGATTCTTACAAGTTACCACAATTTGTAAAATGAGATTAAAAAGTTAATTTTGTTGGAATAATTATAAGTAAGGAAATTCCTTTTTTTATTTTTACTTATTTATTTTTCAAGAGAGGGGAAGGGAAGGAGAAAGAGAGGGAGAGAAACATCAATGTGTGGTTGCCTCTTGAGTGCCCCCTACTGGGAGCCTGACCTGGAGCACAACCCAGACATGTGCCCTGACTGGAAATGAAACCAAGGACCCTTTGGTTCACAGGCCCGCGCTCAAGCCACTGAGCCAGACCAGACAGGACAATTGTATCTTAATGTATGATTTTTCTGTTTCTGAGTGTGTGTGTGTTCATATTAAAATTAGAAATCACATGCTAAGTAAATGCTAGAAATATAACATGTATTTTGCCTTTATTTCATTATTCAGAAAAAGCATAGATATATGGTATAATTTCAAAAAGTAAATTGTTTTTAGTTGCAAGGCCAACAGTTCACACAGCAAGAATGCATGGTTGGGAAACGGGCCTCAATATTCTCCTTAAAAATAAATCTACTTTAGAGCTCATCAATTCACAGCTCAACATAGTTTTGTTATTCTTTATATGTCATCACAAACTAGAGTCTCCTATAAATTGATAAAAATGATGTTTCTCTCTGGCAAATACTCCAAGAGGTAAAGTTTAAAAAATTACCTATCAAATACAAGAAGAAGAAGGATTGCTAAGAAAATATTGGTTCTTAGCCAGATAATATTTTTATATACATTGAAGACAGAATATCCTTAATGTATCTAAAGCTATTTCACAATGATGACATAGTAAATAGAACATATGTTATTATTTTAAAATAATAAAAATTATGAAGGGAACTACCAAATATGTAAATTAGTCAGAGTAACAGATGAAACTTTAGTAAGAATTGAAAAAGTATTAATCATGTAATAAGAGTATATGAACATGGATATTTGAAAAAATATGTGATTTGGAAACAAAACAAAACCTTAAATAGACATCTCCATGAATTCCCTGGCGGAGATAAGACCAATGAAATGAACATTATTTTGAATAAATATCTATTTAAATATATTAAGAAAGATTTTTTTCAATACACTCCATCTATAAGAGGGATGACATTAGCTGACCATATGTAACAAAATTATTTCCAACAGATCTAAGCATACCCATTGGCCTAAAGGGTAATCAGCTGGAGTAAACATTCAAATCAATGAAAATAGCCTTATGGAATATAATGACTTTTTGAACATATAGTAGTACAGGAGGGGAGGGCAATGCCAGGATTTAATATGGCAAATAACATTTTTATCAGTTACAATCTATTAATTAAATGAAACATGCATGAAATAATATTGGCCTTGGATCCATACTTGGTAATTTGTAGAGAGTATAATATTTATTCAAGACAGCTACCAGTCTTGTTTTTTTAAGAAAGAACCTATGATATGCGTAAATCATCACCTGCATTCTATGACTGGTAAGTTTTATTATACCACTCATTCAAATAATTAATTGTTCCACAGTTTTATTGTGTTTTCAGATTTTTAGATATAACATTTTTCTGGTTAATATTACTAAAGGCATTCTACAAGGCCAACTGTTGGTTATATTTAGAATCCTTCAGTCTTTTCAAATTTTATCTTAATTTTTATTTACATACCTACTAAGTATATGTTATATTTTATCAGTTAGAGGGGGAAATTATAAATATGTGATTTGAGGTATTTGTGGTTTGGGGAAGTGTCCATCGGGTCAACACATCCTAATCAAAAGAACTTCAACTAAATGAATTCTGTAGGTTGAGGAGTAGAGAGAAAGATTGAAAAATCTGTGGACTGCTCAACATTGGGGAGATTAGATAAGGAAAACTTAAGAAGTAGTTAAGGAAAGGCAAGATAAATAAATGAATAAGTAAGCAATCCAGCTAGCTAAGATCAATCCAACTCTCAGCTAACTAGAATAAAAATTAATAATTAATAGTTGGGTCATAAAATATATATCATATTTAAATGAAAGGCAAAACATGAAAATTGAGATTCTGATTTGATATCATGCCTGCATTTAAAGGATTTATATGGGACACTTACTATGATAATTTGTGTTTAATCTGAGGAGCTGTGAGCAAATTAAAAATCATTAATTAAAACTATAAAATAGTGTTACCTGAAAGTATAAATGTTACAGATGGGAAGAGAAAGATTCAAATCAGGGGGTCTTCCTTCCTCACCTTGGTTCTTGCATCGTTGCAAGAGACCAGCATGCATAGTGGAAATGAGGTAATTTATGCACTTGAGCAAAAGCTACAAGCAGACACTTGGCTAATCCGAGTGCCCTGATTATTGGGGTTTGGAATTATATACCTGGGCTGGCTTCTAGAGGTACCCCTCCTTCTTCCTTTCTAAATCTTGGGAATAATATACAGCTACAAAGGTTTTCTTTCTGCATTAGTAAAAGTTCTTTGTCTTAGTGCAGTTGTTACACCCCCTTTCCCAGCACAGGCCCCCCCCACGGTCTCTCCTATGCAATCCCCACTGTGATGTTCAGAACACCTGCAGTCTTAGTGAGATTGTTACAGAACCCCATTTCTCAGCACAGTCTCAAGGACTCCCCTTCTCCTGTACTATTTTGCTTGCAATGCTCTGGACACCTGGCAATCTTATCAAACCAGGCTCAGGACTGCTGAGTTCTTTGGCAAGACGTGTCTTCCTTTTCCTTCTAGCCTCCTGTGTTGAGTTAGATTGTAAAGGTGAGGGCCCTGGCTTTATCTCCCTCCCCTCTGGCTGCTCATTGCTAGCTTCTACCTGACATAAAGAACAAAGTGCTGGCTGAAAATGAAAATGGGGTATTACTGTCAGCAATTAGTGTTAATTTTAAAACCAGTTTTTTTTAGTTAACATAAAAATTTTAAATGGCTTACTATGCCAAGTATAACAGTTTTGCCTGTAGATTTCTGTGTCAAATATTGCCAAGTGTAAGTCAGAAGAAGGGAAAAAAGGAACAATCCCCTCACTCAAGATACCATGAACAACGTTCTTGACATCACAGAGAGCTGACTCAAAGGATTTTAATTCAATGAGTGACGCATGTCTCCAAGTCCACAGGGCTGAATCTAAGCTACATATACTTAGTTTCCTTGATACTAAGGTGTAACTCTGTGTAAAGATGTGTCACTTCAAATAGAGTTTTCAAAAAAAAAAAAAATACTGGTAAACTTTCCAGAATAACAACATTTAAAAATATATCTATATATACTACATCTTTTTAAAAGCCTAAGTACACCAATTAACTATGAAAGATGAGATACCTCTTATTTTTGCAGAAAACACACAATTTTAAAATAAGCACTTCCTGAAATATCCCAGTAGTTAGAAACATAATTTTCCTAGAAATTCTAACACATACAATTAAAAGGTAATTATGAGATAATTATATGAAATCTACTTGTGGTTACAACAAAATAATATTGCACAAATGGCATGAACTAACATGTTAACATAACTAAATCAGAGAGAGATTGACAGGTATATGTCAATGCTCATTCTCTCTGGCAATACCGTGCAGCATCTAATTAGGGACCATTGTCTCTTGCTTAACTTCAGTCATTAACAGAAATATCCTCAAATACACCAATTTTATTTTCCCAAATATTTGTAATGGAAATATATATGTACATGTCTATTAATATGTTGCTACCCATTTCAGATAGATAGAAAATATATAGGTGAGAGACAGAGCACTGTATTCTCCCAAATTATTATTTTTGCAACTCTAGCAAAAGTACGTAACATTTATATCTCTTCACTAGGAATTTTGAGGTCTCAACACGGACTAGCTGAAGTTATAATTATATTTTGCTTCTAGGCTTCTTGGGAAAATCTTTGAAGAGGGATTTGGGACTGACAGCACTCAGAGCAAAGAGATTAAAACTCTGGAGGAATTAAGGGTCAGAAAAAAAGAAATAATAGGTACCGAGAAAATTGTCCTCACAAGCATATCAGTAATGGAAAGTTTCAGTTGTATTAGATATCAGTTTATCAGATTTCTTATTTTGCAAAATAAAATGGGCAAATCTGTAGTTTTCTGGGAGTAGGTCAGTGAATGAGAGGTCATAGACAGAGAAAATGATGGAGAACCACCCTGTAGGCTTAGTGGAAAAAAACGGACTTTTTCGTGATAAGTTTGGAGATGTAGTTGTTAAAGAGAAAATTCAGACAGTAAAAAAATTACTCTGGAGAAATGGTCATGGGATTTGTTTGTTTGTTTTAAAACCAGGAATTCTAATAGTTAATCATAAAATATAACCTACATTGGTTTATGCCCTAATCTCCCAATTATTTTCTCTAAATGTCAAAAGTTGATGCTAAACGGTAGTCTTTTGTTAGATTACTTTGGTGAAACTGAAGGAAAAAAAGCTGCCTTTCATGCTTGCAGCAAAATGTGTTGAAAAAAGAAGTTGAAGAAACCAGAAGTTAGATGAAATTTTAAAAATCATCAGAAATGGAACAAAAACACATGAGGAAAAATGTAACCTCTTTAAGCTCTTGAAAGTGTCAACATAAGAAACATTCAAACCTGTAGAGAATTTCTATGAGTTTGAGACAAACTGACAACAGTTGCTGGGCGAACAAATCTCAAAGGATTGAGAAGGTGCTCCAGAGAATGGGAGTTTTCACCCTCTTTCACACATTATAATCAAAGGTGGAGTAGGGGGTTACATGAAAAAAACTGACCATAGATTAGGAAGGCAGGAGAAAGCAGAGTGGGAAAACCTCTGGGTTGGTAAAAAGTAAAACAAATAGACACACTTCTTTTACATTGGCAAGTATAGGGTAGATAATAGTTAACAATTAACGTGGTAATAATGACAATAAAAGGGTTTTGTGGTCTCCTGCTCTGTGGGAGATTGTCCCTGAGTGGTCTAGAAAAAGGAACTTACCTGCATTCCAAAGGTGTTACTGTAGATGCAAAAAGACAATAGGCAGGTTCACTTAAAGATTTACCTTTTTCAGGGAAGGTACCAGCCTAGGACATGACTACCTGCCATAACTCGCTTTTGGTTAGGAAGATTTATGGTACTTTGCCATTTATAATGTGCACTTTTTTGCCCATATTTCTGAGGGAAAAATAAGGATGCACATTATACATAGGTAGTGCCTGAAAACTTTGTATCTGCTGTTTTTTGTAATTATTTCTTACATAAAATTTCTTGTACCATTATATGTTAAAAAATAAATGCTAGAATTCCTTAATAATACACAAAACAAATTTAAGTATATCTATAAGTATCTAAATATAAATATCTAATATAAATAAATTAAAAATTGAATTAAAATGAAAGATATTTTTCCTGAAAGTTTGGGCCAAAAATGGGGGACACATTACACAGCAAAATACGTAATTTCAGACCATCCTATGTGGTTGCTTTTGATCTCTTAGTGTGTAAGGCCACCATGCAGGCCTTCCCTGAGCTTGTCAGGTTTAGCATGTGGCCCCATTTTTTCATCCACGAAACCTTTGAAAATTTCAGTATTTCCTCAGCACATGGGCTAGAAGCTTTTGCTTATTACACTAATGAGATAGTGAGTTTTACCGCTCAGGGGAAGAGGGATGTCAGAAATCTGGACGTTTGAGGGATGTCTAGGATGTGGACACTTAGATTGAAGTATTTAGAAGGAGGGGTACCAGGAATACCATCAAATACAGTGGAAGCCACTTCAGTTGTTTTTCAGAGAAATGGAAATATCATTCAACATATATTTCCTCTTCCTCTCTTTTTACCTTTCTTTGTTCTCTTACATTCCAGAGTCATCTGTTTTTAAAACTGCTATCTCAGTTCCTACCTCTCATTTTCTATGACCTGTGTTTGTTTCTCTAGGCTCAAACTCTCCCTCTCTCTTCTTATCCACTGTGTGTGTCATATGCGTATGTTTCCCTGTCATAGCTGCTACTATCAGCATCTCTGCCAATTTGCTCTTATGTAATGCGTCGACAAGCTTTTAGTTCCCACTACTGTTTAGCTTCATTCTGAGCTTAGTTTTGAAATTGCAATGGCTTCATTTAATACCCTAATAATATATAACTTGACCAGGCTTCTTGCAGCTAACAGACACATTTTTTAAATGCCCCAATTTCAAGTTTTCAAAAAAGAACATTTGACTAAATCAACTTGTTTAATATTCATCTCAAAGGCAGATAAAGGGGCAAGGTCACCCCTTCAAATAATGTCACCCAGGTCAACTCCCTAGGAACAACAAACTATGTGAGGAGAAGTAACACACACACAAAATGTATCATTGAGGAAACAGAAGCTATTATCTTTGGTAAGGCCCATGATAATTTTGAATAAAAATTTTTGTGTGCTGTTCCAGAAACTCTTAAGTAATGTTGGAATTTGTAACTTTTACTTTTCTGGAGAGTTGAGTTAACACAAAATTTTGAAGAAATCTCTCATAAATTTGGAGATCCCCCTAAAAATTAAGTAGTGCTAATTACCCATTTATTTGTCAATAAAGTTTATAATTATTTTTGAGGATGATTTAACCAGGAAAAACAACAAAGACTACAAAACATAGCACACATTTATAATAAAGAACCTATATTATTACCTACCCTACCATGATTCATCCCCTCATTAGTAATGAATCCAAAATAATCAGGAAATGGGAAAAAGCCTGAAAACAGACCTGTCTGAATCACTAATTTTTCTTTATGCTGATGGTAATCTTATAAGTGGGAAAATAAAAACTGTTCATTAAAAAATGTCTTTGCATTCTTGCTTTCTTAATCAAAAGAAGATCATTTCAGGATATTTACTATTTATTATATTCTTATATTATTGTACTTGTAAAATAGTATCTGTATTACCAAATGTATATGTATATAAAATCATATGACTGACTTTTTAACTGATTTGTTTTATTTTATTTTTTGAAAATCACATTGTTTTGCTTTAAATATAACTGAAATTATGGTGTAAGGGAGCACTATTGGGATCAGGTGAGTCTAAGAGAGAATAAAATTTAGAAAAGATTTTAATTATGTAGAAGAAATCATTAATTAACTAGCTAGCAGTAGCAACTCTATTTT
Organism: Anoura caudifer; assembly: GCA_004027475.1. Classification (NCBI taxonomy): domain Eukaryota; kingdom Metazoa; phylum Chordata; class Mammalia; order Chiroptera; family Phyllostomidae; genus Anoura; species Anoura caudifer. The sequence continues at coordinate 36,765 of PVKU01003347.1, forward strand.
CAGACTGCACAAGATTAACTTATGACCACACCATCATCTTCTGTACAATCAGCCACCTATCCACTTCACCTTCTTCACCTCTGATCATATGCCAGGCTGAAACTAAGGGAAGAATATCTGGGCATTATGCCTACCCAAAGTCTCCAGGGCTCTTGCTGCTGCTCTGAGTTTAATCTTTGTTTAACCTTTGTTATAATGATGAAAGATAGTCTCTCTGTCAGCAGTTCTCAACCTACGTTGCACTCTTGTCACTTGTTCCCAATTTAAACACTTAAGAATCAGAAAGCGTGACTTCGTCAACCTATGTGATATTTTTTGTTTGTTTTTCTTTCTCAAATTCCAGTACGGCTCAATCTATTGACCTTATATGTAAGATCGCTGACTCAGACTCTTCTTGCGCATAAAATACTCCCTTGGCATAAATCTGGCACCCTAGAAAGCTGAATTAATTTTTAGGACATCAGTATGTCTCATCAAAGCACACTACACAAGCTGTGTTTCGACTCAAAAATGCTGATGGCTCATTTTGAGAGGCTTACACAGAGAAATCTCTGACTTACTATTTTAGTTGAACCATCAGTTTATTTAATAACACATATTTTTAAAAGCCTGAATGAGAAAAAACAAAGCATTTTGGTGCATGGACCATAAAGTTTAGGTATTAGATACATTTCTACAAACTGAAGCAATGCAGAAGCTAAGGAAAGTGCTAACCGGGGGAAAATAAGGAGACAACTTGGCAAATCACTTTTGCAGATACTGGAGTTCGTTAGGTATTCATCAGTGAGATGTGAACACATGCTGGGTTTTGCAGCTCATGTAGAGAAATGAAATTTCTATTAGTAAGCGTTTAAGAAAACTAAAGGTGGTAAAAAAAAGAATTCAAAGAAAAGTAAAAAAGTGTAACAAAGTTATATGTAGTTCTATTTTTTCTAATTATGTTAAAAGCCAGAGCATCAGCTGGAAGAAATAAATGGCACTGGGGCGTGTTTACCTTGGACAGAGTTCATACTTGGTCAGCAATGATAAGGTCCTCTGAGGAAATAATTGCTTCACACCAGATAACTCACAAGTGTCAAGCTGCTTAACATCCAGACATAAAAGCCATAACCTCTATTGATTAATGTCAGTTCACATTATCACCACCAGTTAAACAACAGCTATTTTCAAATTCATGCATATTAATAAAGTGAAATGAAAAATGTCTCTAGTCTAAATTTCCATAGTAATGATACAAACAGATCAGCCTTTATACAAAAGGATAAGACAAGTAGGAAAAACACATGGGCACGACGTGGTGTCATCATCAAAAGGTCAGCAGTGATGAAAAAAAAATGATGAAAGGTATCAATCCAGCACACCTCTGTCAGACTGAGAAGTTACCTTAAAATACCCTTCTGCCCAGGCTTGGTGGCTCAGTTGGTTGGAAAGTCATCCAATGCACCAAATTATTGCGTGTTTGATCCCCGGTCAGGGCACATACCTGGGTTGCAGGTTCTATCCCCAGTCAGAGCACATAGGGAGGCAACTGATCAATGTTTCTCTCCCATATTGATCGATCTTTCTCTCTCTATGTATATAGATATAGATATAGATATATAGATATAGATGATAGATAGATATAGATGATATAGGTATAGATATAGATGATGTAGATGTAGATATAGATATATGTGTTTATTGATTAACATATATATTTATTGAATTTAGAGAGTCAGGAAAGAGTTACTAAATCTGAAATTTAGAAAGGAGTCTCATCTCTAAAATCAATAAACATATTCCATAACCTCAGGTGAGGATTTTAAAAATATACTTTTCTGATACACCTTGCTTTCTCTTTATCCAGATTATTTCCTTCTCATTCTCCCAGGACAGAACCATTGGCTCATATCTGTAGCTCAGTACCCATTTAAGCCCCTCAAAAATCTGCTATTTATCCTAACCTTCTTTTTCAAAGTTTGGGTACTGACTCTCAGAAAAAAAAATTTTTTTTCTGGTAGTTCACTCTTCTAGCTTCAAACTTTATTTTTTTATCAAGTGATTTCTCCCTGATGTGTCTGCTAACCCTGCAAAATCACCAAGTCTGCCCTCTTAATGGGTAAATGGCCACACAAATCCTGTCCCTGAAAAATATCTAGTAGTTCAAACAGGTATGATATCTGATGAGAACTTAGGAAAGGAATAGAGAATTCTGAGAGCCGGTAGAGCTGTGGTCTGTGTGATTGCTCACTGATAGTAGATTTGCTATGATAAGTTCCCATACTGTGTCCAAAGGGCTCTGAAACTGTATATTCCAGTTTGTGTTTTAGCTTTTGTGACTTTAATAATTGGACTATGGGTAGGAACTTGCTTTGGACTTCCTAAAGTGTTAAAAACATAAGGAACTGCATTGAATTAAACTTGGTACACCAAAAACTGAATGCCAGTAGCCCAACCCTACCCTAATCTTAGAAAATTTAACAATGCATAAGCTCCATAAAACATAGATATCACCTAAATAAAAAGAGAAGTCAGATCTAAAACTTTATTGAAATAAGTTTTCAAATGCATTGAAATTTAGTTTTGGCAAATGGAAAAGAGACTTCATGGCTGGCATATATACATTTGCAAACTGAGACTTATATTCCTTTTAAATCAACAACAATTAGTAAATGTCATTTTGTAACCACTATATGTTCCTTGCTTTTGAACATTAAATTGGATTAATGAAGTTAATTTTCACAATAAAAACCCATTTTAACTATTAAGACAGCTTTTCACTTATTATTTTTCTATTTACAAAGTGTATTTTTGGAGGGTTATATACCATAGAGACTTCAAACCTATTAGATTGATATTTATGGCTTTTAAAATACATTTCAAAATAAATTTCCAGGCATATACTTGCTATAATCCTACACTATTCATTCCTTTTAAAGGTGAACTAACCACTTTCTTGCTCAGTCTTGGCTCGTACTCTTTCTTTTAATGGTGAATACCTTTACTTCCAAAAACATATAATTCTTCTTATCTTCTACGTACATGAGTAACTTCATGCTAGAGTTAAAATATATGCATTTATACATGAAAACATATTTACCTATTTCTATATCAATCTTTCTCTTCACGAGTTTAAACTGGTACTTCAAACTACAATCCAACTCTGCAGAATTTATTCTAGCCTTCTCTGTTCATTTGTAACTCCTTATTCTGAAAGCAAGAAACTTGGCTCTCAAAGCCAGGCAGTGAAAGACAAATACCATATGATCTCAACTATAAGTGGAACCTAATCAACAAAACAAACAAGCAAGAAAAAAAATAACCAGAGACATTGAAATTAAGAACAAATTGACAGTAACCAGAGGGAAGGTGGGAGAGGATAATAGGGGAAAAGGGGGAAGGGTTGTCAGGAACATGTATAAAGGACACATGGGAACAGCCAAAGGGGGGTAGGATCTATAGTGGGAGGTGGGGATGGCTGGGGTGGGGGGAGTGGTGTGGGGAAAATGGAGACAACTGTACATGAACAACAATTAAAAAAGAAATCAAGAAAAGAAACTTGGCTCTCATTACCCCTACATATTTACTTATTCACTGAAACCTTGAAAATGTGCAAAATAATTTTGGAATTTCTAACACATACCTCTATAAAACACAAATTATCAACTGGAGTCTAATATTTGTGTACAATACTTTTTATTGCTTTTAGCCTTAGAATATATAACCAAAAATACTGTTTTTCCCAAAGTTTTAGTGCTTTTCTTCCCCAGCCACTTCATTGTGATTATGCAATTTACTTATTGCTGCTTGTACTGCAAATGGTTGCTTCTTTAGGATGAACTGTGTCCGCTCCAAATCATGTTCCCCTTCATATGTTGAAGCGCTGACCCCTGTTACCACAGATCCCTGTTTGGAGATAGGGTCTTTAAGGAAGTAAGATAAAATGAGGCTGTTAGCGTGAGCCCTAAGCAATCTCGCTCCTTATAAGAAGCAGAAATTTGAACACACAGAGACACATGGGGGATGTGTGCACACAGAGAAAAGGCCAGGTGAGGATGCAGTGAAAAGATGGCCATCTACAAGCCAAGGAGCGAGGCCTCTGGAGAAAAGAAACATACCTACACCTTGATCTTAGAATTGTATAACCTCCAAAATTGTAAGAAAATAAATTTCTGTTGTTTAAATCACCCAGTCTGTGGCACTTTTTTATGGTAGCCCTAGTAAATTGATATAGGTCTACCCAAACTAATAGTAACAAACTAATCTTTTTTAATCATTTTTTATTTTAAATACGTAATGTTAACATGATTCTAAAAAGCATAACTGTAGAAAAAGGCAAACTCACAAAAGTATAACTCTCCATCTTGTCCCACTTTATTTCCTTTTCCCATCACCTCCCCCCACCCCACATCTACCTGCTCACTTTCCTTCTTTCCCTTTCACTCTCTCCTTCCCTCCCATCCTTCTCTCCCTCCGTCTCTCCAATTATTTTTTCTACTTCTTTTCTCTCTAGAATAGCAGACTATTTTTCATATCAATATTGTCTGTTTACCTTGTTTTTCTCTTTCATTCTACTGAGTTACTCCTAAAACCTGATGACTTAAAAAGTAATGTAATTAATATAATGAACTTACATAAGTTTCCTCTAATATTGTATAGGTCTCCTCTGAGTTAGAGTAGTTCTTCAAAACCCTGTGTATAGGGTGGCGACCTTTAGTCTGGGAAGAGAGAAGACAGCCAGAGTCTAAAAATCAGTTACTCAGGTAAACTTGTTGGATGTTAGAAGCCACTTTGACATAGTAGCCCTTCACAGAAAATCTTAAAATTTGTTTATAAAATTACTCTCTCTTAAGGCTGGAGTGACAATATTACCACTAGTCACTTTGTAAATGTGGAGAACAGGGAGCAATTAGAGAATTCTCACATGCTGAGGTGTCCCATAGATAGTCTTCAAATCAAAGTCCTGGATTGTTCCCTACAAAGGATTTGAGTTTCCCATCAGTGTAAATCAGAGCTAGGAGACTCTCTAGGTTTTCTTCAGGAGGGACAGTACCCCTTTTGTTTTAGCCTTAAGTTTTTGCCAGTATCACCCATAAAAGTTGGGTTATGTTTAGTATACATTACTTAACACTATCTGGATTAATAACAGTTGTCATCCATTGCCAATAAAAAAACTACATGTATCTAATGGAGACAAGCAAGTAATTTTAACGACTTTATCAGAAAACATTTTAATAATTTGACTTACATAGGACAATCACAAAGTACCTTAATTTTTAACCTTTTATATTTTCCCATTGTCCTATTTATCAGAAATAGAAATTATGACTCTTCCAATTCTTAATTAATTAATATAAAACAATGGATATTGGCACTTTCCCCACTGGACTTGGAGATCATATCCCAGAGATTAGTTTCAAACCCTGTAGACCTCATCCTGCGAAGGGCTTCCTGCTCCTTTCCTCCAGACCCACCCATTGCCTAGAAATGCCATTGACAATGTTGGAGATTTTACATCAGGTGTTGTCACAAAATACACAAAACAGCCACACATTAATTTCTAATTTGTTTATCATACTTATGGTGAAATACAGAGGCCAAGTAGGAAAATTAGAGGGGAAAATCAACCTATGTGGAGATAATTTTTAACATTAGCACTGTACTCATGATGTGAATATAGGCTAATTAAAGATGTTTGAATCCATCAAATAACTTGGTGTTGCTCTAATGATTTCAGTTACCTCTCACACTCAGTCATTGCATGGTAAACCGTAATAAGATCCAAATGCACTCAAATGCTACAATGACAGCTGTTAGGGGGCTATACCCACAGGGCCCCCTTGGCTACCTCAGAGGAAAATAAATCTACCAAGACACAATCTGCTTAGGGAGAAAAGGCTGACCAATCTCTCAGAGGAGAAGGGCCTTAGGCCTCTTTCTCAGAGGGCTTTTATTGAGTTTAGTTTGCATAGGAATACAGGGAATTATGTGAAGCTCATCAATCATTGTCAGGCTGTAATGATCAATGAGAGATAACATTCAAAGAACTATGAAGGCTTATTCTGAGTCAGAGTCAGATAGCTACAGGGCCATAAAACTTCGATAAAAAAAAAACTCATTTTATGCTTGGACCCTTAACATTTAAATTGAGGGCATTCTTAGTAAAGCAGGTTTCACAGGCTTTTATACATTCTTTCTTAGGTCTGATTGCCTCCCCACCTCACTGGGAACCACCCATTCTGGCACAAGGTTGCACCCCCTTAAGCATTGTTTCAGGCCTGAATCAGGTGGGGTATGTGGGCAGCCAAGAGATTAGGAGACTTTTTACAGATAGAATGAGGACTCAGACTATGACAAAAATGAGGGGTGAAGGTCTTTTGTCCCTCCTCCATAATCCCCTAAATCCTTCCCTGGTGGGCCCTCTTGCAACTGAGCCTGTCTTAGGTTGTTCCTTCCTTGAGAAATCTTACCTGCCCTTGACTATTCAGCCATCCCCCAGGGGCCAAGCACGGTGAAGCAAAGAGGGCAGAGGCTGTGCCCCTGACAGGAGGATAAGTTTTGTCTCCTTAGTGGCTTATGGTCCCAACTTCTTTTTACTCAGCGTTAGCCATGGTGGGGCAAAGGGGGCCGGATGATTATAGTATCTGAAACCAAGCAATGTGGTTCCCAACAGACAGCAATGATGTACAGTACATACAAGTGAAATGCCTACTCCATTCATGTCTAGAAAACTGCTTCATCATTGCTATGGCCACATTACTTCCTGAATTAAATGCTGGGCATTAGTCAACTCAAGATCCTGTCACTCTGGTCTCAGTTCATTGAAGAAGGAATGGATGTCTAACTAACGGTATCCTGAAATGCTATGTGAAAGATCACTGTTTAAGACAAGCAGTTATATTTGAGGAACCAATCACATTACCTTTCAGAGATATTTTATTCTTTAAGATATGGAAAAAAATAAATTAGGCACTATAGGTATAGAATCAGAAGCTGGATTATCATTCAGGGGTGTTATTTGACTACTTCTGAAAGACAAATTACTGAGATTCCACTAGATTCCTTAGGAGATCCACTAGAATTGCTGTTGGACTATTAGAAGTGTTGTGACCTGAACAAGTTGGGAAGAGACATGGTTGGGTGTTTATTTCTTACTTACATTTCCAAACAATCTTAGAAAAGCACACTGTAACTGAGGTGACTGGACTATGACTCTGTTTCTAGTATAGTAACTTTAAAGAGTTTAGTACCACTATTTCATCTAAAGAAAACAATTTCTTAGTTGCTTCATTCTAAGGAAAAAAAAATTGCATTGGCAGAGTCAAGAGTACTTTGTCACCAGAAATTCTTTGAGAGGAATATAAGACAATGTGAATTTTGTTAGGGAAAATAAGAAAATACAGTAGCATATTCAAAATAATAAAGCAATGTGCTAAAGGAATAAAAATTTCAAAAAATCACAATATACCAAATGTCTTCCATGTTTATCAATTTGAATAAATGTCTGATTTTTTTTCAGCTTGAATATGAATCAGTTATCAAGTATTTGAAAACCTACCAAAAGGAAGCATTTTGAATAGGATTTGGCCAGTGAGTTTAAGTTTTATCCTAAGTTCATCATAACCAACTTGCCATCTAGCTATTTTAGACTGAACTTACATGTGGTGATTTTAAGACACTATTTCATGTTCCTAACATACTGCAAGAACTCAACCCCAGCTATTACACTACTTTTAAATGACAATAATATTTACCTCATATGATTTCTATGCCCATTAATAGAAATTTTGTATTTAATACTCTGGGGAAAATGCTAGGTACACAGTAAATGCTAACTAATTGGTAAATATTAAAAATATATTTTATAGATTACACAAATGCTCTAGGTGCTAAGTACACTGATTATGCTCTGAGTCAATAGACAGATTTTAAGAATTAAAAACTTTTCCTATGGAGTTGAAGTTTTAGATATTTAGTAATTGATCAATTTTGTAATTAATTTGCATTGCTTGCCAGAATGCTAATAAACAGATACTAGACCTGTTTTTGTGTAAAATAATGTATTTCTCTATACAAATTTACCATCTATACTATTGAAGCTCAAGATAGCCCAAAGTTTGCCCTGGTCAGTGTGGCTTAGTGAATTGAGTGAGAGCCTGCAAACCGAAGAGTCACTGGTGCAATTCCCAGTCAGGGCACATGCCTGGGTTGTGGGCCATTTCCCCAGTAGGGGGCACACAAAAGGCAACCACACATTAATGTTTCCCTCCCTCTCTTTTTCCCTCCCTATCCCTCTCTCTAAAAATAAATAAATAAAATCTTTAAAAACAGATAATGCAAAGTTTGTATTTGAATACAAGAAATAATATCTCAATTCTCTCACCTTTTAATAATCTTCAAATATACAAGAACTAATTTCATTTTTATAGTAGATTATGTCTTTTAGTATTCTTTCTCTCATATACATATATTTAAATTTCTTGAACAAACTAAATATCTGAGATAGATGCACTTGGAGTTAAAAATATGGGAAAAGAGGTTAAAAAAAGACAGTAAGCTTTCAAAAACAATATGAGGTATGTCAGGAAAAAATCCAGCCATTGTTAAAATAATGAGAATGGTTTGTGTAAAAGCTGGCATTGATGTAACCTGGAAGCCAAGGAAAGTGGATTGGAATGCACATGTGTGAACAATGATGACTTCACTGTACTAGTCAGTGGGGGGTGGTAGACACTGTTGAGTGAGCATGTGTACTGTGTGACTGTCACTTTCAAAATGACTGACCAATGAATCTGCACCAAATTTTGCATTAAGCTTGAACATTCCTCCACAGAAACTATTCAGATGATTCAGAAGGCCCCAGCTATGGGGAACTGGTGATTGGTAGCTTCATCACAACAATGTGCCCACTCATGTATCATGTTTTGTGCAGTTTTTTTAACAAAACATCCAATCACCCAGGTGACTCAGCCCCCCTAAAGCCCACATTGGTGCCCTGCAACTTCTGGCTTTACCCTAAACTAAAATCACCTTTGAAAGGAAAGAGATTTCAGACCTTTGTTGAGATCCAGAAAAATATGACAGGGAAGCTGATGGCAATTAGAACTATGTGAGGTCCAAGGTGCCTACTTTGAAGGGGACTGAGACATCATTGACCTATGTACAATGTTTCTTGTATCTTATATCTTCTTCAATAAATGTCTCTGTTTTTCATATTACATGGCTGGATACCTTCTGGACACATGTATACCAGCACCATATAGACTAGGCTGCTATCTAAAGGAAGAAACCAGCTAAGGAACACCTATCTTCAAGTGAAAATTAAAATTGAGAAACATAGAGAGCACTGTGTTGCACTCTGGTGGGGAAATATTTTTTGCAATAGTGTGAAGCAAGAGCATTGTCTTCCAAAATTCACATTTAGCAGCATTATTATGGTTGGTTTCAACCCAGCAGCAAAATAATCTGACAAGGTCATTGAAAAGTGGGCTGGATGTGGATGATATGACAGCAATTTGCTAAATTTCAAATAGTAACATGATTATTGGTCTGGAAAAAACTGCTAATAAGGTGGCCTGCTCTCTGACTCTGCCTTATTTTCAGTGATCTGTGGTTGAAGTCATCATAAGATTCACACAATGATGAATATTGGTACATTTATGAATAAAATGACTAAAAAGTCAAAACCAGACCCATTAAGCAAAGTGACTTTAGAGGCTAAAGTGCTAAATCAAATGAAAGGATCTTATTCGGATTGAAAAAAATAGCATTTAACAGACTGAAGCTGTCATATGGAAGAATGAGGCTGAGCACAAAGAAATAACAGGCACTAATCCTTGTTTTGATAAAAATCAAGGACTTATTCTATCCACGTAGATTTTGCTGTGATGCTAACACAGAATACAAATTAACCCTGACTTTCAAAGATAAGTGTAATGATAAGTAGGAAAATAAGAAAAAAAATTAATATAGGACTTAAAAGGTTCCTCACATTTATTATTCTAGTTGGATAAACACAATAATTAAGTAAAAGTATCCAAAGTCTATAGATTTTCAACTTAAAACTAAAATGTGAGCATCAGAGCTTTATACCTAATATTTTGTATATTTGTTGAACTTTGCATGAAGCAGCAACTTATCTTTCATATTTGATTTTAATTTGAGATGATCTTATAAAATAGGAACACTTTAAAAATTAAATTTAATTTAAATGTTTATTTCAAAAATGAACTTGCATTTCTATAAATGTAAAGAAGGAAAAAAGACAAAATATTTTAGTAAATATCAAAAAAATAAATTTCTCTTCTTTAAATTTTTGGTGTACAATATAATACATCTTTATTAAATTGAAATTATGATGTCTAATATACATGTTACAAAGTTCTCTAGGAGTGAGTTCCTATGAGCAGTGTAAATTTGATACTTATGGTCTTGTTTTTTAATCAGTATTTTATTACTCTACCTTTCTATCCTTTTTTACTTTGTAAACTGGACTTTTAAAATTTTATTATTTTTTACAAATGTAGAATGGATACTTTAACAAATATATCAGATTTAATTAAAATACATTTTTAATAAAATCACATACACATAATTTTATACAGCAATGTTAACAGTTAATTTTAAGTATATTTTATTGATTATTCTATTACAATTATCCAATTTTTTTCTCCCCTGTACCACCCTCTGCTCTATACCCTCCTCATACCAGCATTCCCCCACCTTAGTTCATGTCTATGTGTCATACATATAAGTCCTTTGGCTTCAACATTTCCTATACTATTATTAACCTACTTCTGTCTCTTTTGTGCTTACTAATTATCCTTCTTATTCCCTGTAACTTTTCCCCCACTCTCCCTCCTTCCCCTCCCCGCTGATAACCCTCTATGTGATCTCCATTTCTGTGATTCTGGTCCTGTTCTAATGTTTGTTTAGTTTGCTTTTGTTTTTGTTTTCTAGGTTCAGTTGTTGATAGTTGTGAGTTTGTTGTCATTTTACTTTTATAGTTTTGATCTTCTTCTTTTTCTTAGATAAGTCCCTTTAACATTTCATACAATAAGGGCTTGGTGATGATGAACTCCTTCAACTTGACCTTATGTGGGAAGCACTTTATCTGCCCTTCCATTCTAAATGATGACTTAGCTGGGTAGAGTAATATTGGATGCAGGTCCTTGCCTTTCCTGACTTTGAATACTTCTTTTCAGCCCCTTCTTGACTGTAAGATTTTTTTTTTTTTTTTTTTTGAGAAATCAGCTGATAGTCTTATGGAAACTCCTTTGTAGGTAACTGTCTCCTTTTCTCTTGCTGCTTTTAAGATTTTCTCCTTATTCTTAATCTTGGATAATGTAATTATGATGTACCTTGGTGTGTTCCTCCTTGGGTCCAATGTCTTTGGGACTCTCTGAGCTTCCTGGACTTCTTGGAAGTCTGTTTAATTTTATGTGTCAACCAGACTAGCCCTGGGTGCTCATATTAAACATTATTTCTGGGTGTGTCTGTGAAGATGTCTCCAGTTGAGGTTAGTATCTTAATCTATGTACTCAGTAAGGCAGATAGCCTTCCCTTTGTGGGTGACTATCATCCAATATGCTGAGGGCCTGAGCAAAAGAAAAAAAAGAAAGAAAGAAAAAAAGGCAAGCAAAAAAGAAATTAACCTCTTTTTTTTATTCTGCCTGAATGCTTGAGCTGGGACATGGACATTTTCCTGCTCTCTGTGTTCCTAGTTCTCAGATCTTAAGGGTCAAATTCCATAGGTTTTCAGTTTACAGAAGACAGATTATGGGACTTCTCAGCTTCCATAACTATATAAGCCAATATATTTGGTATTTATCTATTTATCTATCTACTATCTATTGGTTCTGTTTCTCTGAACAATGCTGATTAATAAAGATCAGTAATCTCTGGGCTTGGTTTTCCTCTCTATAAGTATTCAGTTATTATAGGTAAGGTTTCTTTTTCTTTTGCAAGCAAAATATAGTAAAATCCCTCAAATAAACACATATCTTTAAGTCTCTCGTGCAAAATCCTCCAGATATTTTTAAAGTATTGGTATAAACTGAGTGTAAACTTAACATTGGATTCCTTCTGCATTTAAATTTAAAATATTTTATATATTTGTTTCTGTTTCAAGGGGAAAAGAGCCAGTTTTGTCAAATAGACAAATAATACAAGCTTGAATTGTTTTGAGCATTGAAAAGCAGGAGGTTGAGGAGACGCCTTAAAAAACAAGATTTCTTATTGAAAATAATATAGAGATAAAAAGAGCATGTCCTATTCTCTTAGAAATCACTAGAAAATCACAGTGATAGAAGAAAATTGATACAGATAGAGGTAAAATTAGCACAGGCATATTGACTAGACTTATGCAAATATTGAAGGAGACTTGGTACTCCCCATTGTACTGAAACAAAAGTTGTTCTTTCCTTGTCTTAAAATTGAGTAAAGATATTCTCAGAAAAGGCAGTTAACATAAGTATCCAGGTAAGGACTAAAATGAAAGCTTGATATCCAAAAACATTAAAAATACAGATTTATTTTCAACATATAAGAATTGCTTTTCTCTTAAGTAGAAAACATTTTTAAAATCTAAGATGGTTAGAGACATTTTATCCTCAAAACTACTAAAAGCCAAAGGAGTCATTTAAAATTAGAACCTGGGACCAACTATATTGATGACTTAAATCATGAGACTGCCAATATTTGCCTCACAGTCTAAACCAGTGCTTCTCAAAGTACAGCATGCATTAGAACACATGGAAGGCTTGTAACACGCAGATGCCTGTGCTCAGCTGTATACTTTCTGATCCAGTTGGACTGGAATGGAGCCTGAGAATTTCCATTTCTAACAAATTCCTAGGTGATGCTGATTCAGTTGTTCCAGAGAACACCCTTTGAGAAATACTAGTCTAGACCATATTCAACTCATTTTAGGAAATATAACAGGCATATCAAATGTAGGGTATTCATACTAGTGTTAGGAAGAAAAAGGAAAGAAGAGAATTCCTTCTCCCCATGCTGCAGCCATTCATACATATACAGATGCACACATATGCATGTGTGCACATGCACACATACATGCACACACAGGTGTGGGCAAAAGTAGGTTTACAATTGTTTGCATGGAGAAAGATATACAGGTTGCTTGTTGGTTAAATTATCAGACATCATTAATTAAAAGATAAATCATAAGGATATAAAATAATAATAATTAAAAGAATACAAATAAAATATAATAATAAATAATAATACAAGAATAAACTCTGTGTTTCACATACAACTGTAAACCTACCTTTGCCAACCCCTGTTTACACACAATTTTAAGATTGAATGGTTAGACATACTCATCTAAGAACAGTGGACCAATGACTATTATTCATTGGGGAGGAAGGAGCCAAAATTGCTACCTTAAAATCCAATTGCTTCCCAATTTTCTATGCTAAAGGAAAGAAACTATCCTTTAAAAATAAAGAAGACAAGTGACCTAGTCTAATTTCCCTGCAAATGTGCTAAAAATGGGCTCAACCTGGAAAACAGACAAATGATTATTAGAATTAAAGGGAAGTCCATATCAAAGGAATTATCTTAATAAGGAATCTCTAATTCAGGATTGCTTATGTTAAACTATTCTACTATCTATGGATTTATGGAAGTAAATCCTTGGAAAACATAGTGTAACATAGGTGATCTTCCAGAGTGTGATATGAAATGTGCCATTACCTAAATGTTTCTTCTTCTATGTGATTGATTAAAGACATCATTAGAGAGCATATCTATTAGAGAACAATGTGAGAAAGAAGGACTTGAGAAGACATGGATATTTCCCCAAGTCCTTCCTTCCCATATTAGGGATGTTACTCACTAGAAAGCTTCACTAACTATTTCAAAGGCACACATGAAGAGGAACGTATATTGGTGAAGCTTGGTAATCAGATCTCTGCAGTTCTTTGTTTAAGTTCACTCATCAACAAAATAACTCACTCATCCTGGTGAGTAAATTAAAGGGTAAGAAAAGACAAACAAATCAATTTTAAAATGGAAAGAGGGCTTGAATAGACATTTCTTCAAACAACAGTGGCCAATAACCATGTGAAAAGATACTTAACATCATATGATTAAATAAATACAAATTAAAGTTCAATGGGATGCCATTTCATACGCATTTGATGACTATAATTAAAAAGCCAGATAATAACTAGACAAGGTGTCAGTGTAATGATATTGGAACCCTAATATATGACTGGTAGACATATAAAAATTTTATAGCCACTTTGGAAAACAGTTTGGAAGTTATTCAAAAACATAACATAGTTACTATATGACCCACTAATTTCACTTCAAGTAGTTATGATAGTTATATACTGAATTAACATATGTTCATAGAAAAACTTGTATGTGGATGTTCATAGAGGCATTATTCATAATGGCCAAAGGGTTTAAACTACTCATGTCCATCAAATGATGGACAGATTAACAAACTAGGGAAAATTACATTATATGTTGAATTGTATCTCCATAAGGATATGTTGAAATCCTAACCCAAGTTAACTGTGAATATGACTTTATTTTGAAATAGCATCTTTGCAGATTTTATCAAGTAAAAATTAGGTCATTATGAGGTCCTAATGCTATGTGACTGGTGTCCTTACAAGGCAGACACACAGGGAGATGGCCATCTGTTGAAGAGGCAGAGATTAGAGTTATGCAGCGGTAAGCTGAGGGAAATCAAGGACCTAAGGAAGCTAGGAAGAGGCAAGGGAATATTTTACCCAGGTCCTCAGAGGGAACTTGGTATTGCTGATACCCTGATTTGATACTTCTAGCCCCCAGAACTGTGAGGGAATACATTTCTGTTGTTTTAAGTAACTCAGTGCATGGCACTTGGTGATAGCCATCTTAGGAAACAAATATACCACACAATGAAATACATTCAACCAGAAAAAGAAACAATGTGCTGATACATAATGTAACATGGAGTAGAATAAGCCAGACACAAAAGGACAAATGTTAAATGATTGCACCTATATGAAATACAGACTAATAGATTAGTAGTTGTCAAGGGTTGGAGAAAAGGATGAATAGGGAGTAACTTGTTAATGAGTACAAGATTTATTCTGGAGTCATGAAAATATTCAAAGATTAGATATTGGTGATTGGTATATAACTTTATGAATATACTAAATGTGACTGTAATTTCTACTTTAAAAGTGACTATTATGGCGTGTGAATTAAATCACAATAAGAAATAATAAGGGCAAAGTGTCTCAGATAGTCAGAATAATTCCTTCCTTTGGAAACCAGTTTCAAATGTTTATAATCTCAACAACTTATACAGATCTCTTACTGAATATATTTGGGCTTACCTTGGAGCTCACTAAAACTTCTTATTAAGAAATCTGTATAGAACATCTCTTCCAGACTTTTTCTACAATGTTTATAACTCTCATTTCATGGTAATCAAGCTCCATACAGTGCTCAAACTTAGCTGAAATTTGACTCTCTTCAAAGAATAGTACTGCTGTAATCATATCATGAAGAACATGTTAATACACGCATGCTCAAATTCTTGAATTAGAAGTAAGGTTTTTATTCATTTAATTACTATGGCTTTGTCCTATGTGTCATACTTATTATCTCATGTATATATAAAACCACAGCTTATCCAGTGAAGTTCTTTCCTTCGGTTTAATTCTCCCTGATATCATAACTAAGATACTTTCCACTTTCCTGAATTGATTAAGTGGCAAACTTAATATTTTCTTCCAGCATAACCTCCATAATTAAACTCATTCAGAATTAAACTCAATCCCTGAACTCCTAGGAAAGAACATGATTCTAAGTTTACTTCAGAATTCAGCTGTTCTGGTTAGAATCTTTATGAGATTTACTTTATATCTTTATTTGTATTACAAACATAATAAAGGTTCCCAAAATTCACCTCCAGTTTTCAGAATTCCAGCAACAGTACTCAAAAAAATGTATAGTTTAACAAAACTCCCAACTAGCACCATAGTACTTTTAAATTAAATTAGAGAGGCCTAGCACTGAGCCTGAGATTTAAGCATAAGTTAAAACGCATATACAGATCCAAGATAGTGGAGGAGTAAGTGAAAGCTACACTAACCTCCTCCCAGAACCAATATGCTATTACAACTAAATGGTAGAGAAATCGCCCTGAATTACCAACTAAACCCTAGCTACAGAGAAATCTTATAACCATGGACAGACAGAAGAAACCACTTCACCACAAGACTGGTAGAGAGTGTGGAGGAGGCGCAATAGGACTGTCTGGACTTCTATGAGCCACAGCTGAAGTTCTGGAGGGCTATTTAAGCAGCACAGGGTTCCCCCTGAGAAATGTTGGGTCTAAATCCCAAGCTGAGCTCCCCAGTCTACAGTACCAGAGCCAGAAATGAACCCACGTAACATCCAGTTGTGAAAAGCAGCAGGGTTTATATCTGCCAGGGAGAGACACCTAGAGACAGAGAGAGCCTCTTAAATGCCCAACACACAAAATTTTGTTTGTAGACACTTACCCTGGACTCCAGCAAAGAGAGGGCAGAATGGACAAGAGACTCTAGAGAAGGGTCTGAGGTTGGTGGCTCTGGGGAGAGAACTAAAGGAATAGCCACCAAGATCCCTGGGCTGAGTCATTCCCCATACTACAAGCCATTTCTCTAAGAGCAGTCCTGTCCAAGTGGTATCAGCCTGAGGGGAACCTGTAGCCCTGCCCACAAGAATTTCTTTGTCCCAACCTGTGGAGCTTAAGCTGGGCTGCTGATAACAGCTTGAGGCTACATCAATGATCAGTTTAACAAATGAGGAAGAAAATACAAAAAAGCAGCCAGTGTGGAAAGACAAAGAAACAGATCACAAATGAAAGAACAAGAGAATTCTCTGGAAGAACCAGATGAAATGGAGACAAGCAATGTATCAGATAGAGAGTTTACAGTAATGATTATAAGGATTCTCAACAGCATGAAAAAAGGCAAAGAAACCATAAAAAAGAACCAATCAGAAATAAAGAATGCAATATCTGAAATAAATAATACACTGGAAGGAATAAACAGTAGGTTAGATAAAACAGAAGATTTAATCAGTAATTTGGAAGACAAGGTAAAAAAAAAACAGGCAGAAAAGCAAAAGGAAATATGAATTAAAAAAATTATTAGGGCTTAAGAAACATTTTGGACAACATGAAGCATAACATCAGCATCATGGGAATACCAGGAGAAAAGATGGAGCAAGGGATTGAAAACACACTAGAAGAAATAATGACTGAAAATCTCTCTAATCTGGTGAAGGAAAAAGATACAAGTCCTGGAAGCTCAGAGATTCCCAGACAATTTAGACCCAAAGAGACCTACACTGAGACAAATCATAATGCAAATGAAAAGACTTAAACACAAGGAGAGAATCCTAAAACCTGCAAGAGAAACACAGGTAGTTACCTACAAGGGAGCACCAATTAGACTGGCATCGTATTTCTCAACAGAAACATTTCAGGACAGAATAGAGTGGCATGAAATATTCAAGGTGATGAAAAGCAAGGACCTACAACCAAGGCTACGTTATCCAGCAAAATCATCGTTTAAAATTGAAGGAGAAAATTTTCCAGAAAGGAGCTTCCCAGAAAAACAAACAAACAAAAAAAGCTAAAGGAGTTTGCTAACAGCAAACCAGTACTGCAATAAATGTTAAAGGGCTTAACTTAAGAAGAAGAAGAAGAAAAAGAGAAAGAAAAATCAGAGGAAAATAGTCCAACAATAAAATGGCACTACATAAGTATCTATCAGTAATCACCTTAAATGTAAATGGCTTAAATACTCCACCGAAAAGACACAGAATAGCTGAATGGATAAGCAAATAAAACCCAAATAAATGCTGCCTCCAAGAGACCAATCTCAGATTGAAAGCTACACATAGACTAAAAATAAAAGAATGGAAAAAGTATCCATTTCATGCAATGGAAAAAAAAAAGCTAGGTTAGCAGTACTTAAAACTGACAAAATAGACTTTAAAATAAAGGCTACAGTAAAAGACAAAGAAGGACAATACATAATGATAAAGTGAAAAAACCAATACAAAGTTATAACCCTAGTAAACAATTACACACTTAATATAGGAGCACCTAAAAATATGAAGCAAACCTTGATGGATTTAAAGGAAGAGACCAACAGAAATACAGTCATACTTGGGGATTTTAACACCCCATTGACCTCTGATTTTCAGATCTTCCAGACTGAAAATCAACAAGGAGACAGTGGTCTTAAATGGCACACTAAGCCAAATGGATTTAATTGGTATCTTGATAGCATTTCTTCCCAAAGCAACGGAATATACATGATTTTCAGGTGCACATGGAACATTTTCTAGGAGAGACCAATAAGTTAGGCCACAAAACAAGTCTCAATAAATTTAAGAAGATTGAAATCATGTCAAGCATCTTCTCTAATCACGATGCTATGAAACTAAAAATCAATCACAAAAAATACCTTGAAAAACACACAAAGACATGGAAGCTAAAGACGTGTATTTAAACATTGAATGAGTCAACAATGAGATCAAGGAAGAAATCAAGTGATACCTAGAAATAAATTAAAATGAGGACACAACAATCTAAAATCTGTGGGACATTGGGAAAGCAATCCTAAGGCGGAAATTCATAGCATTGCAGGCATATCTCAAAAAAAGAAAGAAAGAAAAAACAAAAGGAAGGAAGGATGGAAGGAAGGAAGGAAGGAAGGAAGGAAGGAAGGAAGGAAGGAAGGAAGGAAGGAAAGGAAAAGCTCAAATAGTTCAAATAACTTTGATGCAGACACTGGCCTGCAGTGTCCATGTCATTATGGGTGAAAAGAGACATTCACACAGACTACCGAGTCCAGTGGAGGAAAAGGACAACATAGTTTTTCTCTCAAGGGGAGCAAAAGCTGTGGCCTCTGCCATGACAGGCCTTTTCTGCCATTTTTCTTCTGGTCATATTACATGATGGTCCTCATTTTCTATGCATAGGTTCGCTGTAGATGGTTACCTTTTACAGACAAAAAAAGGAGCCAATGCCACTAATCACATCACAGAAGAAGGATATTTGCAAATGAAAAAGGGAAAAGTGGTTACACTCCACACTGGGGAGTTTTAGCATAGATTTTAGGAAGTTACAGTAAGCACTTGCTATCTCAATTCAGGGTGAGGGAGTTTCAAGGCTCAAAGCAGCTTAGACACATTGCAAACCTGATTTCCCACGAGAGAACCTAGCTGTGGGTGTGGGTCTCGTGCATCTCCAAGTGGGAGCTGGGCCCATGCCATGCAGAAGGGTCTCCTACATAACTTCATCTCTAACTTCATACTTACATGAACTTGAAAAAGAACAACAAAGCCCAAAGTGATTAGAAGGAAGGAAATAATACAAATCATAGCAGAAATAAATGGAATAAAGTTTTAAAAAACTGATACAAAAGATCAATGAATCCAAGATATAGTTCCTTGAAAACATAAACAAGATTGATAAACATTTAACTAGACTCATCAAGAAAAAAAGAGAAAGGACACAAATAAATAAAATCAGAAATGAAAGAGGAGAAATAACCAGAGACACAAAAGAAATACAAAGAAAACACTGTGAGAAAATATTATGAACAACTATATGAACAACTGTATGACAATAAAATGGACAACCTGGATGAAACAGAGAAATTTCTAGATATATACAGCCTTCCAAAACTAAATCAGGAAGAATCAAAGAATTTGAATGGACAGATTATTCCTAATAAAATTGAAGCAGTAATCAAAAAAAAAATTCCCAAGAAACAAAACACCTGGACTAAGTGGCTTCACAGGTTAATTTTACCAAACATTCCACAAAGTACTAACACCTCTCCTTTTCAAAATATTTCACAAAATTCAAGAAGAGAGAAAGCTCCCAAACTCATTTTATGAGGTCAGCATTATCCTAATTCCAAAACCAGATGAAGACACAGAAAAAAGAAAAATTTAGGCCTATATCCCTGATGAGAATAGATGTTAAAAATCCTCAAAAAAATATTAGCAAACTATATACAGCAGTGGACCAAAAAGACCGTACACTATGATAAAGTGGGATTTATTCTGGGAATGCAAGGTTGGTACAATATGTGCAAATCAATGAATGTAATTTAGCACATAAGCAAAATGAAGGATAAAAACCCATTATAATATCAATAGATGTGGACAAATTTTTGATAATACCAGGACCCATTTATTATAAAAACTCTTAGCAAAGCAGAAATAAAGAGAATATACCTAAACATAATAAAGGCCATATATGACAAACCTACTCAACTGACAAAAACTACAAGCATTCCTGATAAGATCGGTAATAAGATAAGGATGTCTTCTTTCACCTCTCTTATTCAACATAGTAATGGAAGTCCTAACCAAAGCAATCAGACAAGATGAAGAAATAAGTGGCATCCAAATAGGGAAGGAAGAAGTAAAACTATCTTTATTTGCAGATGACATGACACTGTACTTAGAGAACCCCAAAGATTCCACAAAGAAACTACTATAACTGATAAATGAATTCAGCAAAGAAGCAGGATACAAATGCAATATAGAAATGAGTTACATTTTTATATGCCAATAAAGAACTAACAGAATCTATGCGGTCTGGATAACAAGTATAGGAAGTACAGATACTTCTCCAAGGAGAACACACAGAGAACCCAGAGAAATATGAAAACATGCTCAGAATCACTAGTCATCGGAGAGATGTAAATTAAAACTACAATGAGATACCACCTCACACCAGTCAGAATGGCCATCATAAACAAATCGACATACAAGTGTTGGAAAGGATGTGGAGAAAAGGGAACCCTAGTGCACTGTTGGTGGGAATGCAGACTGGTGCAGCCACTGTGGAAAACAGTATGGAATTTCCTCGGAAAACTAAAACTGGAACTGCCTTTTGACCCAGCAATTCCACTGCTTGGATTATACCCTAAGAGCCCTGAAACACCAATCCAAAAGAACCTATGCACCCCAGTGCGGAGGGGGGTGGGGGGCTCCACCTGCAAGACCTGCCAGCTACCACAGATAAGAATAAGTCTACAACACATGATCTGCTTGGGGAGGAAAGGTGGCCAATCTCTCTAAGGAGAAGGTCCAGGAGCCTGTTCCTCAATGCGTTTTCATTGGGTTTAATTTGGATAGGAATACAGGGTGTAGACATAAAGCTTATCAATCATTGTCAGGCAGTAATGATCAAACAATAAATAACATTCAAAGAACTATGAGGGCTTATTTTGAGTCAGGGTCAGATTGCTAAAGGACCATAAAACTTTGGAGAAACAAACTAATTCTATGCTTGGACCCTTATCATTTGAATTGAGGGTATAGCAAAGTAGGTTTCACAGGATTTTGTGCATTCTTTCTTAGGCATGATTGCCCCCAGGGAACCCGCCCTTTTCAGCACAGGGCCTCACCCACCTCCGGCATTGTTTCGGGCTTAAGGCATTGTTTTAGGCTTAAGTTGGGTAAGGGAAATAAGACAGTCAAGAGATTAAGAGACTTCTTGCAGATGGATGAGGATTCAGGCTATGTCAAAGCCTAGGAGCAAGGGTCCATCACCCCCTTTTACTACAGCCCCTCAAGTCATTCACTGAGGGCCCCTTCATGACTGTGCTTGTCTTAAGTCATCCCTCCCTTAAGGAATCTTACCTGTCATTGGCTAACCAGTCATTCCCCCAGGGCCAAGCAGGGTGAAGTAAAGGGGGCAGAGGCAGTGCCCCTACCAGGAAGATAAGCTTTGTTTCCTTAGTGGCTTATGGTACCAAGGTCTCTTTACTCAGCCTTAGCCGCAGGGGGTTACAGTTTCTAAAACCTGGCAGGGTGGTTCCCAACACCCCAATGTTCATAGCAGCACAATTTACAATAGCCAAGTGCTAGAAGCAACCTAAGTGCCCATCAGTAAGTGAGTGGATCAAAAAACTATGATACATTTACACAATAGAATTCTAGGCAGCAGAGAGAAAGAAGGAGATCCTTCTTTCTTCTACTTTGTGACAGCATAAATGGAACTGAAGCATTATGCTAAGTGAAATAAGCCAGGCAGTGAGGGACAAATACCATATGTTCTCACCTTTAACTGGAACATAATCAACAAAAGAAAAAAGCCAACAAAATGCAACCAGAGACATTGAAATTAAGAACAATCTAAAAGTAGCCAGAGGTGATGGAGGAGGGGACAGTGGGGGGAAGGGTTTTTAGGAACTACTATAAAGGACACATAGACAAAACCAAGGGGAAGGGTGGAAGCAAGGGAGGGAGGTGGGTTTCACTAGGATGGGGAGGAGTGGTGGGGAGAAAATACAGACAAGTATAATTGAACAACAATACAATTATTTTTTAAAAAGAACTAACAGAATGGGAAATTAAGAAAACAATCCCATTCACAATTGCTACAAAAGGAATAAAATACCTAGGGATAAAGCTAACCAAGGATGTAAAAGACCTGCACTTGAAAAATTATAAGACACTGATGTAAGAAATTGAGGAAGATACAAAGAAGCACATACCATGTTCATGAATGGGAAGAATTAACAACAGTAAAATGTCCGTACTCTGAAAGCAATTTATATATTTCATACAATTCCTATAAACATCAACATTATAATGACATATTTCACAGAAATGCAACAAATATTTCAAAAATTTCTGTGAAAGTACAAAAGGCCCCACATGGCAACAGTGATCCTGAGAAAGAAGAATAAAGTCAGAGGAATCATGCTAACTAATATCAAACTATATTATAAGGCAATAGTAATCAAAACAACATGGTACTGGCACAAAAAAAAAAGACACATAGATCAATGGAACAGAATAGAAAGCCCAGAAATAATCCACACCTTTATAGTCAATTAGTATCTGACAGAGAAAGCAATTGTGTATTCAGTAAATAGTGTTGGGAATATTGGACAGATATGCAGAAAAATTAAAGTATACTACCTTCACACACCACACACAAGAAAAAATTTAAAATGGATCAAAGATAACCTGAAACCATAAAAATCCTTGTAGAAAACACTGGCAGCAAAATTGCAGACCTTGCTCTTAGAAATTATATATCATGTATATCTCCCTAGACAAGGGAAATAAAAGAAAAAAATAAACAAATGGGACTGCATCAACCTAAAATGTTTTTGAACAACAAAGCAAATAAATAATCAATAAAATAAACAGGAAACCCAAACAGTGGCAGAACATATTCACCAATATATTTAATAAAGAGTTAATATCCAAAATTTATAAAGAACTTACAAAACTCAACACCAAAAATACAAGCAATCCAATTAAAAAGTGGGTAAAAGACCTGAATAGACACTTCTCCAAAGAGGACATACAGATGTCCAATAGGCATATGAAAAGATGTTCAACATCACTAATCATCAGAGAAATTCAAATTAAAACCACAGTGAGATATCTCACATTTGTCAGAATGGCTATCATCAATAAATCAACAAACAAGTGCTGGAGAGGATGTGGAGAAAGGGGAACCCTTTTACACTGTTGGTGGGAATGCAGATTGGCGCAGCCACTGTGGAAAGCAGTACAGACATACCTCAAACAAATTAAAAATGGATCTGCTTTGACCCAGCAATCCAACTTCTGGGAATATATCCGAAGGAGCCCAAAACACTAATTTGAAAGAACATATCGACCTTTATGTTCATTACAGCTTTATTTTCAACCACCAGGATATGGAAGCAGCCCAAGTGTTTATCAGTAGATGAGTGGATAGAACAACTATGGGATATTTATACAATGGAATACTATTCAGCCATAAAAATGAAGACAGTTTTAGCCTTTGGGACAGCATGGATGGACTTGGAGACATTATGCTAAGTAAAATAAGCAATCAGAGAAAGACAAATACCACATGAATTCACTCACGTGTGGAATCTAATGAAGAAACTGGACTAACAAGAAAAATGGGGACAGACTCACAGATGGGGAGCAGGATCGCAGCTTGTGAAGGGATGAGGTGAGGGGATGGAAGGGTTAAGCAAAAAAGGAAAAAGGACTCATGGAATTAGATGACAGTGTGGTGATTGCTGGGGGGAAAAGGGTATAAGGGGACTAAATGGTAGTGGAAAAAATACAAAAATATTTTCATATGATAAAAACTATGTAAATTGTATCGTTCCTTGAATAATTTAATCAGTCATATTTAACTGCAAGAAACAGGCTTTTCTAACTACCTCAAGTAAGGATTATTTTTAGGGCAAACATAGCTATGTTATTAACTTCTTGAAAATGAAAACTTTATGTATATGTATATATGTACTTTTTATCTAATGTATATTAGATAAAAACTAAAATCTAAATAAGTATACATATATTTATAGTTTTTATCTAATATATATTTAATATATATAAACAAAAATCTAAATAAAAATGGTTTTCAGTTCATAACAATGCATCAATATTGTTTTATTGGTTGTGATAAATATACCATATAATGCATGATGTTAAAAATCGGAAAATTATGTGGGAATTTTATGGGAATTCTCTGTATTGTCTTTGTCACCTTTCTGTAAATCTAAAACTATCCTTTCATAAAAAGGTTATTAGACTATGTGACTGGTCATCAAATACGATTGATATTGGCAACTAGGAGGATTCTCTTTTAAGGGCTAAACTACTGCCAATAGCCACTTGTGATTATAGACTAATGAAAACTATTCACTTTGATAGACTTTCGGTTCTTCACCCATAAATATGTGATGTTAAGTATAAATCAAGGCATAGCATTTGCTTTACTTCTAGTTAGGTAACAAATGATTTATATTAAGAACTGTCTTATTAAACACTGTTTCAGAGGATATGATTTAGAACTATCCCAGCTAGCAACATCAAAATATAATGAGGCCTGTCTTATGAATAGAAGAATGCTTTAAAGAGAATTATGAAAAATAGTAGACAACATACCTTATATATTTTTTAATGTAGTAACTGTATCAAGTGGTTAATTTGGCTTTGTGGGGTTAAGCTAGCCTGTCAGATTCTCCATATCTCAATAATCCATCAATGGGAAAGAATACATAAAGAGTGTTAAAACTCCTGGAATTGTTCACTCTCTAATACTGTACATTCTGGTCCTGAAGCCAAGTCCTTTCAGACACACACACACACGAGTTAAATATTAAGTGCATTAAGTATAGTATCAAAATTAAGTTGAAATAAAATTAATTCAAATTAAAAATATTAAATCTTTTCTGGCTGGTGTGGCTCCATGGATTGAGTGTCGTCCTGAAAATCAAAAGATTGCTAGTTCAATTTCCATTCAGGGCACATGCCTGGGTTGCAGGTTTTGTCCCCTATTAGCATGTATATGGGAGGCAACCAATCAATATTTCTCTCCCACATTGATGTTTCTCTCCCTCTCTTTCTCCCTCAATTTCCCTCTCTCTAAAACTAACTAAATAAAATCTTTAAAAATATTCAATCTAATTAAAATTTAAATGTAAAATATTCAATAACAAGAATAGTTAGCAAGTAAACAGACTTACTCATTTGAGTAAACAATTATAATTAAGTATACTTTAGATCTATGAAAGAATTACAGAAATATACAGGTTAATTCCTAACCTATATATAACAAAGAAATAAAGCTTTCTGAAGAGAATAATAGTGAAGGGTTAAGGTGGGACTTGAAAGAAGGATAAGAATTAGCCTGACAAATATTGAGGCAGAATGAGGATGAGGAATGCAGAATCATCAAGTATAGAAACAATATGTGCAAACATGAAATGTACGAGGAAAGAGATTGAAGGTCAGTAATGATTGAAATATATGAGACCTAAGGCCAGAGAGATAAACATGAGAAAGACCTTGCAGCACTTGTAAACATTAAGTTTTGAAATTCATTTAAGGATAATACAAGTCTTTGACTACTATTAGGTAAGAAATTCCTATAATCAGATATGTTGTTTATCAAGGTCACTCTGACTGAAGCATGAGGAATGGATTTTTTTATTATTATAACTGATTTAATTTATATTGTTAACATATTCATTTGCTTGCTATGGAATCACAATGCATGCTGTTACGTAAAAGAATCTCCTTTATAAGATATTTCAGTTTATTTATTTTAATTGTTGTTCTTGTACAGTTTTCTGTTTTTTGCTCCCATTTCAGCCCACTGCCCCAGCCCTCCCCACCCCCCTCCCATTTCCACCCCCGCTAGTTTTTGTCCATGTGTCCTTTATACTTGTTGCTTCAAACCCTTCCCCTTTCCCTCTGAAATTCCCTCCCCTTTCCTCTGTGGTGACTATCAACCCCTTCTCAATTTCAGTGTCTTTGGTTGTATTGTGCTTGGTTTTTTTTTTTTTTTTTTTTTTTTTTTTTTTTTTTTTTTTTTTTTTTTTTTTTTTTTTTTTTTTTTTTTTTTTTTTTTTTTTTTTTTTTTTTTTGATTAGGAGAACATTATGCTAAGTGAAATAAGCCAGGCAGTGAAGGACAAATACCATATGATCTCACCTTATGAGGAATGGATTTGATTAGAGCTCTTCCAACCAAGGAAAGAGACACTCTTGATGTGAAATAGATTTGAGGCAGGGGATGGAGAAACACAGATGGAAATCAGATAGAATAAGATAAAATCAGCAGCCTTGATGATGGATTTAATAGGGGTGGGAGGGAGGGCAGAGAGAAAAAAAAAGAAATTGAAGAAATAATAATGTTCAGGTCTGTGGCTTGAACAATTAGGAAACTGTCAATACCATATAATCAGATGAAAAACAAAAGGAAAGGAACAGGTCTCAGGCCTAGAAAAGGATTTAATTATTGCTAGACATGCTGAGTTTGAAACATAATTCCAACCTCCAGGTGAAGGTATCCAACAGGTGAGCTAAAGGGTTTCAAGCTCAGGAGTGGATAGGCTGGGAATATGGATTTGTTCATGTCTGTAATACTACATACACGTGACAAAGTCTTGGGAACAGATTTATATAATTTGTATTTTTTTTTAGAAAATATTCTGTAAAATGTTTGAGGAACAGAGATCATTGATATATTGATTTCAGTGAACAAAACATAGGGTTTTGTGTTAGATTGACTGTGCTTTTAATATAAAATTGTTCAGAATTGATCAATGGCATTAGTTAAATGTTTACTTCAAAGAAATTAAAATCAAACAGATCTTCTTCATGTAGAAAGTTTCCAGTCTTCATAGTTTCTCATTTACAGAGTTGTTTCTCAGGTAAAAACACTTTATAATTTCCTACAGAGCTGAGTACAATATTTTAAAAGAAAGGTGCAACAGGCAACCCCTGTGACATGAGAGAAAAATCACTCAAAAAAAAAATAGAAGAATCAAAAGTTTTTAAATTCGTTTAAGGCTAATGAGAGTCTTTGATTACTACTTAGTAAGAAACTGCTGTAATCAGATATGTTGTTTATCCAGGTCACTTTGACTGCAGCATGAGGAATGGATTTGATTAGAGACCTTTCAACCAGGGAAAGAGACACTCTTGATGTCAACTAGAGAGGAGGCAGAGGTGGAGAACCACAGATGGAAAGTCATTCTAAAGTGTAATGCAAGTGGAGCCCTGTCATAAGCCCAAAAAAAGGGTCATCTGCATGGGGTGATGCCCATTCTGGCTGGGCTTGAGCACCATTGAATGGACAACTGGCAGCCAAGAATTTCACTCCATATTACTCATTAAAAGTTACTTACTCTAAGGCAGTGATTTTCAACCAATGTGCTTCAAGAGTTTTTAAAACATCCGATACCTGACTAGTTTTGGCACTGACCTCTTTTCCCTCAGACTGTCAAAAAATAATGACAACAGCCAACATAACAATAGCCATTTGATGTGAATGGATTAAAATTATGCCTGCATTTTTGTCGGATTGGCACAAAAAATGTATGTATTTTTGGTGTGCCACAGAATTTTAGTAATTATTTATGTGTGTTATTAAATGAAAAAGGTTGAAAATCACTGCTCTATGAAAATGGAAATTCAACATCATAGGGCAGAACTTCTCAGCCTGATTCTGAAAGACCTTAATTATTGTCCACTGCCAGAAAAAAAAAAGAGTTCAAAATAATTGGAACCTCTAGTAGACAGAAGGGAAGGAAGATGGGAAGAATTAGGAGATAAAATTATTTCTAGAAGAAGAGTGATAAAGTAATCACAAGTGACTTTATCAAATGTTGATTGTAGACATGAAAGTTGGAATTAAAACAAATATACTAATATGCCTAGTGCAGCCCGCACAAGTACACCTTATTTTCCAGACAAGGTGGTTTCAAATCCTGTCACAAGTCTTTTGTGAAACTAAGAATTCTTTTCTGTTTGCTAGTCACTATTCACATCTGACTATGATTTGCAGCTTTTGCTGAATTCTCATATTCCATTTCTGTGCAGTGGTCTAGTGCTGACCCAGTTTGGGTACATGCAATTCCCTTTGTTTCCTCTTTCCTGTGTCACAAATACTACTACTGAAAGGGAGTATCATGAGCTAGAGATTCAAATATAACTATAGGAGATGCTAAATGACACATTCTATTCTGACACCCGAATACCCAGCTAAAGATCTAAAAGAGGTCGTTAGCCCTGTTTACTCAGGCACCAGACTCCAGCCGTGCCATTCTGCCTTCTTCCCACATGTTGTATTACCATTTTTTCTCATTTTTGATGTGTTACATATCCTGAGATGCTTGTTCACTTTTTAATAGACAATTTAGCTAATTATTTTATGATCTTGTCACATCTCATGTCCATAAACCCTCAGTTTGTATTCATAAAGGACAAAAAAATACTTCCCTAACCAAAGGGAGTTACTTAAAAAAAAAAAAAAAAATTTTTAATGTGAACCAGTTAATTTAGAAAATGTCCTTGTAGTGGGCATTGTTATTTTTTGTTGTCATTTTTCATTTTGTTTTATCCTCTTCCAAGGACATGTGTATTGATTTTAGAGAGAGAGGAAGGGAGGGAGAGAGAGAAGGAGAGAAACATTGATGTGAGAGAGAAACATTGATCTGTTGACTCTGCTAAGCACCCTGACCAGGGACTGAACCTGCAGCCAAGCATGTGTCCAGACTGAGAATTGAACCCTTGACCTTTGGTTCATGGAATGACATGTTAACCAACCAGTCCACACCAGTCAGGGCTAGTGGGCATAGTTCTTAATTCAGCTTTCTAACCACAAGTAAATTAATTATAAGAAATCCTTCTCAATCCTGTTCATTTCTGTACCACCAGGATTTATCACAATGCTTAACACACAGTTGATGCTTAAAAAATATTATGAAGGTGGATGGAAGAATGAATGATTAATTGATTAATAAAAAGGCATTAAAAATGTCCTTTGGGGATATTAGAAGAATTCCTCCAGTGTAAAATATTACAGTGTATTCAGTTTGCAGTCCTTTTAGAAATCAGAGAAAATGAGAATGCCAATTTTGCTAATAATTCTACATATGTAGCTGTGGCATAGATTGTATCTTTGTAATGAAAACTTTTGTAACAGGAACAGTACATTCACTGAGTACAGACAGCCAGCTCAATCTTTATGCTGATTATTTAAACTCTACACAGAGTGCCTACATTTACACATAGACACTAATATAAACCCGGGACTTTATTTTGGAAGTTTAGGTAATCCTGGCATTTGATGAAGTCAAATGCAGGTCTCTGAATTCCCCTCATTAGCATAATAGTTAATCGCTGCACTCACCCAAAAGATAATTTTAAACAAATTATTAACCAACTGCCTTTCTAAAATCAGATTCCTCTAATTTCACTTATGAGTGTAGAATAACAGAACTCCTAATTCTATGACTGCCCATATTAGTTTTACAAGCTTGGTTTTCTCTCCCACAGTTAAACCTTCCACGCCTGCAGTTATTGACATATTTTTGTGTTTAAGTTGGTGCATGGTTCTTTGGTCAGCTCTGCCCCATTGTTTCTTCACCCATCAATCCTACCTGCTCCTAAACCTCCTCATCTTCATTTGCCTTCTAACTCTAACCACTACACCAATAATTACCTTGTTTACATGCCTTTTCCCCTTTTTCTTTAGTCTCTATTTTCCTCTTCCTTCTATTTTTTCTACATTCTTTTATATTTATTCTTATCTAAATTTCAATGTTTTCCTGCTTACTTGTCTTTGGTTTATTTTTTTTCCCCATCACAAAAAAAAAAAAAAAAAAAAAAAAAAATCAGTTACCTAATAGTAGTGGGAGAAATGGTTCTGAATTCTCTGTTTCATCAGAAATGAAATTATTTAATAGAGTATATAGATCACTTGAGAAATTAAAAGAAAAATAAGATTGTCCAATAGGCTTAATAAAATACACTTCATAATCTGTTTTTAATAAGTTTTGGTGCATAATTCTTATCACTTCACAGACTGCAAAATAATGTATGAAAAAAGAAGTACATATTAAAAATATTACCATTTAAGTTCATAATATATAATAACATTTAGCAAAAGGTTGATACTATGATCACTTAAAATTATGAAAAGAGTTAAGTGGCTCTAATGAAAAATTTGTTTTTCAATATAGATCTGATAATATCAAGAAAATAGAGCTTGATGCTTAAACTATTGATAAAAATTTAACAATACTATTAGACAACTTAAGGAATTTCTAGTTATCAGAATTTTCCCAGTCAAAGGTGTGAACCCTGTGGGTTTCAAAATAGACACAACTACGTTAGAGCGACAGAAGCAAAGCATTTATCTTTCCATAACGATAACAAAGATTACATGAACCAATCCTAGATGATAATAATCCAGGAGAAAACATATTAATGTATCTGTGTACTCTAGAAGAAATCTTTGACTTATGAGAGGTTTTGTGAAGCCATCTTCTCATATTAAGAACACAAGTGACAATATCCATTTTAGGACATTTTCAAGGGAATTGTAATCCATTGTTGTTTTATACATTATTACATAAGGCACACTTTAGATCAAAATATTATAGATACTAAAAAGCACTGTGTTTCACACCAGCTAAGACTCCATTGACTAATTATTTTTCTTAATATACTTATTTAATGAAAAGCTCTTTATTTCTACATTTGTGGGCAAAGCTATCACTGCAGCCTCTAACAAATACTCCCTAGACAGAGATGTGAGAGTAGTAACTTTTTTTAATGAAAGTATTTTTAACATAATATAGTAAATCAGCACATTCTGAGCAAAAATATCAGTCTAAAAAGTGTTTGACACAATATGTGATCATGATTTTTGACGTTTTATTTATTAGTACTAATGACATAAACAAAAGAAAAGCAATAGGCTTGGAAGGTTTTTTAAAAAACAATGTATGATTATTACTTCCTAACAAAAGAGTTTTGCAATAATTAAATAACAGAATCTGATTCTTAAGAAAATAAATAATAATATGGAAGAAGCCCAAGTGTCCATCAGTAAATGAGTGGATACAACAATTATGGGATGTTTACACAATGGAATACTACTTGGCTGTAAAAAAATAAGAAAATTTTACCTTTTGTGACAGTATGGATGGGTCTGGAGAATATTATGCTAAGTGAAATAAGCCAGTCAGAGAAAGACAAATGCCATATGATTCCACATTGCATTATTACAATAATGCATGTGGAATACAATGGACAAACTGAACTAACAGGAAAAATAGAAACAGACTCACACATAGAGAGCAGATGACAGCTAATTGCAAGAGTGTGGGAGGGAGAAAATGAGCAAAAAGGAGAAATAACTTGTGGACATGGATAACAGCAGGGTGGTGATTGTAGGGGAAAGGGGATGTAAGGGGATTCAATGGTAATGGCAAAAAATACAATAAAAAATAAAGTGCAAAAATAAATAAATAATGAATAAATAATGAAACAGAAACAGAGAAAAATTTACTGAGAGAAATCTAGCACATTTTCAATCAAGTCATTTTATTACATTGGAAGTACTCAGAAGCCAATTCCTAATATTTTTTTATGTTGTCAATCTCATCTGGCTATCAATTTGATAGTGACCTGTCAGTTTTCACCCTAGTTTCACTTACAGGAAAACTTCATTCTTTTTTCTGGCACCACATCCAGCAGGTTTTTCCCTCCTTTTTAGTGTTTTTCAATTTTCTACTACATATGAAAGTATGAATTGCCTTTAAATTATGTATTGGTAATCATCGGTGAATTCTCAGTTATTATCTTCTGACTATGCTCTATCACATTCTCTTTATTTTATCTGGGTCTGTTTACCTACCTAGCTATCTATGAAAAACCTCTGTACTGTTTTCCATAGTGGCTGCACCAATTTACATTCTGAGCTACTTTGAACCAGGCCTCCCTTTTTTGCAAATCCTTCCCAATGTTTGTTATCTTTTGTCTTTTTGATGACAGCCATTCTACAGGAACAGAATGATGTCTCATAATGGTTTTGACTTGTATTTCTCTGAGGGTTAGTCATGTTGAGTGGGAGGGGCTCCGACTGCAGGGGCTCCGTCCACAGGGCCCCCTCCCACCCCCTCCGCTCCCCCACCACCACGGATGAGAATAAGTCTACCAAGACATGATCTGCTTGAGGAGGAAAGGTGGCCTATTTCTTAAAGGAGAAGGGCCAAGAGCCTTTTCTTCAATGAGCTATTATTAGGTTCCTTTTGCTCAGGAATACAGGTAAAGCTCATTAATCATTATCAGGCAGTAAGGATCAAACAATAGATAATGTACAGAGAACTCTGGGGGCCTATTTTGAGTCAGGGTCAGATAGCTAAAGAGCATTAAGACTTTGGGGAACAAATTCACTTCCTGCTTGGACCCTTATCATTTAATTGAGAGCATTCTAAACAAACTAGGTTTCACAGGATTTTACATATTCTTTCTTAGGTCTGATTGACCTAGGGAACCCGCCCATTCCAGTATAGGGTGACACTCACCACCAGCATTGTTTCAGGCTTAAGGCATTGTTTCAGGCTTAAGTCAGTCAGGGGAAGTAAGGCAGACAAGAGATTAGATTTCTTGCAGATAGAATGAAGACTCAGGCTATGTCAAAGCCAAAGGGTGAGGGTCCATCACTGCTTTTCTGAAGCCCCCAAGTCCTTCCCTGGGGGCCCCCTGTGATCACCCCTGTCTTAGGTCATCCCTCCCTTGAGGAATCTTACCTGTCATTGGCTAACTGATCAAGCACTGGGGACCAGGCAAGGTAAAGAGAAAAGAGCAGAAGTGGTGCTCATGCCAGCGAGATAAGCTTTGTCTCCTTAGTGGCTTACGGTGGAAGGTCGCTCACTCAGCCTTACCCGTGGGGGGTTTACAGGTCCTGAAACCAGGCAGGGTGGTTCCCAATAGTTGTGTATATTCTCATATACTTATTTTGCCAATTTTGTATCTTCTCTGGAAACATGTCTTTTTCGGTCTTGTGCCCATGTTTTAATCAAATTTTTACTTTGCTGTTGAGATGTATGAGTTCCTTATATATTTAGGACATTGCTCCCTTATCAGATACAATGGTTTACAAATATTTTCTCTCATTCCATAGATAGCCTTATCATTTTATTAATGGTTTCACTATGCAGAAGCTTTTTACGTTTGATGTGGTCCCACTTGTATCTCTGCTTTTGTTCCTTGTGCTTTTGGTGTCATACCCAGAAATTATTGCCAGAACCAATATCAAAGAGTATTCCACTGCTTTTAGGGTTTTGTTGTTGTTGTTGTTTTGTTTTGTTTTGTTTGTTTGTTTGTTTTTCCTAGGAGAGCTATGGTTTCAGGTCTTTTTTCCTTTCTCTTGGTGGTGACCTTCTCTACATTGACTTCATTTCTACACAGTCATTAAGAAATATGCCTGTAGCTCTATTGTTCTGTCATGACCTAAATTTCAAATGGACAGAATATGTCTCTCCAGTTGATGCCAGAAAAAAGTCCTGGAGAGATTTCATCAGAGAAAATAAAGCATTTACATCCTAGAGCAAGGGTGAAGGGAGGATCTGAAAAAGTCTAGGTTATGAGCCCACCTCAGGATCCAGAAAGGTGGGGTGGACCTCACTCAGAATCACACAGATCAATATGATATGAGTAGTGGCTTTTGAAAAGGAAAAAAAATCAAATTCAAATGGAAGGGTCAATACAGTGTCAACCGAACAATAAAATTACCATTATCTTTTCCCCTGCTTCTAACCAAAGAAAGGTAATAACAAAAAAAGCTTTACATTTGCCTGTATTTCTTTTGAAATGCATCCATGTGAACACAAAACTTTATCTCTGATGATATTTAATCACTAATTTTTCTTTTACAAATAAAGAAAGGACTTAAAGTATAAAATATAAGTTGCCTTCTATTTTATTTACAGATACATGCTTATTCCCAAGAGCTGTTCTGCTGATGAACAAGCATGAAAGTTTATTAGTTAAAAAGAAGCCCTGAGATGGTAACCAGTTGAATAGTTAAATTGAAACATAATGTAAGTATACAACACCAAGTTAGGAGAATGCTTTTATCTATGTATTTAGAGAATGTTATGTTTTTCATGAAAACTGCTTGATTACCATGAATTTATTTTTTGAACGGTGTTGTCATGTGTGGATCATGCTATAAATTTTTTCAATGATGTTTTTAGATTTAATCATTTGATTTTTGATTGAAAAATTTAAAACAATTTATTTTCTTGCCTTCCTGATTAAATGAGAAACTCCTGTCTTAAATCATATATATACTGCTTCATATATATACAAGGTGGGGGAAAAGTAGGTTTACAGTTGTGAGTATGCAAAACACAGAGTTTATCCTTGTATTATTATTATTATTATTATGTTATTTGCCATAATAATAACTGTATGGCACATATGTACAGAGGTTCAAGCTATTTCACTGTGCTGTATAATCAGAGTGGGCTTTATTTTGCAGTTAAAAGTGCGTGGGCTCTGGAAACAGCCAGGCTTAGGCTTTGAAACCTAAATCTGTCCTTT
Organism: Anoura caudifer; assembly: GCA_004027475.1. Classification (NCBI taxonomy): domain Eukaryota; kingdom Metazoa; phylum Chordata; class Mammalia; order Chiroptera; family Phyllostomidae; genus Anoura; species Anoura caudifer. The sequence goes on from PVKU01003347.1 coordinate 71,666, forward strand.
AAAAATGTGTCATGTTGCACAGAAAACGTAACTGCTGTCTGATTCAGTTTCTTCATCTCTAAAGTTCAAATTATAACACCTATCTCATAGAGTTGTCAGAATAGATTGGATAGAATATGGAAAGCACCTAACAAGTCTATCTGACAAATTATTAAAATATGTTTGTTTCTTTGCTTTAACTTATTATTATATCCTTGCCCCTCCTTCTCACACATAAATGCTCAACAGAGCAAGCTCAGCTGCACTAGAGCACTCATCATTAGCTATAATTTCAGATCTGAATGCCTTGGATCAAGACACCTTCACACAGGCAATGCAAAGACAACTATTGCTTCTGTTTCAAGGGCTAGTTGAGAAGTGTTTATGCAGCACGTTCACTCCCTACCCTTTACAAACTGAATTAATCATTTTTCCCTTTGTCCTCCATAAGTATCTTTGAGCATTTATCATGTTCTTGCATATACTATAATTATGCTTATAAATTTCTGTCATTCAGCATAACAAATCACTAAGATAACAACAGTTATAGGAAAATATTAGAGAATACACATTATTATATATAAGCATTAACTATACTTTTGTTTCTGTATCCTTCTTAAAATCATCAATAAAAAGAGTAATTTTTTAATCATTATCAATATATGATATAAAAGTTTTTACGTTGTGCCTAGTATACTATTTAATAAAGTATTTAATTCAATAAGGTGAATTATTGTTTACCGGTCAGTAGAGCCAATGGGAGGCAGTACAGCTCAGTATGTAAGAAGAGAGACTCTGGCCCTGGTAGGTGTGGCTCTCAGTGGACTGAGCACTGGCCTGTGAACAACAGAAAGTCACCAGTTTGACTCCTGGTCAGGGCACATGCCTGGGTTGCAGGCCAGGTCCCGAGGCCCCTGGTTGGGGGCATGTAAAAGGCAACGGATTCATGTTTTTCTCACAGATTGATGTTTCTCTCCCTTTCTTTCTCTCTCCCTTCCTTTCTCTCTAAAAATAATTAAAATCTTTAAAAAAAAAAAAAAAAAAAGAGGTGAAACTCTGGAGCAGTCTAGATTTGAATACCCAATTCCTGTACTTTCTGAAAGTGTGAAGTTACCTATCTATAAAATGGGATAACAATGCCATCTTCCTCAAAGGATTATCATGAACATTCTATTAGTGATTTATCTAATAATTGCAATGTAATAACTGCAATGACATTAGACAAATACTTAGAACACAGTAAGCACATATTAAATAGGGAATACTTAACAGTTAGGCTTCTGGAATCAGATTGTTTACCTGAGCTGGTTAACTGCAAGTACTAGTTGAGATGATGCATGTGTAGGGTCCAGAACAAGGTGAGTTTGGAATACATAATAGTTATTGTCATTATTTTCCATTAAAAAAAATAAAAAGTACCTGCTCCATATCCCTTTTTTCTGCCACTGTGCAGTTGAAAAAAACACTTCATCTTATTGTGTCTTACCTTCCAGCTATCAGATTATGGCATAATTTATTTAAAAAAATAAGCTCCCTTTTAGAAATATCTAACTTTTAATACCTAAAATTTTATCTACTTAAAGGTATATTTTTATACTTCTGTTCAAAGAAATTAAAATAAGGTAACTTCAGCTAAATAAATTCCTAGAAGAGGTACTATTTTCTTAGCATTAGTCACCTAAAAGTAGCAATCTATAATACTTAAGTATAGTCAATGCCTTGATACTTCAAATGTATGTGTGTGGTAGCAGTGAGTTGCTGTTTCAATGATCTCAGGTTAATGTCTAGGGAGGAAATCACAAATGAAAATATAATTTTGACATATAAGAATTGAATTCTTAAATTAATCTGCACTAATTATGACAGTTATATAGGGTTTGACTACCAATCAAGATTCCCAGAACCCAAGATAACATTGTTTAGAAATTTACAGTTTATTAAAGAAAAAAATACACCATAGCTGTAGCATTATTGGAAGGACATGAATCACACCAAAGGCTGACTCACAGCAAGGAGTTTGAACAGATCTGGTGTGATTCCCAATTGCCTAATCTCTGTGGGAGCCGTACCAGATGTTCTTTTCTCTCACTTCAGGAACCACTGACATGGGCATGGACATGTTAGAACCAGGATAGCATTTCTTGTACCCTGCTGGTTACCTAGGCAAATGGTTTTCAAGTAACCAGCCCTGAAAGGAAAGTCCTCTGGGGTCTTATAAGGACCAGGTGAAACTCATGAATCTCATCGCTATGAATAAGCATTGCTTTATATGTTTTGGATAATAAACCCTCATCAGCTCAGTAAATGAATGGATAAAAAAAGTGTGGTACATTTACATAATGGAATACTACACAGCAGAAAGAAAGAAAGAACTCCTCTCTTTTGTGACAGCATGGATGGAACTGGAGAACATTATGCTAAGTGAACTAAGTGAACCAATGAAACACAAATACCATATGATCTCATCTGTAAGAGGAATCTAACGAACAAAATAAACTAACAAACAAAATCGACCCATAGGCATAGAAACATGGAACAGAATGAAAATGCTGAGAGGGGAGTGGGGAGGAGGATAAGGGTGGAAAGAAGGGGAAGGGACTAGACCAAGAACAGGAATGGATAACTCACAGACAGGACAACAGTGTGGGAACTGACTGGGAGTGGGGGATGAAATGGGCGGAGGAGAACAAAGGGGGGAAAACTGGGAAAACTGTAATAGAATAGCAATTTAAAAAAGATTAAAGGAAAAAAACAATGCTAATATATCAGTGCAAATTGTCCCAACATCTTTTGGATCATGGTTAAAAAGTAATACTACTAACCAGTCTATGTTGACAAAAGATAAATACTTTAGTATAATAAAAGCTCATGAAAACCAATTGAAAGATAACCAAACTCAGTACACAAATGGGATGTATACATGTTCAGAAAAGGATAAACACACAGCAAAAGAATATACAAATTCAAAGAAGTAAAACAAATCAACACAAATCAATTTTCCTGTTTATATTATCACCTTTCAAAAGACTTTAAAAATATTAATATGATTAGCAAGAATTAAGTGGCACAGGCACTCTCAAATCATACTTATGAGAATATAAATTGATACAAGTACATTATCCTGCATTTAATAAAAAGATATTCATATTAGCTATACGACTCAAATATTCTCCTAGAATAGAAAGCAGGACTTGGAAGTATCTTGGTCTTTGACTTTCAAGATTTTATGTTTTCTCTTTAAACTAGCCAAAGATAATTTTTAAAGATTCTTCTAGATAAATATATTTTGCTTCTTTTATTTGAGTAAAGTGAAAATGAGCATTATCTATATTTTAGAATATCCCTTTATGCAAGACATCAGTGGTACTGAATTTTTACCCCTTTAGTGCTGCCTCATATATATTAAACAAAAGATATATCATTATCTTCTCAAACATGCACTTTTGTTGATATCCAAGCTTAATATCTATCTGAGGGGGATTGTAATATTGTTTGTATTTCAAATCAGGAGAACTATTCTAATTCTTGTTTTGTCCCAACTAGTCACATATCATAACTAACTTTCTCTTCAAGTCATTTCTGTGAATGAAGATTGCCAAGGTGGAGTTATTTATATCGCGGGAACTAAAACAGAGCTAGGAAGCCACGTCTCACACAGGTTCCAACCAGCATGTTTCTCCATGAACTTCTGAAATTTTCATCTGTGCCTGAACTTTAATCTCTTCCTCACCATGACAACCATACCATCTGTGTGTCTTATTTTAAAAAGAGCCATTCCCTTTTACCAGCCCACATCCTTTGTTTGCATACTGAACTAAACCAATCCCTTTTAACCAGCAGAATACTTCATTTACACAAAGAGGACCATCCTGGCCCCAGCTGGTGTAACTCAGTGGGTTGAGCGTGGGCCTTCAACCCAAATGATTGCAGTTCGATTCCCAGTCAGGGCACATACCTGGATTGCAGGCCAGTTCCCAGCAAGAGATGCATGAGAGACAACCACATACTGATATTTCTCTTTCTCCTTCCCTTCCCCTCTAAAGATAAATAAATAAAATATTTAAAAGAAAGGACCATCCTGGTTACGGCACCTGAAGCCAGAGCCTTTCTAAGCCCTTCCTTTCTTTGCTCTCCCTGGAGTACGATTTAAGTTATTACCTGAGTCTGTGTCTCCTGGTTGCCATCTCTGACACCAAATAAATGGTTTTTATTTCTCCTTTACCTTAAACGCCTTTCTTGATTAACACTACAATGGTTAATTTAAAATTTTTTCACAGCTCCCAGATTTTAAGCCTTCCTCCTCCATTTCTAGCACCCCACACCTCACCATCTCCTCTGCTTTCCTGAGAAACAGAAGTCATCGTAATAGAAAACACAAGAAAACGCAGAGACTTGTGCTCCTAGGCTCATGCTCTAATAGCTTTAGAACTTTTGAGTCTCCCTGCTGTCTCACACATGCTTCTAATTTTCCATTAAATTTTTTCTTTCCCTTTAGTATTTAAAGGCCATAACTAAAAATTAAGTAGAAGTTTCCTTTTTACTTTTCTTTCCAAATAGTACATTATATCATCTTATTCTTTCATACAAAATCTTTTTGAAAAATTAATTCTATTTATTATGTATTGTTAAAGAACAAATTCCGTGATACTTGTTAAAGCATAGTAAGGAAGATTTTATGCGGGTGGGGAACACTATCATGATAAGTATAGGGAACACTCCTTGTCATCTTCCCACACCTTGAGTTTTCTGGAGGGCACAGGAGTACATAATTATAGGTGAACTTGATTGAGAACCTCCTACTAAAAACAAGTTAGTAAGCCGGGACAGGTGCAATAGGCAAACTAAGACAGATGGTTAAATGTCTAAGCAATTTATACCCATCTAATAAAGAGAAAAATCCTATCTTCCCTAACCAAGGACACTTCAAAGGTTTACACTTACTCTCCCCAACCAAAGGGTAAATAGTTTCAATGACCCAACCCAGAGAAATAGAAAACAAATTCTACTAGTGCCACTAATGCCAACCACACCCAGGGACAGAAAAGTCAGAGGAATAAATCTTATTTTGGAGCATCAGCATAAAGCTGTTGAATATTAAGTTCAGATCCTCCCCTGAGACCTCACCTAAATTCCCACCTTTAGAAAACAGATAAGCACCCTCAAGACAAAGATGCAAGGTGAACTCTCTCTAAAGCACACCCACTCCTTTCTTCCTTCTTAGGCATGCTTCTATACTTTCCTCTCCTAAACTCTAAGGGTCCCCACAAGACTTGAAACCAGGGGAGCAACAGGCAGTGGCAGCTTGACTCAGGCTAATGCCCTGAACGTGTCTCCAAGTCCCTCTTTTCTCCGACTTCTCGGTGAGTTAAAGCAGCCCTGCCGTGGCTTGCTTTTTCCATATAACATTTCTAGAGAGCCAAAGCAGAGCACCACCTAGGCTCTCCCCTGTTGCTTTTTCTATCCTAAGCCTTTCCTTTGTTTCACTGCCCCGAGCTTTAATAAACATACTCTTAAACCATCTGGACTCACATCGTGAAATCTTCCCTGCACAGAGTCAAAGACCCACATACCACCAGCTGTCCTGAAACAGACTTGGCCTGGGCCCACTCACTTTTTTGTGACAGACAGGTCCAGGTAATCTCCAAGATATAAGAGTCACCACTTTGGGGAGGAATGAGATTGCATAGCAATCTCCTAGCAAAGCAGAAGTAATCTCTAAGACATAGGATTTCCACATCAGGAAATATTTTAGGCAATAAAAACAAAATAAAAGGATATAATTTACCTGTCAGTTTTTCTTCAGGAAAAAAAAAGAACACTCACATGAGCATTTTAATATTTAGCCAATCTAAATTTATATTACACCCTAAACTTCCAACTGGTTTCCATCGCATGCTTCTCTTAGTGGTATAACTCCCTTTTGCATATTTTTAGTTACTCAAAAAAATTTCATTTAATTTCCATAACCATGGAGTAAATTTAGAGTCACGTTAACATCAGACTATTCAACTAAAAAGACTAGTTTTCATTTCTCATAACTAAAGTGAATTTTCAACAACTATTTCCATTAAAGAAAAGTTATCTTCAATACTTATTCATTTTTAAGACTTCTTTCCATTCGTTTTTGAAGATAACCTTGATGTGAATAGCCTCCCCTCAGTGCCTCCTCCTAGAATATCAAAATATACTTCCTTATGGATGTCTTTACTTCAGGTATGCGCATTGAATAAAAACTAACTTTTGATAATCCTTCAGAAGATTAAATTCATCATGTAAGTATTAAGCCCTAGGAAATAAACTTATAGCTAAATTCTCAGAGTTTACAATGAATACTCTCTAGCTTATAAAGAGATTTTTTACATTAAACATGGGAATTATAATAAAAATTTTAAACATTACTCCAAAAGCATGTAAAATAAAAATATACTAAAATAAATAAAATACAATTATTTTTTTTCTGTAATAGATCTTTGCAGAAGAAACAATAAAAGATGGTACAATATGATAGCTAATTTTATGTGTGAATTTGACTAGGCCAAGGGTTGCCCAGATGTTTAGTTAAATATTATTCTGGGTGTATCTGTGAGGGTGTTTCTGGAAGAGGTTACATTTGAATCAGTAGCCTGAGTAAAGCAGATTATCCTCTATGGGTGGGCCTCCTATAATCCATTGAGTGCCTGAACAAAGCAAAAAGACTGAGTAAGAAAGAATTTACTTTCCCTGCCTGACTATCTCCAAGCTAGAACATTGGTCTTTTTCTGCCTTTAGACTCAGACTCAAAGCAGAACTTAAATTTTATAGTGTGCTAATTTTTTAAAAAGTTGAATAATATGGGAAACAGAAAAATAAAATATTAACCCATTGTTTTAACATCTAGACACAAATAATGTCAGTGTTACTGTATTTCTTTCTAATCTCTACTTTGAGTGAACATATTTCATAAAAACATAAGTATACAAGGTCTGTCCAAGAATCTGGCCTTGTACTATAACAAATAGAGATATTTACTGAAGAAGATAAAAGAAGCATTGTACATAGGACAATGATGCCTCAGTCCCCTTCAAAGCAGGCACCTTGAGACCTTGCATAATTCTTTCAGTCACCATCAGCTGTCCTGTCGTATTTTTTGTGAATCTCATACATGGTCTGAAATCTCTTCTCTTTCAAATGTGATTTTAGTTTCGGGAAAAGCCAGAAGTCCCAGGGCAACAAATCTTGGCTGTAGGGGTCAGCATCACCTGGATGATTTGATGTTTCTCAAAAAAACTGTGCATGAGACATGATGCATGAGTGAGCATGTTGTCATGATGAAGCTGCCAGTCACCAGTTGCCCACAGCTGTGGCCTTCTGAAACATCTGAACAGTTTCTGCCAAGGAATGTTCAAGCTTAACGCAAAATTTGATGCAGATTCATTGCTCTCCTCACTCATTCATTGTGAATGTGATGGCCACACAGTACACATGCTCACTCAACAGTGTCTACCACCGCCACTGAGCAGTACAGTGCATTCCAATTCAGTCTCCTTGGTTACCGTGTTACATCAATGTCACACGAACCATTCTCATTATGTTAACAGTGGCTGGACTTTTTCCCAGACAGAACTACATATTACAGGAGACATTCCACCAAATTCTTTAGCTAAAGAGATTTTAAATTTCCCAAAGCATTTAGTAATACATGCATGAGATGTTTAACCTTATGTGTTAGTTTGAGTAGGCCAGAGAGCTGAGACATCCATCTTCTCCTGACGTCAGACATTGACGCTCATGGCTTCTGGGGCTTCAGCCTCAGAGAGGGACTTAACACCACCAACACTTTGATTTTCAGGCCTTTAGGCTCAGACTAAATTACACCAGATTTTCTAATTCTCTAGTTTACCATTGCATTAATGATCACGGGACTCCCTGGCTTCCATAACATAAGCCTACTCCTATAAAAATCTCCTCATATATATCTATATATTTCCTTTTGTTTCTGTGCATCTGGAGAAGTCTGGTGTGTATGTGTATAAAACTCAGTGTCTTAATTTCCTCTTTGTAAAATAAGCTAATTGGACTCATTTGTAAATACTTTTTTCAAGAATACTTTTTTTGTAAATACTTTAAGAATTTGGCTCATCCATTTATAGAGGCTGAGAAGTCCCCAAATCTGAAGTTGGAAAACTAGAGTCTTAGGAGAGCTAATACTACGGTTCCAGTTCAAGTTCAAAGGCCTGATAACAAAGACAGATGATGGCATGAGTTGTAGGCCAAGTCTGAGTCCAAAAGCAGAAGACTGATACCCTAGCTTGAAGAGATAATTCTCTATTACTCTTTTTATTCTATTTAGGCTTTCAATAAATTGGCTGAGGCCCACTGTCCTTGGAGAGGGCAATCTGTTTTACTCAGTTCGCTGATTCAAATCAAACAACTTCACAGACAGACCCAAAATAATGTTGAACCAAATATTCGGGCACCCCATTACTCAGTCAAATTGACAAAATTGGCTATCACAAGTCCACGTCTCCTTAACTTTGCACATATACACACATCTCATTAAACCATACTTAGTCTTCAAATACAGACAATAACAAAGTTATAATTCTGCCTAACATGATAAATCTATTCTGCATACAACCAAAACCTACTAACCCCTTTCCCAGAAAAAGGACATAAAGTTTTGGCATGATATTTACTTTTCTCTTTGATATCCTATAACTTAAATACTATCAATTAAAATTAACAACACTTAAATACTATGATATAAAGTCAGTACATGTTATGTTACATAATAAGTGAATTAGGGAGAGAAGAAAATGAAGATATTTGACATACACATACACAAACATATTTACCACAAAATAAGAGAGAAGTATTCATGACAATTACACCCATTTTTGTAACTGTTTTTTTTGTTTGTTTGTTTGTTTGTTTTTCTAGCTACCTTCTTCTCAGTTGGTATTTCCTTTGCCATTAGCAAACACCTCAGTAGCTTGTGGGTCTTAACCTTAGGAGCTGAACCAAATGTTCATTCCTGAATGATCTGGGCCACTAGTAGTCCTGACTGGATTGGGTTGCTGTATTTTTCCACTCACTTTATTAAGGATCAGACAGAGTTCAACATTGTTAAGCATATGCATGGCTTCTCTACCCTGCTCCTTGGCAAGGCAGTGACCAAGATGATCTTAGAGTTTCTCTTAGCTGAACTAAAATTCAAGAAGATTTCTTCTCAGCCATAGCTCTGATTTCCTTTTAGTAGAACATTTACTTTAGAAAATATGTAACTAAAAACTCATAATCCATCTCTTTGAAATGCATATAATCCTCCTTAGAAGGCTCTTGCTGGTTTTAGGACCCTGGGAATATCTTTCTCTAGGGTTTGAGGATTGTCTCTTTGAAATGGAAACATCAAAGTAGGTAGTACCCCAGTGTCCCAGTATCTGTTGGAGGATAGAAGCCAATGGACACCAATTAGCAGATACAAATGGCCTAATCTCAGAGAAAAAATATGTTCAGAAATAACTCCCATTAACTCCCAAATGATAACCCATTGATTAGCTTTCTCACTAGTGTCCTCCTCTTTACAGGAATTTATAGCGTAATGATGTTTCAGTCAATGACAGACCCCCTACACAATGGCAGTTCCATAAAATTATAATGGAGCTAAGAAACATCTATCACTAGTGACATCATAACCATTGCAGCATGGAAGCAGAAGCTACAACTCATGTGTTAGTGGTGATGCTGGCGTAAGCATACTACACTGCCAGTCATATTAAAGAATAGCACATATATAATTACCTGTAGTACTTGCTACTTGATAACCATAACAAGCAATCATGTTATGGGGTTAGGCAGTTAGCATACTATACTTTTTATTGTTATTTTAGAGCACACTTTTTCTACTTATAAAGCTGTCAAACAGTGTATTGTGTTAATCAAGCAGCAGCCTCATACATTCCCTGCTTATCACATCTCTTGGTTGCATTTTTCTCTTGTGTTTAATTTAATCTTGTGTCATTTTATAAGAAGCTGTACATTATTATAACCCATCAGCAATAGGCTATACCATATAATTGCCTAACAATGCACTTCTCAAAATGTGTCTCTGTCATTGAGTAGCACATGACTGTACTTTTTCATTAGCTCATCCCAGTGCTCAGAAATCCTCCAGAATTGTTTTTATGTAGCAGAGTTGAGTTGAAATCTCTATTCCCTATTGAAACAACCTTGAATAAAGTTGTTATTGCCTATATAACTTTGTATAGTACAAATTTTTGCTTTGACAAAGTAAATAAGCTAGTGCAACTGCGCAGGAACTTCATTTCTTTAATATGATCGTTTCTCCTTTCTTTCCTTTTGATTCAAGCTGGCACCATCCAGCACCCTGACCCAGCACCCTGGCCAGGTGAAGAAGGTCAGTGGGACTGCAAGCCCTGGAGATCTAGCAATGGGTAGAACTGGGAAAACAAGGACCGCACCCCCAGGGTAACCTTTCCTCCCCTAGCATGCCGCTGGCCATGCAGTTTAGACCCCCTAGCCCTTCCTCTCTGAAAATAACATTTAGGCCTCTGTAGTATTTCAGCTCCGGGATGAGAAAAGCAATCAAATCAGACAAGTGATGCCATGGCTGACATCTGGACCAGCAGTGACTAATGACCTCCTGCTCTGACACCAATTCATCAGTAAAGACCACAACCCTGAAAAAACACACCTGGAAAACTGATGACTATTCCAATGAAACCCTCACATGGCACCTCCCCTAAGATTCCTGCCTACAAGGAGAGATAAAAACCCTCAAGACATAGGACCCAGTGCACAATCTCCCTCTGGGGAGCATGTCTGTGCCATTCCCTCCTCCCTCTCCTTCCCCGACAGGCATGCGTCTCCTAAACTCAAATGGCCCCCGTGCAACTTGCAACCAGGGGAACAACGGGCAGCAGCAGCTCATCCTGGGCTGACCACCCAAAGCTGCCTCCAAGGCTCCGCCTTTTCTCCAACGTGCCAGTGAGCAAAGCAGTCCAGCCTGTGCTCTCCTGTTGCTTCTTTTCTGCTAATCCCTTTCTTGTTTCACTGTCCTGAGTGTGCTTTAGCTGTGGCCAATAACAATGTTGAATTAGGCTGGTAACCTATTGGTTGAATTCATTCAATAGCATATTGAATAGATTTAATTGACTCATTTCGTAGCATAAGAAGGAGTAATAATTAAAAATAATGTAAAATATTTAGGCCTTTTTTTATTCATACACACAATGTTAAATCAATGAATAAAAACACAGGCTTCTATTCCTACAGCTTTCTAATTGTATCAAGTTCTCCCAGCCTTTAAGTGTCATTCCATGCCTATTTCTTAGGCTGAAATATGTTAAATTTCTCAACTGATTGTCCCTAACTTGACTTTTAAGGTTTCATTGTCAAAGGGCTTTGAGATCATATATGGTTTTGTTTCCAATAATTCACGTTGGAGATGATTGGGGGAAAAAAATTTAGAACTTTGGAACATCAAAGGGCATAAAGCTTAAACGACAAATCAGGAACAGAGATAGAGATAAAAGGCAGATGAGAAAAATCAACCCCTAGAGTTATTTGCAGAATTCTTATAAAGAAGCTGCGCTAAAACCTGTGAGACACTAAAGTGAAGATAAAATGATTTACCCTCTTTGAACAGGTAAGTTCCTGAATAAAATTGTCTTGGGTGGAGTTAAGATTAAATTGTATATTGATGGAGAGCCAAATTTTTCCACTCCAAAATGTGCCTTCTGAAATATTAATTTTAAGCTGGTTATTAAGAAATAAGACTCAGAAAAAACCTTTGACCTTCCTTCTTCCTGGTCAAAGGAATTCAGAGAGAAGATCCTGCTTCGGGAAGATAACTTTGTCATAATTACCCAAGCATATTCACTGTAGGATTTTCTTCTTAGCCTAATTAGAATTAAGTATAGCAGAAAGGAAGGACTCATGTAAAATAAAGCGGTTCTACTACATTTTCCCCTCTGTCCCTGTGTTTTTCGGTTGCCCAACAAGAATTCTTTTTGCCATGTGTTTCTCTTTTCCTCAGCTACTTGTGAACTGACTGTTTCCCCTTCTAAATCCCAGATCCCTGTCCCTCTTTTTAGCTCCAGGATGCTGTATAAACCTCCACTCCCTAATGCTTCTCTGGGTCTCATTACAGAAACTTGGAATGCACATTCATATAGTAAACATTGGACATTTTCTCCTCTTAATCTGTCTCTGTTAATTTGATTATTAATAATTGAATTGAAAAATGTGGCTTAAGAACCTATCTGGTAGGCAAAGATTTGTTTAAATATTAGTTTGAATAATAGGACAGAGTTTTTGAATCTAAGAAATTAATCTCAATGCAAAAAGGAAGAAGAATTTTACAAGCAACTTATAGTTTTAAAATAGCAAGATATTTTAACTAGAAATATATATGTATTAGTTTCCCATTGGAAAATAATTTCTACCCCACCAGCTGCACACTCCATTCCTGATATTAGGAGGCTCCTTCTTCCTTTGCAGTTTGGTCTTTCTTAAGTGGTCCTGTAATGGGGTGCAGAGTGAGGGGTTCCCAAATTCTCCACAGTCCATGGTTGTGGGGTGGGGGAAGGAAATGGTAAGGCGGTTAAGATATTTTGCAAAACAAAAAGCAAGATAATAGCTGTGCTATTGCCCCAGGCAAAAGGTGTTTATGACTTTCAGAATGTACCCTGACTCCTGACATACCCAGGAGAGGCAGAGGCCCTTGCATTCAGTGTCACTCTTGCCCTGACTAAAGATGGCAGCCAAATGAAAGTAAAGATATGGGGCAACTGTCAGAAGCAGCCCATTGTAGGAGTGGCAGGATATGAGGTCATGGAGGAAGTGCTGAGTCAGCATTTACAATAAGGGCTGTCTGAAAGAGAAGGGGATTTGGTCAGCCCTGAGGTCTGCGGTGAGGTCTGCTGTAGCAGGAGTCAGCCAGGAGGAGAATGAGGACACAGCTATGGGGAAGGCGGCGAGGAATGACGTCTGCTCCTCTGAGGAGTCACCATGCGGTTTGGTGCAGTAAGGAAGCAGGCATGTGGTCTGTAGTGAAGTAGCAGCAATGCGGGAGGAAAGGGTATAAGGAGAGAGCTGACAGAGCCGTGCAGGGATCCTTGTTCACCTTGGATCCTAGACTATCAACCTGCTGCATGATATGGGCTGTGCCAGTCCTGTAGCCCAGGAAGGCTATGAGGTGAACATGCTTGGAGGAGTCATCCTAGGGGAAGCTCTTCACCTTCCCACGGTGCTTTCTGCTGTGATTCTGAGTCAAAAAGCTCAGGGACCCATGCCTGGGAGTGGAGAACTTCCTATGAGGCATACTGCTGCCAAATGCTGCAGGCTGAGATATTAATATATTAATTAGTATATTAATACTACCTAATGGACCTTGTAATTACCAAATTTATTTGATATTTTATAACATAAAATTACACCAAGTTATTTTCATTAGCTTTTTAATCTCTGTTTCTCAGCGTTTTAAGATCCTTAATCTTGGTATTTTTGTACATTGTGGCTCTAAGAACAGACACTATTTTTTTCTGTATGCATATATATTTTAATAGTCTCCCTATAGAAAATAAACTTGTTGGGAATAGAGCCAATTATCAATTATCTCGTTACCAGAGGAAATAGGTTCTTTGTAGCATCATGGGAAAATAATTTCAGGGACATGCACATCGGAGGAGTTTCAAGTGATAGTGGCAAGATGTATTAGGTCAAAAATTGACGGAGAGAATACTTTCTGAGAGGCAGAGAGCAGGGAAGCTATCAGGTAGCAGCTGCCTCGTGGACCCTGACAAGCTTGCATCTATTTCTTTGGGTTTAGGAAAGAGCAGGTTTTGTTGCAAACTATTTAATCTCTTACCTAGATGTTCAAGGGGCTTTTGCCCTTACCATATCCAGTCTTTTCCCCAGACTTTCCCAGGCTAGTGTTTTCCCCCTTTTATGGTTGCCATTTTGGCTCCTATTGAGCGTGCTTCACAGTTCTGCTTCTTTATTTGGTTCCTACTGAGCATGCCCATGAAAGCACTTGCCCCTCACTATTTGATCCCTCTCCCTGTTCATCTGGCAAAATGATGCTGGTTACTCCCCATGTGACTGTTCCTCTTTTGCTAACAGTATCTAACTACTGCCTCCTCTAACAATCTGCCTATTTCTGATGGCTAACCCTGTGCCTATGAGCAGTAGAAATATAACAACTTTGGTAATTTCACATAAATCAAAGTTATACACAAAATATGCACATATATGTTCAATACAGTATTAACAATGAAAGTTAAAAACAAGTGTAAGGTTCCTGTGGGAGAAATAGTTTTCATATTCTACTCTATTAAAAATATGTAATATTGGCATTAATATTAGTTTTATGAAAATTATACCAAAATATAACTAATTATCATAATATTAGGAAAATAATAAATAGTGCAAATATATTATAATTTTGATGCTGAAGGGGTGAGTCCCTAGTGGGACCTCAAGACCTAAGCCAAGAAGTTTCTTGGCTTCTTGAAGAAAAATGTTCAAGATGCAAGCCAGATGAGATTAAAGTGGAATAGCAAGTTTTATTGAGCAGAGGGAACAATCAAGAAAAGCCACTCCTACAGAAAAACTAGCAGACTCTTCTCACAAGAGAAGGAAGGGAGCCCCCAACCAAAAACAGAGGTTGAGCTTATATCTTGTTATATTTCCTATGGAAGATTGATGGTATGGGGAAAGGGAGGGGGGTGGGATTAACTTTAACCTTTATAAGATACATTTTATGGCCTTATGCTTTCCTTTTATGTATGGGTAAACAATAAGGTATGGATGAATAGCTATTAATCAATCTTTGCAGGAATTTGTTTGTTCCAGAGGTTCCTCATTGTCTGCTTCTAGCTCTGGTCAGCTGAATTGTGTGTTAGGCAGCACATAGCAGGTCCTGACTTAGCTTGGTTTGAATTTAGTTACTTTATATAGTTCTCAGGTCCCTCTGCTATATTAATTTCAAAAGACTTAAAACATTCACCTAAAACTAAGTGGAAAAAGTCACATGACTTTACAAAGCTGGTGCTTGGGGAAGCATCTGTTAAAGAGAAAACCACAGGACCAAAATGGAGTCACTTGTGCTAAAGCCTGTAGCACCTAACCTAGCCTTACTTACTACCTGACCTAACTGCAGGTTCAGCCTCTCCCAGGAACGTACCCTTAAACCGATGAGCCTGTAATTTTCTGATCAATACTAGTGAAGTAAGAAGACCCTGTTGCCCTTCCCCCAAAGAAAGGTACTCTTGCCCAAAGCAATCCTTTCTCCTCTTGTTTTTTTACCTGCTAATATATTTTTTCCATTACAGTTGGTATACAATATGTTAGTTTCAGGTGTACAAAATAGTGATAAAACATTATTTAATTTTTGAAGTGATCACCCCAGTAAGTTTAGTGCCCTTCTGACACCATACATCATTATTATAATTCCTTTCTTTTCTTTTGCTGATAGGTTTCTTGTCCTGCTCATTTTCTGCCTATAAAAATCTCCCATTTTACATGACTTTTCAGAGCACATTTCCATTTACTAGATGGGATGCTGACTGATTGGTGAATCATTTAATAAAATCAATTAGATATTCAAATTTAGTTGATCGAATTTTTTGTTTTTTAAAACAGATCCAAAATGTATGTTTCTTTAATATTTTATTCAGTTTTCTTTATATTAAATATTTTAAGTTGTTTTTAATAATTTCTTGAGTTTGAAAACATATGTCTACCACTAGGAACTTAAAAATCATTATATCACAGGGATAGAAAACAAAGAAAAATATATATGATAGCATCTTAGTAGTAGAAGCCAAATTAAACTCATAAGCAGCATATTATGGAATTGAAATCAAAATTGTACAGTGCAAAGACAGTAAGGACATCATAAGCTTAAACTATTTTGTTTATACATTTCAAAGTCTTTTGTAAAAAAAATGTCCAAACACTGGGAAATGTATTCTATTCCCCAAATGTGCACACGGACTAAAGGCCTTCTGTTGTCATTTCGGTTTTAGAGTAAACAGAATGTGTGGAGTATTCACGGACTGAAATGGTTCAGTGAACAAGAAAAAATTATTTGTAGAATAGAATTTGTCAAGGATACCGAGGGGCTGTAGGCAGCCTTTCATTGTAATTTTTATCCATCTTTTTTTCAACGTCCTCCATCAGCCACAGATTCACACTGGACCTGCACATCAAGTACTTCACTTTCTGTGCCATGATTTCTGCCCTGTATTCTGCTTGGATCTATTAACAACCTCATAATGCATTTTTCATAAATATTTCTGATAAAATATTCTTAATTTATCCTCATTATCTAATCTATAGTCATGTTTCCTATTATGAAGAACAAATTATTACCATTCTATGATTTTTCTCTTTTACCAGGAAACATGTAACATTCCTTTTCTCTTAGGAACTGAGCTTTGAGCCCATGATAATAAGAATATTAAGTATAAAAATATACATTTTAAGATAACTGATAGAGAAAATACCTAATGTACCTTTTCAGTTGTATGTCTTCAGCAATTTGTTTTGAGATTATACAAATGGACTGTGATTTCCATACTTTTGTAAAGAGAATGACACAGGACCTGCTCATCCTTTGCCAGATAATAAAGAAGGAATAAATGTCTACCTGCTTTATGTTATCAGATTGTGTGTGTATGGATGTGTGTGCATTTCCTTAGCATTTGTTAAAAATACGATTTGCCATAATGAAGTCACAGTCATCTGCATCTCTAAGAATTAACATCTGAAAGTAGTCGGTGTGTTCACATCAACCATGAAACAGTTAGATATTAAACCAACAACTTAAGCGGATCAAATAAGGAAATAATGCCAATATAATCCATTTGAAAATTAGCATTATGTCTTATGAATTTTTTTCAAACTGAATTAAATTATCCAGCATATTAAACATATTAAACATGTACCTTGTCATTCTCATACATAATTCATTAATCATTGAAAGGCATATTTTCAGATGTAAAATAAAATTGTTTTAGTAGGTAGTTTTGTTTTTTGTTCCTTAGTGTTTTATTTTTTTCAGGTAAAAGACCCCAGCACTTAATTCTTTTCAGAGGAACTCAGAGCTTTATGAAACTCCTCACTATGTGTATGTTCAAACATAAAAGATATATACAAGTAAAGACAATTAAGAAATATGTACTTTTATATAAATTTTAATTCATATGATTCATATTCAGTATCAAATAAGTTTAGAATAAATTCATGACTCAAACATATATAAATGAATGTATATCAATAATTTCATTCTACCCAATTATTGAGAAAATCAGTAAAAAGTTTTAAGAAATGATTCAAAGGAGAAATCAAAGAACAAACATATTTATAGGCAATCAGAAATGCAAAATTGACTTATTACACCTGAGTGTTAATGGATTCTTTCTTGAACCAGAACAGAACAGAATTCATCTGCATTTGTGGAAACAAAAACCAAACTCACTTGTCTGAGGGGCTGGCTTAAAAAAACAAGAGTATAAGACCTATGCACATGTTCTACATTGTGATTCTCCTTCTTAGGAACAAACCACGCATTTTGAAAGCAGAATGCAAAACAGTTAACATGGTGGACCCTGAGAAGAGTCATTTGATGTAAACCTGGAGAAATAATTTAACTACAGAGATGTATTCCCCATGATCAAGCAGATGGCCCAACTTTTATAAATAATAAGAGACCAAGGGCCTTTTGCTGACATGGCTTCTGATAGTCTGCATACTAGGAAGAACCTCAGACTGAATTGTCGGCTTCCTACACTATGCCTTGCTTATTTATACTGTCTGAGTCAATGATTATAAGGAGTCACTGTTTTTATCTTTCTGCCAATGGACTAAGGCCTGCCCCATTCAGTTAGAACTGCTCCATAATGACCAAACAGAATGCATAATGCCAACCAATCAAGGCTCTGCAATTCAGGTCAATCAAAACTATGAATTTGGATACCTCATTTACATAAAACAGACCTAATCAGGAACCTGAGCCAGAATATTTTGCTGTAAAAGGCAGCCTCCCCTTTGTCTCAGCAGAACACAATTTAGGTTGCTACCTGTATCTGTGTTTCCTGGGCTGCAATTCCTTCTGTTCGATAAATGCTTTTTAATCCTTTTTATTGCAGTACATTTATTTTGCTTATAACAAAAATTATAGCAAGGTAGAATGAAAAAGAATACCTTGATTCTACCAAGGACAAAGATGCCAAGTAAATGAGAATCAATAAAAAAAATCTAGGAACCAAAGAATAGCTCAGGAACTCAAGGTAAAGAGAGCAGAGTTCAGATGTCCAATTGACTTACCTCATCTTCACAGACTATGCAATCTGCAAGCAGCCCCTTGCCTCTGTGGGTACTGCATCTGGTCAAAGGCTGCGGTCTGTGGCAATAAGCCGTATAGACTGGGTGGATCATAGTGGGTCTTCCACTATCTGTGGAAATTAACAAAGGCCAACCAAATGAGAACAAGGAAAGGCTATTTTAATTCAGAAGCTTCTATAGCAAGAGAGTCAGCCATATCACTTGCATTTGGTACAGATTCAAAAGTAGGCAGAGGAGTGAGAAAAATTTACAGTGGAATAAAGAGAAAGCTTCAGGTGTGTCCTGACTAGAGGCAATTGGCATGGGGAAGCTATAGGCAAGCTAACTAGAAGTGGGGCATCCTATATGATTGATTAGGGATACATATTTGGCTTTCTCTGGTTGGTCTTAAGTTGGAATCAGGGACAAAAATTAGAGAAGTTGTTGGTTAATATTGAATCCCTGCCATTTTAAGGCAAGTGTTACAGAAGTTATCATTTGACTTCCTGAATTGTTACTGGAGACAGTCTGACTTCCCGCAGGACTTACACACAAGACATATAGCAGGCTGGCTTCCTGGTAGGTTGTTGTAGAATAGCTATATTCAACTGCTGTGCCAGCACACTGGTATGCTGCAAGAGGCACCCTGGTGTGCCCCAAGAATTTTGAAAACATGCAATGCCTCACTATCTAGTCAGGGACACTGATCACTTTTCCCTTAGAGTGTGAAATTTAAAAATTACAATAACCAACACAACAGTAGCCATCTGGTGTGAATGAACCAAAATTATACCTATTATTTGTCGGATTGGCAAAAATATATATTTTTTGGTGTGCTGCAGAACTTTAGTAATTAGTTTATGTGTGCCATGAGATGAAAAAGGTTGAAAATCACTGTTATAGAAGAGATGGTTTCTAAAAATTTTAATAAACATTAATGTATACCATTTATTTAAGTAATTAGCAATCTATTGAAAAATATGTAAAATATTTTTATCTATTTTAAATTGTGTTCTAAATTTTCATTAGAGTAGTTACATATGGATTTACTATACCTAACCTATATATGTTTGTAGTGAGAACATATATAATTCATACCTATTTTATGTGTGTGTATATATATGTGTATAGATATATATAAAAACATGCCCAATTAGCATTTAAAGCACCGCTTTTTGTTTATTACTATATTTTCAAAGAGAATGGCAGCATGTAAATTGCATGTTCTTACTAAATGATTTCTTCTTTCTTTTGACTCAAATATTTTTTTACCCATGTCTTCAAACTGATTAGTTTGAAGAGAAGATGAGGAAGGATTTGAACTTTACCAAATGAGTAGTGGTTGTCTGTATGTCTCATATGTGAAACAATTAAAAGTCTTGTAACGTCAAATAACTTTTCCAACTACTTTTTATTATTTGCTTCTATAATGGAATTCCAGGAGCATAATGTGTGCTGAGTGTCAGATACAAAAGTTATTAAATAATGATAATGCTAGCTCTCAGTTTGAAAATGCATGCCCTGTGCCTGGAACTATTCCAAATGCATTTCATTAGTTTATTTCCTCCTCACAAAAACAATGAGAACTACTATGATCATTCCTAATTACAGATGGTAAAGATGATTACAAGTGTTAGAGATTTAGACTAACTTGCCATTTGTCACCTCCTAGTCTTGGAGTCAGAATGTGAATTCAAATATTTATAACTGTGCTTAACCATTCTAGCACACTACTAGTATAAAGAAGGTAGTAAATAGAGTACTGATTTCATGTACCTGTATTTTATTTTATATTTTAACATTGTTTTTATTAAAAAAATAACAGAATCCATAACAAAAGCAAGTTAATTGAAGTAATCCATAATCCTGTAAAACTCAGTATAGGAAAAGACAAGTAATTGATACAATAATGATTCCTATATAATTAATTCTTAAATTCTCAAAATCCTACTCCTTTGCAGGTAGTCTGGCAGTGAGAGCACCACATTTATAGTAATAACTAACCTTTGTAGGATGCTTACTATGGGCTCATCCTTTTACTGAAGTTTTCCTTTGCTGCGTCTCATATAATGTTCATACTAACCGTTTGATCAAGTACTAGTATTGGCCTGTATCTGTAGATAAAGACTAAGACAAAGGGAAGTTAACTAGGCTAAATAACATCATAGAATTATTATTAATAGAGACATGTCTCAATGCAGGTTTGATTCTAAAGTTTATACTTTGTGGGGAGATCTGGGGTTAATCTCAGTTCAGTCACATATTCAGTAACCAACCTAGAAATTTTAGTTTTCTGCAGACTCAATTGCTCCTTCTTCTATGAGATAATGTGTATTTCAAAAGATATTTTTAAAGAATATAAATATTAATGTTCTTGTAAATTAATAGAAACCCTTAAATAGTAGACATTAATATTTATTAATATTCTTTGTCACAGTGATTATCATGTGTACTTATTTCATCTTTGTAGATTAATATTAAAATAATAATAGTAGTAACCAATGACCAAGTCAACCTTAACATTACACTCAGCTTGACTAAACTTCAGGTATAATTCTTCTCCTTAGGCAGAAAAAATAGGTCCTTGAACTCTCTTTTCCTGGAGCCTTTTAGAATATTTTTAATTATACATTCTTTCTCTGCCCCTGTGAAATATAGGTAAATCTTCCAACTTCTTGCTATTTTTTAACTGTCTTTCTTAAGGAAAAGGGAACCATCTCCTTAAAACATAAACATGGAAGGCAATAGTACCTCTATCTCCTGGTCTGAGAGAGGGTGAAAGCCTAACTTCAGTGTTTGCAAATTAGCAAACATACCTGGCCTAATTACAGAGAAAAAACATCTGCATGTTCAGAAATAACTGATAATGCTTGACACATCTATTGATCAACCTTCCCTCCATCTCCCCCTGAATGTTCTCCAGTACTTTTTCACTGGCATCCCCAGTACTTAAATCCCCATTGCACACCCAGACTTCTTTCTCCCAATATTTTAATTTGATATTTACTTGGTAAAAAAAGCTTCAATATAAAGACTACTGCCTAATTACTAGTGAATGATGAGAAATACACCTTGGAAAACAGACACAGCTACCATGAGGATCTTTTTTTAGAGGCTGGAGCTTCAATGTAGACATATAAGAATAGGAATTCATTTTAGGATGGTTTTCATCAGTAACAAGCACTAGGGTATTTTTGAGAAAGAGGAAATATTTAATAAAAGTAAGAATAAGAGGCACAGGAGACCTCAGCAGCTCTTTTGCCCTTTGAAATACATTACTCGCCTGGAAACTATTAACTTAATACTCCCTTCTAGTAAAAGCTATAATTTATCCTCTAAAAGCAAAGGAATTTTACTGGATCTGTAAAATTTCTCTTCATCTTCATTCATGATCTTAGACCTGATCTTTTATAAAAATCATCTCTTTTCATGTACAGGGTGATAATATGGGGGACAATTTATTAAAATAATGTCATTTTCTCTGTCAGCTAACAATCAACAAATCTTCAGTGCTAAAAGGACAGTGGTAACTTGATCAATTACCTCTCAATTTTGTGCACTGACATGAAGAAATCTGAGATGAGCATACTCCTGACCTTATATGCTTATTTTCCCATGGTTATCTTTATAGAGGGATAGTATACCTGAATCATCCATTTCATTTTTCTCAAGTAAGAGTTAATTTCACGGACTAGCCAAACTCTGCTATCAAAACAGTCTTTTCTGAATGAAGAATCACATTGTCAGTGCCATACTTGTGAATAGTAAATAAGGTTGTTTTTTTTAACATTCTGTATTTTCACAGGTCTTTTTGGATATTGTATAAGAACCAAGAAAAAAAAGTGACTAAGTATTAAGCCTCTTTTTGAATAAGAATATTTTCTATGATAGTACAAAACAAGGAGTGAAAATAAGAACATAATCTCAAGAATTAACTGTAAATATTTATTCTGACTTTCGAAAACAAGTGATGTATTTTATAATGCTAAAGAACTTTTTAATGTGTTGAAACTTGTTTCAAATACTTATTGACTTATAAATAATTATCTTAAAAGTCATAGTAAATTGGTTATTTCCATTTTGAAACTTTGGTAAGATTGATAAACATAACAATGATGTATTAAGTAGATACTATATAGTTGGGCATGTATTATCTAATTTAATCTTTAACAACCTTCTGAGGTAGTTACTATTATTCTTTATCTTTCACATGTAAGAAACATAGTCATAGTATGTTTATATCTTTTAATGCAGTTGTCCAGCTAGCGAGCAGCAAAGCTGGAGTTTGGAACTCACTCCAGCTAATGACAAGAGTGCCTTATGCCTCTTAGAGGAAAAAAATGTTTCTATAACATTTCTATTTAATTAGAAAGAAGATAATGCTGTCTGTCTTCCATATATTTTTTGTGCAACTTTTAAATGTTTTTATAATGGAAATATATAGACTTAGATCATGTATATTATAACCCATCATACTGATGTATGTGATATCTTTTGATAACATATACAATCTCAGCTGTTTCCTAGAAATGGTCAAGTATTCACTCAGTGTTTGATAGTAATAACCTAGCAATGGTCAGAATGAGAGGATGAGGCATCTGGTCCATCCCACACTTCTAACCTGAAGGGCTACCTCTAACCCTGCAATTTGCAGGGGATGAATGAATTCTCTCAGGTTGACTAGATATATTCTTTAAAATATTTCTGATGAAAAAGACAGGGCCACATTTTCCATGCAGGAGATTCTCAGACATAGATATGTCCAGGGAAGATCTAAGGGGACAATCATCAAGGCATTCAATTACCAAGCAAGCTGTTTTGGTTGATGAGATCAGTGAGATTGCTTCTGCAATGGAGGTCAGCATAGTGAGATCGATCTCCTGGTAACAGTTCTGAGGTGCAAGTCAGGTTGGTCAGTTTAGAAGCTCCAAACTGGGAGCCAGTATGGTAGGCTGTTAGTAAGATAATCACATAACGTTATCATCCAAATTGAGGTCCCCATAAGATAAGGTACCTGTATAAATAATTAAGCTGAAATAACAGGGATATACTTGCACTCATGAGGACCAACCAGGACATAGCATCACATAAAATCATTGAATTTGAAGTCATAGAAAATGACTATAAATTTTAATTCTACCATTATTCCATGAGAAATCGACAAGTAACATAATCATTCTGTGTTTGATTCTTTATGTACTCAATAACAATAACTAGGGTTCTGTTTATTCAGGCTAAATGTGATGACGTCCACACAGCATTTAATCCAAGGATCTGGCCAGTAATTGAGGCCTGAATGTGTACAAACACTTCAGTTTTAATGAAGTGAATTTTGAAGTCTAATGGCCTAGATTTTACTACATGTTCTCCTTAATATTAATCAATATTGAAAAATGATGCTGTCTTAATTTCCATATCTGTAAAATTGGGGTAGAGTAGTATAATATACCTCAGAGCATTATTATGGTGATTAAGTTAAGCATATATACACAACCTCTTTTGATTACTGATTTTGAATCAGTAATCAAAAACCTCTTAACAATGAAATCTCCAGGACCAAATGGTTTCACCAGTGGTTTCTAATACACATCTAAAGAAGAATTAAACTCTTAAAGAAGAGTTTTCTCAAACTCTTTCAAAAAATTGAAGGAGAGAAATCTCTTCCAAACTCATTTCACCAGGCAAGCATTACCTTGATACCAAAGCCAGACAGTACACCGCAAAAATAAATAAATAAATAAATAGATAGATAAATAAATAAATAAATAAACATGAAAGGCCAATATCCTTGAACATAAATGAAAAAATATTCAACAAAATAGAAATCCAAATTTAATAACACATTACATAAATTACCTACCACGATCAAGTGAGATTTATTCCTGAGGTAGTGGGATGGTTCAACATTCACAAATCAATCAATATGACACATGACATTGATAAAATAAAGGATAAAATTATATCATCATCTCAATAGGTGAATAAAGAACATTTGACAAAATTCAATATCTTTTATGAAAAAAATTAACAACAGGGTATAGAGTGAATGTACCTCAACATAATAAATGTCATATATAACAATCCAACAGCAAACATCATACTCAACTGTGAAACAGTGAAACCTTTTTATCTAAGAACAGGAACAAATAAATACATTCATTCATTCTTGCTGCTTCTATTCAATCTAGTACTGGACATCCCAGATAAAGCAATTAGTCAGAAAAAAGGTGGGGGAGGAGGGGATTCCAGCCAAGATGGAGGTATAGGTAGACATATTTTGCCTTCTCCCACAAAGAAAAGAAGGTCAGTAAAATTTTTAAAGCAAGAAACAACCAGAACTGCCAGAAAATCAATCTGTATGGAAGTCCAACACGCAAGGAATTCAAGAAGAAACATTCATCCAGACCAGTAAGAGGGATGAAGATGGGCAGCCAGGGCAGAGAACACTGGGGCTGAGGCAAGGCGATGGCTGGAGGACTGGGGCAGGAGAGAGGATGGCTCACGGATTCGGCAAGGTGGATGCTGGTAGACCAGGCAGTCCCACATTTGCATGCAGATAAACCAGGAGTAACAACTGGGGAGTGAGACAGACTACACAATCCCTGGTTCCAGCACAGGGAAATAAAGCCTCTAAGTCTCTAACTGAAAAGTTTTGTGGGGGTTGTGGCAGCTGGAGAAACTCCAAGACACACAGGAGAGTTTGTAGCAGAGACCCACAGGGTCCTGGAACATACACAAAATCATCCACCCAGGAATCAACACCAGAAGGGCCCAATTTGCTGTGGGTAGCGGAGGAAGTGTCTGAAAGCTAGCAGAGAGCTGAGCAGGTGGCACTGTTCCTCTCAGACCCTTCCCCCTCATACAGCACCACAAAGTAGCAACTTCTGTTGCCCTACCCTGGCAAATACTTAAGGCCCTGCCTCACCCCCTACTGCATAACAGGTATGCTGAGACCAAAACAATGGCCCAAATGAAAGAACAGATCAAAGCCCCAGAAAAAATGCAACTAAGTGATGAAGAGATAAACAGCCTATCCCATGCAGAATTCAAAACACTGGTAAAACAGGATGCTCACAGAAATGATTGACTATGGTCACAAAAATAGAGGAAAAGTGAAGGCTATGCAAAGTAAAATAAAGAAAAATGTACAGAAAACCAAAACTGATGGGAAGGAACCCAGGACTCAAAATCAACAATTTGTAGCAGAAGGAAGAAATAAACATTCAACCAGAATAGAATGAAGAAACAAGAATTTAAAAAAAAAAAAGAAAGAAAGAAAAGAAAAATGAGAACAGGCTTAGTAACCTCTGGGACAATTTGAAATATTCCATCTCTAAACCGTAGGGGTGCCAGAAGGAGAAGGGGAAGAGCAAAAAATGGAAAATTTATTTGAAAAAATAATGAAGGAGAACTTCCCTAATCTGGCAAGGGAAATAGACTTCCAGGAAGTCCAGAAAGCTCAGAGAATCCTAAAGAAGTTGGACCCAAGGAAGTACACACCAAGGCACATCATTATTACATTACCAAGATTAAAGAGAAGGAGAGAATCTTAAAATCAGCCAGAGAAAAGGAGACAGTTGACTACAAAGGAGTTGCCATAAGACTATCAGCTGATGTCTCAAAAGAAACTTTATGGGCAAGAAGGGGCTGGAAAGAAGTATTCAAAGCTATGAAAGGCAAGGACATACATCCAAGATTACTCTATCCAGCAAAGCTATCACCTAGAATGGAAGGGCAGATAAAGTGCTTCCCAGATAAGGTCAAGTTAAAGGAGTTCATCATCACTGAGTCCTTATTACATGAAATGTTAAAAGGGCTTATCTAAAGAAAAGATGATAATCAAAAATATGAACAGTAAAATGACAACAAACTCACAACTATCAACAACTGAACCTAAAAAAAAAAAAAAAAAAAAAACTAAACAAACAAATTTTTGTTCTAACAGGAGCAGAATCACCGAAATAGAGATCACATAGAGGGTTATCAGTGGGGAGGGTGTGGGGGTGATTGGGAGAAAAAGTACAGAGAATAAGTAGCATAAATGGTAGGTAGAAAATAGACAGGGGGAGGTTAAGAATAGTATAGGAAATGTTGCAGACAAAGAACTTATATGTATGACCCACGGACATGAACTAAGTGGGGGGAATGTGGGTGGGAGGGGGTATACAGAGCAGAGGGGAATAAAGGGGGAAAAATGGGACAATTGTAATAGCATAATCAATAAAGTTTTAAAAAGGCAGCCAAAACAGAAAGGTATCATAATACAATATATAGAAAACCCTAAAGATTACACACACACACACACCAAACTGTTAGAATTAATACATTTAGTGAAGTTCCAGGATACAAAAATAATATATAAAAATTAGTTGTGTTCCTATACACTGATAGTAATTCATCAGAAATAGAAATTAAGAAAAAATTTATTAGTAATTGTATGGAAAAGAATAAAATAACTAATAATGAATTTAACCAAGGAGGTAAAAGTTCTATATACTGAAAACTGTAATAAACTGATGAAAGAAATTTGGCCCTGGCTGGTGTAGCTCAGTGGATTGGGTGCGGACCTGCAAACCAGGGGATCGTGGCTCGATTCCCAGTTGGGGCACATCCCTGGGTTGCAGTCCAGTTCCCAGCAGGGGACCATGGGAGGCAACCACACATTGATATTTCTCTCCCTCTCTCCTTCCCTTCCCCTCTAAAGATAAAATAAATAAAAAATAAAAAAATTGTAAAAAAAGAAAAGAAATTTGAAGATAACAAATATAAATGAAAAGATATTCTGTAGTAATAGATTAGAAAAATTAACATTATTAAAATGTTCATGTTACCCAAAGCATCTACACAGTTAGTGAAATCCATATCAAAATTCCAATGGCATTTTTCACAGAAATACAATGAATAGTCCTAAAATTTTATGAAACATAACAGAACCCTAGTAGCCAAAGCAGTCTTAAGATAAAGAACAAAACTAAGGCTTCACAATTCCTGATTTGAAGCTATATTACAAAGTACAGTAATCAAAACAGTATGGTATTGGCATAAAAACATATACATAGACCAACGGCATAGAATAGAGAGCCCAGAAATTAACACTCAGACATATGATGAATTAATTCATTACAAAGGATTGTAGAGTATACAATAGGAACCTGGGTGGTGTTGCTCAATGGATTGAGCACTGGCCCGAGAACCAAAGGGTCACCAGTTCAATTCCCAATCACAGCACATACCTAGGTTGTGGGCCAGGTCCCCAGTAGGGGGTGCTCAAGACACGACCACACATTTGGGTTTTGCTCCCTCTCTTTCTCTCTCCTGTTCCCTCTCTCTAAAAATAAATGAATAAAAATCTTTAAAAAGAATATACAGTAGAGAAACAGCTTCTTCAATAAATGGTGTTGGGAAAATTGGACAATTACATGCAAAATAATGAAACTGAATCACTTTCTTACCCCATATACAAAATCAATTCAAAATAGATTAAAGACTTGAATGTAAGACCTGAAAACTTAAAATTCCTAGAAGAAAACGTATCTGATAAACTCCTTGACATCTATTTTGGAGATGATTTTTTGGGGGATTTGTTACCAAAAGGAGTTAATATACAAAATCTACATCAAGTTCAACAATTCATTAACAAAGAAACAATGTGATTTAAAATGGGCAGAAGATCTAAATAGACATTTTTCCAAAGAAGACATACAGATGGCCAACAGGTATACAAGGTCTGTGCAGAAAAAGTCCAGCCATTGTTGATATCATGAGAATGGTTTGTGCAACATAGATGTAATCTGGCAGCCAAGGAGAGTGGACTGGAATGCACATGCTTGAACATGACAACTTTACTGTAGTAGTCAGTGGGGGCAGTAAATGCCATTGAGTGAGCATGTGTGCTGTGTGGCTGTCCCATTCAAAACGACTGAGTAGAGTGATAAATCTGCATCAAATTTTACATTAACCTTGAACATTCCTCCATGGAAACTATTTGGATGATTCTGAAGGCCCAGCCACAGACAACTGATGATTGGCAGCTCTATCACAACAACACACATGCTCATGCATCACTTCTGGGGCAGAGTTTTTTGGCAAAACCTCAAACCACCCAGGAGACTCAGCCCCCCTGCAGTGCAAATATGGCACCCTGCAACTTCTGGCCTTTCATAAAACTAAAATCACCTTTGAAAAGGAAGTGATGTTAGACCCTCAAGAAGATTCAGGAAAATACGATGGGGCAGCTGATGGAGACCGGGAGAACTGTGTGAGGTCCCAAGGTGTCTACGTTGAAGGGGACTGAGGTGTCATTGTCCTAAGTACAATGTTTCTTGTATTTTGTATGTTCTTCAGTAAATGTCTCTATTTTTCATATTACA
Organism: Anoura caudifer; assembly: GCA_004027475.1. Classification (NCBI taxonomy): domain Eukaryota; kingdom Metazoa; phylum Chordata; class Mammalia; order Chiroptera; family Phyllostomidae; genus Anoura; species Anoura caudifer. The sequence continues at coordinate 100,345 of PVKU01003347.1, forward strand.
TGGCTGGATGCCCTCTGGACAGACCTCATATGTATGTGGTGATGTGACAGATATAGTAACTCGATGGGGGAATCTTTTCATATTGTGTGTGTATATGAAGTAATCATGTTGTGCATTTTAAGTACCTTACAATTTGTCAATTATAGCTCAATAAAAAATCAATTAAACATAAATACATAAGTAAAAAGTGAGTAGGTAACTCTCAAAAAATCATTTATTTATCCATATGCTTAAAATAATATATCTGTCCCTCACAAAACATTTATTAATTTATAATAATATGAGTAGATCTCAAAAATATAATATTTTTTCTAACCGAAATGGCTTTATGAGAGGTCTCGTAATAGTAGAGAAAATAAGTTTTAAGTTAAATGTTATACAAGAATCAGTGAAGGACATTATACAATATTAAAAGGGTCAATTCACTGAGAGAATATAACAATTATAAATATATTTGAGCTCCTCATGTATGTAGCAAACATTAACAAAATTGAAGGGAAAATAAACAGATCCACAATGACATTAAAAGACTAATGCCTTTATCCATTATTGAAAGCAAGGTATTGAAGTCTTTTTGTAGGTATGATAATCAATATAGCTATAGTCTGGTACTGGCAAAAAGACAGACACATGGGCCAATGAAACAGAATATAGAGCCCAGAAATAAACCCACAATACTTTTTTTTATTCTCTACTGTTGTGAAAAAGTCAGATGAAATTTCATTTCCAAGGGGATAGAGAGAACATGTAAGAACTTTGTTCTCACAATAACATGCAGCAACTTGACAAAACAAAACCCATACTATACTTTTCCATGGGCTAAAAAAGAAAATGAAAAGCAAGAGCAAGAAGCCTAGATAAAATAATGTCCAGAGAGAAAGAATGAAGTACTCATAGAGGATCAGACGATCCTGGAAGTCCGTGGACCATACAGGAGGGTGGGACCATATAGGAGGGTGGGGCTGTGCAGAAATCAGGGATCAAGCGGGTGTTGGATCCCCCTGTGGGACTGTGAAATCAGTTGGACTCTGGAAAACCCCAAACACAGGAGAAGATTCCTTGGTCCAATAAACCCATATTCCACCCTTGTCAAAAATAGCATGAAAAGAAGGCCTGGGGGAAACTGCAGGTAACACTCTATGAGCTTAATTACAACAGGATTACAAAGGCCACCCCTGGATGATTGGGACTTGTGTAATTACAAGGGAACTCTAATTACATTTAAAAACCTGAGCCAGCTGAACTTGACTGTAATGGAGTGAAAACAATTAGTACCACTCACCACTGACCCCCTCGCCAACACATGGAGCTGTACACTAACTGCCCAAGGTGAAAGGGGCTGAAGTTTTTGGGAAATAGCCAAAAAAATATACTTCAGTTTTCAATCAACTTTTATATGCAATGCATATAATGCAATAAAAATTGTCATAGAATACATGAATACTCATGAAATATATAGTTAAAAGTACTATCTGAAATAAAAATTGTATTGGACAGGCATAAAAGCACATTAGATATTTGGAATAAATAATTAATAAAGGCTGAAAATTTAAAAAATAGGAATTTTTCTAATTAAAGCAGAGAGAGAGACTGAGAAACTGAAATGCAAATCAAAATCAAAATGAGATATCACTTCACAACTGTTAGAACATCTGTTATCAAAAAGACAAAAAAAAAGGGAACCCTTGTGCACTGGTTAGTAGGAATTTAAATTGGTGCACCCTCTGTGGAAACCAGTATAGAGGTTACTAAAAAAATTAAAAATAGAACTACCATAATGTTACCAAACTAAAGTGATTTGCCACTTGGGGTTCTCTATTTGAAACACAAGATGTGGTTGTCTCACAGTAGTTCTATTTACTTGCAGCAAGCAAAGGAGACAGGGGATTCATATCCAAACTTTTAATTTGCCGAAGGAAGGCTCAGCCATTGCTTATACATACTATTTGGTCAATTACACATTTCTTTCTTCTTTGCAGTTGGCTACTTTCATCAGGCTGAATTCTTGTCAGCTCATCCTATTTACAGATGCATCTGCGAAAACTGTGCTATATTTTAACATTGAGCAAGAAAAAAAAAATGTAACTGCCCTGATCTTAACACCCTTCTCCTATCTAACAATTTGCCCCTGAGAATTTTCACTCATATGTGAGGGAATAGGGTCCAGTCATACTTCCATAACTGCTGTTTGTTGAACATGGATAGAGTATGTCTTCGAATTAAAGGAGTGAAATTCTCTGATGGTCTGACATAAAAGTCTTGGGGTTCCCTAGGTTCTGGGACACCCGAAAACAGGAGTACATAAAGAGAGCACTACTCCTAAAGGAGACATTCACCATAAGAGGTGAGGCAGAAGCAGGAGAAAAAGCAAGGAGACTGAGAGAGACCCTGACATTCATAAACTCACAAGCTGCTGGGGATCTAATGTGCAAGATGGACAATAGTGACAGCTTCCCTAAGGACAAAGATGCCAGAAAGGATACACTGAGCTGCTAGGTCAGGTAGTATCTGGGCAGGAAGTGACTATGCAGAGAGGAATCAAGATGAAACACAGCAATCCCTGAGGGGAAATGGATACCATAGATGACAGTTCTACATAATGTCCACTTGGTATCTCATGGTTCCTCAAGCACAGTGATGCTTGCCTCGTGGCTGAGTAAAGAGCAGCACCTGGTAAGAGCAGAACCTGGTGATAGCTAAGTCTGGTAAGGCATGATGGCGTGAGGGGGTGGACAGCCTGGTTTAACAGCTTGGCTCAGCTGCCACAACTCAGACCCAATTTTCTAAAAAGAAGGTTCTGGGTGCTGTGGCTTCCCTGTACCTGTCTCTCTTCCACCTCGCAACTTAGCTGTGCAGTGTTCTGCTCTAAAATTCCATGGCTGTCTCTGGCTGTGACAAAACACTGGGCTGCTCCACCCTGCTGCTTCTTCTTCTGCAGGGCAAGCGCCCAGGTCAGCCCACTCCACCACCAGTCAGCAGATTCCCCAAGCCTGAGGGGCCTGTGCCCAGGCTGAGGGTATCCCGAGGAGGGGATACAGCTTAGAAGCACCTCATGATGCCTGTGGCTGCAGAGAGGAAGCTCTCTCACCTCGACCTGCCCCACCCCCAGTTAAGCCACAGCTTTGGAGGAGAAAAGGGAAGCTAAGGGGCTGCTGCTCAGAGAAGAAACTGAGGGAATTGATTCAGCTCTGACACAATGAGATGAAAGGCTGCACCTCCCCGGAGTCAGTGACCTCAAAGTGATCCTTGCAGATAAATGCTCTTTCCTCTAACTGGGAACCAATAAAATTACTTTTGAAGATCCTGCAGGATAGCTAGACAAAGCTGTTCCCATATGAATAAATTGTTGTCCAAGTCTACTTTTAATAAATTGTTGCTCAAGTCTACTTTTTAGTCTATGTGTGTGCCAGAGTCCTTGTTGTAACCGTTTGCATACATTTACATGTGCGAACAGACACAGACATTCCAACCATTGCAAAATCTTAACAAGTTTTCTACAGACTGAAAACAGTTCATTTCCCTGTGTCATTTCCACCTTTCTCCCACACAATGTCTCCAGGAAGCCCAAATTTTTGGCCCCTGTCACTCAAAATGCGGACATGTGGTTGATTCTACCTGCTTCATCTTGCAAATCCAGTAAAGCTGACTGAACCTACATTTTCAAATCATAGCAGACTTTTTTTCTGGCACAAATCCTATCACTTAAGCTTAGTTTTATTTAGTTTCCAATACTTCTAGGATATTTGGCCCCTGTTACCACACTTTTGGTAAAATTTCCAAAATCATACCTGCTAATAGAACATCTTTTATATCAATAAGACTGTTTGAAAAGATGAGGCATATAATTTTTTCCCTTATCCTTCCGAGGAAGGGAAGCAGTGGGAGACTTAGTCAAATGTCTCATAGACAAAACCAGTCATTCTTACTATATAACCCAATCATATATCTTTACATCGTTAGCCATTGCCTGGTCCCTGAACCCCAAAGCCAAAACTTTGCTGCTCAGCCTTGCTTGTCCCAGGTCACTCTCATGGGAAGCCATGAGCTCACTTGCGTGGCCTTCTCAGTGAAGGTGCTGTGCCTGCCTGACAGGAACCTGTTGTTCAGGAAACTGTGTGGTGTCTTTCCTATTTCCCATCTAGTTTCACCGTGGCTGCAGGTGTTTCAGCTAGTGTACTCCTTGGATGGAAGGAGGGCAGGATTTGCAAGGGAAAAGCTTATGTGTGGTTAGTGAATACTGAGACCTGAAGAAGCAGGGAAGCTGCACTGAGAAAACAATGCCTCCCAAATCCATAATAGGCTCCCAGCCTCCAGCAAGGCTGCCTTGGAAAAGACAGGCAGCTTCCTAATGAGACAGGCCAATAAGCCAGGGAAATTGAGAACAGCTGAAATTGAATAGGGAAACAGCTGAACAAACTGGCCAAGCGATTTACAGCCAAATACAAAAGGTCATCTCACTAGAGACAACATCTAGGTCTCAGTTTTATTGCAGCTCCAGGCCCAGAAATGCAGCAAAACCAGGTGAGTGACACCACCCCCTGCCCTGTCACTGACTAGTCAGTGGAGACCATAACCCTGCACACCCAGAAAGCTGATGAATATTCTACTGAAACCCTCCCCTGAGACCTCCCCTAAGATTCTTGCCTGGAAGAGAGAGATAAAAGCCTGCAGACATAGGACCCAAAGATGCTCTCCTGCTCTGGGGAGCAGTGTGTGAACCCATCCCGCTTTTCCTTCCCCCACAGCCTCACGTCTCCTAAACTCTAAGGGACCCTGAAACTTGAAATCAGGGCTCAATGGGCAGCAGCAGCTGGTCCTGGGCTAAACCCCTGAACCTGTCTCCAAGGCCCCTTTCCTCTGACTTCCCAGTGAGCTAAGGCAGCCTAGACTCTTCTGTTGCTTCTTCTATGCCAAATCCTTCCTTGTTTTACGGTTTCCAGTTGTAATAAACATATCCTCATTGTCACCTGGACTCATGTCCTACATGAAGCCAAGAGCCTACACACTGCCGCTGGCCCTAGGCAGACCTGCTCAGGGTGAGGCCCCTGTCTGGTAGCACTACAAACATCGCCCCATTTGTTATATTTCTTAAATTGTATAAGCACTTAATTTCTTTAAGTCAAATAAATAGAGCTCTTTTTACCAATTCTGAAGGAAGCACCCCAACAGGCTGCATTCAGAAATTGCATTTGAGTTTCTATAGCCAGCAAATTTACAGCAAATGCAATATCCACCCAAAGGACAAAATCCAGCTCCCTCAGCACAGACAACCAGACAGAGATAGGTGCAAAGAAAGTCTTGGATTGCGCTGCAGGAGTTCCTCAAGCCCCCAGGGTGAGACCTAGGTTTGTAACAGTGTACAGCCAAGAGGGGGGCTCCTAATAGGGATTTGGAATGGGGTCCAGAACTCAAGGTGTCCAGGAAATGTTAAAAAGATATATAGGATGTCCTCACCCCTTCCTCCCACAGGTGTGAGTTGGGGGAAGGGACACATGGAGCAGGAACATGCACAGCTGTTTTGTACAGCAACAGCTTTGCAGCCAACCTCTGAAATGGTCATTTAACATATCTATAACCTTTAACTGTTGCATAGATATGTTAAATAGCTGTGGCCATGCTTTGAGCCAGGGGGCAGGAAGTGACTTCTACCCAAGATGTAACTGGGGGGTGGCTCCCCCTGGTTAGAGCGCCTCTGTGAGATTTTGGAGAAGATTGGCTCCATGACATGGGGCCCCACCTGCCCAGACTCACTATGGCAGCCCAGTAACCTGGAAGAATAGAGGAATGCTGGCAGGTGTAACTGATTCGTAGGAGGAGTCCGAAATGCGGGTGCAGAGGAAGGTTGGCATGGGGATTTAAACCCAGACTCAGCAGCCATGTGTGAGAGAGAAACGCATGGCTTTGGCCAGGGTGGGGCCCCCCTCAGCTCTGGCGAGTGTGATGACCATGTGGCTTTGGGGTGCCCTCCTTGGCCACATGGCTTAGGCAGCAGGAGAGACTTTGCCTGGAAGAAAAGGGGTGAAAGGACTCTGCTGGTGGGCCATGAGAAGGTGCCACATGACTTTGTATTAACTGGAGATCATGGCCTGGGACATAGGTGATGGTGCTGGGAGCCTGAATCATGGACTTCTTCTTTTCCTCATATATGGTACCCCAGACTAGGGCAGAGGGAGAAGGAAAGGCTGTGTGTGTCTGTGGGTATCCTAAAGGACTTTAATATTTTCATGAAGATATTGGGTCACTACTTTAAGTCTGTATAGCTTTAAATAAACATTTCCTTTCCTTTTCACAAATTTCTGGCATTGAGACACATCTTTCTTACTGTGGCAGGCAGAGCAAACCTAGGGGTCCTTTCGGTAATAATATACCATACACCCCACCTTGGCCTTGTTCTGTAACAGGTTGAGCACTGAATCCTGTGCCCTGGAGACGGTTTTCGGCCCATCAATCAGAAACCAAGTGTGCACCAGAACTGACACTAGCCTATGGGAATGAAACATTAAGTGACCACAGGACATGACCTACCTGCTGAGCCAAACAGGTTCAGGTGGCCACTCCTCTCCCCTGTGGAGGCAGGGCAGGCAGTGGTTCCGGTGTGAGAATGAAGCAGAAGGTTCCCGTAGAGCAGATCTTCCGTCCAGTGGAGATGCAGGTAACCAGGCCCCGAATGAACTGCTGCTGCCGCATACTGCTTTGCCAAGCATCTTCAGCAGGCCAAGATGGAGTCCTCTTAACATAGCCCCACACGGCGGCACCCAATTTCTTACCAAACTCAAGGGGTTTGCTGCTTGGGGTGCTCTACTAAAATATGAGATGTGGTTGTTGCAATGCAGTTTCATTTACATGCAGCAAGTAAAGGACAGAAGGGATTCATATCCAAAGCCCTGCCTCTTCAAACGGTGGCACAGCCGTTGCTTATATACACTACTTTTTCAATTACATGTTGATTTCTTCTTTTCAGCTGGCTCCTTTTACCTGATTGAGTTCCTGTCAGTTTATCTTATTTACAATTGCATCTACAAAATACTATGCTACATTTTAATATTTAGCAAGATACAACATTTAGGATTACCCAGATCTTAAGAGACCCTTGTCCTTTCTAGCAATATAACATGCAATTCCACTTCTAAGTATTTATCCAAAGCAAACTAAAACACAACTCAAAATGATGCATGTACTCGTACTCCCATGCTCATCGCAGCGTTATTTACAGTCGCTAAGTTCATTGATGGATAAATGGATGCGGAAATTATGGTACATATGTAGAATGAAATAGTATTCAGCCATAATAAAAATAAATAAATCTTGCCATTTGCAACAACATAGATGGACCTCTCATACATTATGCTAAGTGAAATAAACCAGACAAGGAAAAATGTCATCTGATTTCACTTACATGTAGAATCTATAAATGAACAAATAAATACACACACACATATACACCAAGTTCACAGATACAGAGAGCAGAGTCATGGTTGCCAGAAGTTGGAGGTAGAGGTGAGAAAAATGGATGAGCTATATTTACTTTAGTTTAAATAAATTGAATTAAAAAATAAAAATAAAGCAGAGCGAGAGACTGAAAAACTGAAACCAGAGGATATGTTCTCCACCAAAGCCTTCAGCCATTAATTTTCATTGGTAACCTCTGACTTACAAAACGGAATATCTTAGATTTGTGTACCATCTGCCATCTACTTGTAAGAATTTCGGATGCAGTACTGCTTTGCTCTACGTATCACGTTCTTCTTTCTTTTCTTTTTCCTTTTCTTTTTTTTCTACGGGGTGGGGGGGATCTAACTTATGGTATTTGCTAGTACAATACAAAAAATCTCTGCTAATTATCAGAAAGTTTTTGTAGCAGGCAGCCTCTGAAAGGGTTCCCAATGATCCCAAACTCCAGGTAACCATTCAGGATAAAATCTCTTCCTTCAGGAAGTAGATGGTACCTGGAGACTTATTTCTAACAGAATATGGAAAAAGTGATGGAATGTCACCTCTGAGATCAGGTTACAAAAATACTGTGATTTCTCTAATCCACACCTTTTCTCTTTTCATTCTCTCAGTCACCTCAGGGAAGGATGTTCCATGTTGGCGGCTGCCTGAGGGGGTGGCAGATGGGGTAAGGAACTGAAATGGCCAGCTGGTAGCTGGTAAGGACCTGAGGCCAGTCCACAGCCATGTAAATGAGTTTGAAAGTAGTTTCTCCCCCAGGAAAGCCTTAAGATACTTGTAGCATCAGCAGCTTGGCTGCAGCCCGAGAGCTAAACTGGCAATCAAACACTGACAAAGGCAGGCCCAGACTCCTAACATTTAGAAATGGTGAGATAATAAATGTTTGCTATTTTAAGTTGAAGTGTTTGGGGGTAACTGTTTACGTAGCAATAAACAACAGGAACTGAAGTGCTGTCATAACAAATATCTAAAACTTAGGTAAAAGATGAGGATTTTAAAGGGCATCTAAGGGAAACTTAAATTGACTTGAACACAGAGAAACTTGGTTTGGAGGATGCTGTTTAAAATGAAAATAGTAAAAATGGCTAAAAAAGGTAAGAAGATATCATTAGACATTGGAAAAATGGGGATCCCTTTGTTATGAAATGACAGAGTTTAACAAAACTATTGTCTGCAGTTATGTGAAAGCTTAAATATACCCAATTAATTTGTTCATCTAGCTAAGGGAACTTCCAAGCAAAATATTGAAAGTGCTGTCTGATTTCTTCTTGCTATTTAATGCAAAATGTCCTTGCAATGACTATTTTAGAGCTGAAGAATTTTATCTCTCTATAGTAGAAGCAGAATTCTTTCAAAATCTACCCAAACACTATGCATGTATATAAATATGCAACAAACCAATTTCTTGGCGAGCAGCCTTTCTCTAGTCTCTGAACCTATTATTTTAACTCCTTTTGAAGGAATATTCCATTCCAACAATCAATAAACCCGGAGTAATTATTATTTTTTTAAATTGCCACCCTAAAAGAAAGAGGGTGGAGAGAAAGAGAGACGTCCATTGGTTGCTCAAACCCACAACATAGTTATTTGCCGTGGGGATGCAACCTGCAACCTTTTGGGGTATGGAACTACACTCTCGTTAGGTAATAGCTAGGAACAAGCAGCCAGAGGGGGGAATAAGTAGGGCTTTCACCATTACAATCTAACAAAGAACTTAGTAGAGGAGGCCAGAAGCAAAAGGAGCACACCTCACCGATTAACTCAGCAGTCCTGAGCTCCGTTTAATAAGATTGCCAGGTGTCCCCAGCATTACAAGCAAAATAGTGCAAGAGAAGGGGAGAGTCCTAGAAAATGTGCTGAGAAAAGGGGCTTTGGTAACAAGCTCACTAAGATTGCCAGGTGTTTTGAATATCAAAAGCAGGAATAGCACAAGAGGAGGCATCCTTGAGATTCTATTCTGGGAAAGGGAGCCCCTGTAACGATTTCACTAAGACAAAGAGCCTTTACTAACTGAGAAAGAAAGCCTTTGTAGCCATACATTATTCCCAAGATTTAGAAGGGGGGGAAGAAGGGGTACTTGGAAACCAGCTGAGGTAAAACCTCTGAACCCCAGCAGTCAGCATATTTAGATTAGCTAAGTACCCACTGGTAGCCTCAGCTCAAGTGTATAGAACAAATTTACTAATAAACTAACAAACTTACTAACAACTTTCTTTCCTCTATGCATGAGGCATTTAGACAAATCGGGTGCCTGCTTGTAGCTTTATGCTCATGTGTTTCATAAATAAACTTGCTATCTCATTTCCACTATACAGGTTTGTCTCTTGATCAGATTATTCTCTTGGAGGCAAGACAAGAACCAAGGCAGGGGAGAGTCTCTGGACCCAGATCTCTCTCCCTGTCCTCCTTAACACTCCATCCACCAAGCCAGGACAGTGGGTATTATTTTTTCTATGGGGAAAAATATGATCTATGTAACATTATCTGTGAGGAGGCAATTAACTTAAAAGAAGTTTGAATTAAAAAATTATATTTAACACACAAAGTAATAAAAGGAAAGCAAAACTAAGTGATTTTTTATAAATCTATCGATTTTCAGTGTTTGATTTTGAAGAACTAAAAAGAAAAGCAATTATTAACATAATTAAAAGAAGTACTGTCAAAACAAATCAACTGCTAAATGACCACTCTCTCTTCAGCACAAATCCATCTTTCCTGCCTGAGATCATTGTCCATTGTGGCCCTAAGCAAGTTACTGAGTTTCTCTGAGCTTCTTTGTGTGCTGGGAAATAACTTCTTCACAGCACTGTTATTTAATCAACATATTATTCATAATCACACTTCAAACTAAAACTTGGCAAATAGTAGGAACTGAGTAAAGGTTAATTGACTCTGAATCTGTATAATTGCTTATATTGAGAAGTGGCAATCTTACTTCTTCAGGTGAGCATCAATTTGCACAGCTTTTCACTGATTCACTGACCTGAATTTCCTGTAGGAAAAAAAAAATGATGCCAGGGAGAGTAACCTCATTTAAAAGTCCAACCTCTACCCTGACCCTGTTCTAGTCCTTTTAGATTCCCCTTATCTGGCTCTACTTTTTATTTTTATTTATAGAGATAATCATCTTCTAATTTAAGTTTACTTGTGCATTATGATAATTTACTATTATCTCAATCTTTTAGAAAGAAAATTTATTTCCAGAACACAGGATCTTTGTCTATTTGTTCACTGATGTAGTTCAAGTAACTGGAAACATACCTTGCACATAATTGGTAATAAATAATTGCTAAATAAATAAATAATAATTCCCCAATTATTCCCTAAGTGCTAATAATTATCTAATACATGTTGACTGTGGAACTTGAGAAGGAATGTATCTGCAAAGAAGAACTCCTCATGATTATGTAGACAAAAATTCATAACCAGAATCTAGCAGTCTTTGCTAACAGAGAAATTTTATGCACACTGCATTTCAGGGAAAGCCACAGACTGATTTTTCAACCTCCTGCATTGTGCTCCTGCTGCCTGCATCAGTCCTTACAAGGAAGTTCTTGGTTTTGTTTTCTACCAATGGCCTGAGACCTCCCCCATGCAATCAGAATTGCACAACTATATCCTCATTTGCATCTATTCCAACCAATCAAAACTGTTCCACAATGACCAATTACAACACATGACTCCAATGAAGCCAGAGTTGCATAATTTGGACCAATGAGAACTGTGTGATTTGGGTTTCTCATTTGCATAAAGTTGGACCATTTGGGAACCCAGGCATGAGCTTTATAAAAGTCAGCCTCCTTTTGCCTTCATCAGTGCACTTTTTGTTTCTAGCAGAAGCTTCTTTTTCCTACTTTACAAGCTGTTTACTTGAATAAAGTCTCTCTTTGTCCTGCACTTCATAATCAGAATTTTTGTTGACATGAGTAAGAACTAAAAGGAACTTAATACTACTCAACCAACTGAATCTGAGCAATCTGCATCTACCTGTATTCTAAAGGCTGCTTCACAATTTATTTTTTCTCTAAGAGAAAATCTTGGAAACATTTCAAGAAGGTTCCTGACTACACTATGTTTAGAATTTGACATGAGCACATTTTTAGTGGCTGATACTGAAGTTACATAGGGCCAATTAACAGTTTTAAATCCTCGTATAGAAACATTCCCCAATAATGTAGGTCATTCCATCAAAGGTAAGGAAGAAGGATTTCTTCCCAACATCTTATTTTCACCCTTGATAAAATCTTTTATAAAAATTTATTAATGTTGAAAACAATAATTAACTTGTTAACCTCTGTGTCCTCAGTTTATAGAAAAATACATCACCTAGTAGGTGGTTAATATATTTATTTCAAGTTACTGACTGATATTGAAATTTAATAAAATATCAACTTAAAACATTTTCATTTTGGTCTCTTAGGCTCAAAAATATTTTTATGAACCTATTAATGTGTTTGTTATTGTAAACCACTGAAAAATTGTTTTTCCTTAACAACAGAACAGCAGAGGTAGATGAATTCACTATTCATTAAGCAAACAATGATATTATGGTTTTAGGTTTCCTTCTCTTTCATATTCCACTTATGTTGCAAAAGATCCAAGCGACATTTCCAATGAATCAAAACATCTAAGTAAAGAAATGGAGAGGGATTCTATTTTTGAATGATGGAGGAAAAGTGGGTATCTGGTATTTACACATCTACAGAGGAAGGTAGTCACTCCCAGAAAGGACAAAGGGTGCGAAGTGGGCTCTTTGTGTATAAAAGCAATCACTTACAAAGGTAATTTTTTGCTCCTGAAGATCACATGTATCTAACAAGCATGCACAAACACATACATTTGTAATATATCTAGAGATACAAAAACAAGATACCAGATTATTTAAGTATGTCATTAGAGCAGAATAGAATATGGCATGTAAAGTACTAGGCAAAGAGCAGCCCATGCATTTGACTGAGAGAGCCAACAAGATGGGATCTAAGAGAGTCTTTTGAGGAAAGCCCTTGTAAAAGTCGGGAAAAACACTTTGGGAAGAAAGAAGAAAATAATGCGATAACAGGAAAAATATCTGAAATTTCTCCCTTCCCATAAAGAACCTGGTGACTTCTGGTGTTTGATGGGTGACATAGTCTGCAGGTCCTAGAGGGGAATGGATTGGCCTATTTTTTGGAAGAAAAGCCAGTACCAGAGCTAGGGAGCAAATATCAAATGTCTGAGGACAGACACTAGAAATGTAGAGAGGAACATAAAGAAGATATAAATGCCATATATTGAATCATTAGAAATAAATGTTTGAGTTAATACCCATAAGACCTTCTACCTAAATACATATGTATTTCTACTCTTTGAGATACTATAGTACATGAGCCATATATAACACTTATTCCTGAGTTTTCTCTTCAGCCTATTGACAAATCAATTCTGCATCTAGCTTATATAGATTTAATCTATTCTTTCAGTTTTTTAATTACGTTAAGGGTCTCCAAGACCATCCTGAAGCTTCATGATTCACTAGAATGACTCACAGGTTCTAGAAAAGCTGTTATATTAATGGTTACAGTTTCTTACAGCAGAAGGATACACATTAACACCACTCAGCAAAGGGAAAAGAGCATGGCACATATCTGAAGGGGGAAAGCAGGCATGAACTTCCAAGTGCCCATTCTCCAAGGAGTCTCACAGATGCACTTACTTTTCTCAATAACAACACAGGGCAGTATGTGTGATGTGTTGCCAATCGGGACAGCTCATCTGAGCCTTGGTGCTTTTAGTTTTGATGTGAGGTCACTCGTGTAAGCATGAAGCACCCATGGGACTGACCTCAGCTGCTCAGACTCCAGGCCTCAGAACACAGATAGGCACTCACCATAAATCACATCATTAGCATTAACTATTTAGTCAAACTGGTACTTGTGGCTCAAGGCCTCAGGCACAGAAATACGCTCTTATTAAGCAGAATATTCTGTAAACCTGGAGCTTAGCTCTCAGGAAATGGTGAAGGACCAGTGGTGAAAACAGGCCTTCTGGGGGAATATGCAAAGTTTAAGCAACCCAGTCCTGCTGAATTAACCTTTTCCTTCATAGTCCACTGCCCTCCTCCCCTCCCCCATCTCATGGCCTAGGTTCTCTTTCAGCAAAGTGATCATTTTTTAGGCATCCATATTTAGTTAAAGCATTTATATCACATATACAGTGATAGTATCAGTATGAAAATGGTTAGCATTGGGGGACCCAGTGTGGGCAAGGGATACATTTAGAGAAACAACTGATTCATTCTATAAAGCCATTAATATATATTTATATTTTTATGCTAATTTGATTACATGATCTATAGTTATTTGTACATTAAGATAAACTTGTGCAGAAGTACAAAGCATTGAAATCAACTGATGGGTAGTTAAACCAGTTTTGCCCCAGGCTAGTCATTTTCCATCAGTATCACATCCTGAGGAAGCTTTCACTTGGCTTTCCAATACATCTGATCATTCACATCAGAATTAAATATGAATAATTTGCATGAGGTACCTGAATCTTGGCAACAATGCCAATGTTACACCATATAACAGTATGCTGATGCTAAATTCCAGGTTCAATGCAGAAGAAATAAGTAAGGATCTCAAAGGTATTTGTTAGGCCTTCCCAACAAAATTGGCTTTTCTCCACATATCAGATATTATCATGGATAGATGGCATTACAATTGGATAAAATTCAGTTATTTCTGGGTCTGAGTTGGGGACAAACTAGTCAGCAGTCCTTACTTTCTGTTTTTATACTGAGGGCGGTTCCATTGTGTGCTGTTGAACGGCCCATCTCTGCATCGCTGCAGCTCCCTGGCCCCTTCTCGCTGCATGGTGGCCACCTTCCCGGTGGCCACTTCAGGCAAGTGCACCAGGATGTCCACTGGCTGTCCCAGGCACTTTTCAATCTGTAAGTTAAGTTCTGATGGGCTTGACCTGCCCTACCTGAATGTGCCTGTTAGATGACCTTTGGATTTTAATAGGTCCATGATGGCATCCCTTTAATAATCTATTTTTGTACTGCCTGTATGCCTGACCAAGTCCTGGCCAGGAGAGGCCACTGGCTACCACCCAAACATCAGAGCTCTCATAGGTATTCAATCATTCCATCACTGAAATCCAGTTCTCCGAACTAATTTGTTTGTTCTCTTCTTCAGTCAGAGTTTTCTATTAGTTGGCAGTGATGTGGGGACTTCAAAATAGGATGCTGTCCATCTACTTTGGAACTTCCAGCTATAAATCTGTAGTGTTCTCTTGGTCAATCGAGTGCTTTGGGTTGTCATTTGGTTACAAAATGACTTCTGCAGATGGGGGCAGGCAGGGAGGGGTGGCCCTGCCTCGACACAGTCCTGTGCCTTCCTCACACCAGGCAACCTGCAGGTTCTTCACTCATGAAGGAAAAATTTCAAGCCATGAGTCTAGGTGCAAGTGAGAGTACATTTATTAAAGCTTGGGACAGTGAGGCAAAGGAAGGGGCCTTGGAGACAGAATCAGGGGGTAAGCTGGGGATGGCAGGTTGCTGACCATGGATCCCCTGGGTGCAAATCTCAGCCTGGACCCTACAGCTAGGACAGAAGCAGCAAAGTACATGGCTGAGAAAAGGAGCGTGTGGGCGTGCCCAAAGACAAGTGTGTGCTTTCCTTCTGTCTTGAGGGTTATCTACATATTTTGCTATGTACAATGTGTACTTTTTTGCTCAAATTTTTGAAGGAAAAGTAAGGATAAGCATTATACATGGGTATAATCATTACATATCAGAGGTATAATAATCCCATGTATAATGAGCACAAAAATGTGGATGCTCATCATACACGGGAGTACATTATACCCAGCAAATTGTGGTATTTTCTATAGGTGGGACTTTTAGGGGAGGTTCCAAGGGAGGAGCTGAAAAGAATATTTATTAGATTTCCACTCCAGGAGGGATCATTTAGTATACTGATGCATTAAAATGAGCATCTACTGGGGTCTAGAGTTATTTTCTGATTAGTTTTACCTTTACCTTGGATTAGTCTGTCTCTAATTAGGTTTTTTTTATTACCTTCCTGAGTAAGCTGATTGAAACCACCTGCTCTTAGATATCTTTGCTTAGAAAGGATAGAGTCTTGTGATTTATGAGCTGGCTATTAATTGCTCAGCTGTTCTGGCTATTTTTTTCAGCCATTTGTTTCATTTTCCTAATTTCACTTGCCAGGGAATTTTCCTAGATTCTTACTAAACTACCTCAATTTGGGACCTGTTCATAGGGTACCACCCCTGTGGCAATACCATCTTGCAGTTTACTGAGGTGGCTCCAGAGTCAGTCTTAGAGAGAAAGAGGCTACCTGCTCATGAATGCAGGGTACCTCGCTGCATCCTTTCAGTTGCATTGTTTGGCAGTTTTATCATTCAAAAATCCCAGTATTTTCTGTTGGGCAGAAGTTTCCATCTGCATAAATATAAGTGTATGTTACAGATACTTCCAAATCAAATTGGAGAGGGGATGTAACGTCTAGAAGGCATAAAATGAGACACCACTTTTTGCAATTCAGATATAGGCTGCTGTTGGTTGGGGGCCCATTCAAAATGACTTTCTTTCCGGTATTTTTTGTACATAGAACCTGCCAATATTTCCAGATGTGGAATATGAATCCTCCCCAAACCAAACAAGTCAGCCAGGCACTGTGCTTTAGTTACAGGGGTAGGTAGACAATGACAGCAGTTTATTTTCAGTTGCCTGCAGAAGGTCACAGGTAGCTTCTGCCCAAGTTATTCATAAGAATTTCCATTTGGCTCTTTTGTTAGATTTATTAGCAAGCATCAGTTAGTCTTGCATGTCATCATTGAATTTAAGTTAGTCCTAGCTTCTTTTTCAGCTTCTGGTATTATCATTATGTCATCAATGTAGGATATTATCCTACTGGAGACTGCACCAGTCCCTTCTGACCAAATCATTATAGAAAGCCAGTGAATTCAAATTACATTGGGGCAATCGAATAAACAGAAATTATGATACTCTGAATGCAAAGACACGCTGCCTTCTTTTCCGAGATTGAGATAAAGATAAAGCATTTGCAAGATCAATCACTAAGTATGGTCTTTCTTTATGATATTTTGTTATTTTCTTGTTAAAAACCATATCAGAATTTATTGACACTAGACATGGAGCACTTTATTCAAGCCTTGTTTGTCATCTGCTGCTGGTCTTCACAGGCCCACTACATTTTTCATGGGCCATATTGAACCGTTGTACAGGGAATTAGTTGGAACCGGCATGTAAAACTATCGCTTCAGAAAGATGTAGTCAATGATCATCATGAGAATGAGAACATTGCAGAGGGTAAGTACAAACAGGAAAACTTTTAGACTTTCAATTTATATTGTAATACATACTGTGATATCTCTGATAAATAAATGCATTGGAATCTAATAAACTAGAAACAATCACATTGTAGGTATTTGAGTGTTAATCTCTTACAAGTACCTAAATATTCTCCTAATAAATATTTAATGCATAAATACGTTCTTAATAACTATAACCATTGAATCATATTCATTATTTTTACTTATGCAGTGGAACCTTTGTTCTCAAATTTAATTCATTCTGGAAGACTGTTTGAGAAATGATTTGTTCAAAACTGAATTATTAGAAATATTGTATCAGCATAAAAGGGTTCTTGAGTCAAGAACCAAAGTTTTGTTCAACAACCGAGATATTTTTTCCATGAACAGCTTGGTGGAGAACTGAATTGTTCAAGATGGGGGACTTTCAAGAACTGAGGTTTGACTGTACGTGGAATGACTAAAATTATTTGTTATGATTTGTCAGGATTTTTAAGATTATCAATTGTAAATTCAATAAATGCAAGATTACTTGCAATAAATTGTTGATAATGTTAAATAGAACTAGTTATTTCTACTGTGCTTTATTGTATAAGTTGAAGGAATGAGGATTTTTTTTAATGTAGTCATTTTAAGAAGTCTAAATTAAGTGTAATTCGAAAAGACAATTTACCACTAGGAGAAAAACAACTACCATATGATTTTACTTATATGTGGAATTTAAGGAACAAACTGACCTCATGAGCAAAATAGAGGCAGACTCATAAACAGAGAGCAAGCTGGCAGCTCTGGGGGTGGTAATGGAGGGCAGTGTTGGGGGTGGAGCAATTGAGCAGAAAGAAAAGCACTCATGGACTCCTACAAGAGTGTGCTGGTTGTGGCGGAAGGACTGGGTAGAGGTGGAAGAGGCTATGGGGGGATAAATGGTAATGGAAAAAATACAATAAAATGAACTTTAAAAAATAAATAAAAGGTGGTTTAACAGGTTTTTTTTTTTTTTTTTAAATTCTGAATGAGTGGCCTGAATCTGGGACAAATAAAATAAAGTAGGCTTGTCAAAGACAAATACAAACAAAAATCATATTTTTCTTTTTTTTAAGATTTTATTATTTATTTTTAGAGAGAGGGCAAGGGAAGGAGAGGGGGAGAGAAACATCAATGTGTGGTTTCCTCTCGTGTGCTCCCTTCTGGGGATGCTGCCCACAACCCAGGCATTTACCATGGTTGGGAATGGAACTGGCAACCGTTTGGTTCTCAGGCCCATGCTTAATCCCTGAGCTATACCAGCCAAGGCAAAAAAGTCGTATTTTTCAAAGTCAAGGTGGTATACTTAATATTTTGACAATGTACAAAAATAACTCAAAATCTATATTAGAAAATATCCTATTTTCAAAATTAGGAAGATCTCTAACAATGAAAGTTTAGATCAGATATAACAGAAAATCTTGCTGCTAAGAAGTAATCTTTATAATTATAATTTTATAAATGACAATTTTATAAAAAGGAAACAAAAATTCTAGTTGTGCTTATTAATACATCTGTGATTTTAAAATGTACAGTTTAGGATCCATATAAGTCCTTTTTTATTAATATGTGCACTAACATTAAATTAATTAAGTCATCATATTTAAGTATCACAAACACAAATTCCACATTCCTCCTAAAATTTATATTTACAGTATGTCCTCAAATTTGTTTTTAAATTTCTATTTTGTAAACCTCCAAATTTATCTTAATATACATTATATGTATATGTTTAGATGAAACATACAAAATATATAAGCATGTAAATAATAATAACAGTCATTTAAATCCTGCTTAAAATGTAATAAACTTTTAAGTATATTAAATAAAATGATGAAGATATGCATATTTGTACCTTAATTTAACATCTTAAAAGATTATAACCATTTTCTTAAAAACCCAAAGGACAAAAATACTTATTATCTGTGTTCATTTTTAAATTTAATCATTGTACTGAGTTATAGTTGAGCAATTTATACTAATAACTGCCTATAATCAAAGTAATCAATTTCTGTGGGGTTTTTTGGGGTTTTTTTGGACAGAAGCATATGTTTATATATGCATATTACCATTTAAAAATGTCAAAGTAAAGACATGTAAAGCATGTCTTAAATTACACATCCTGTTATTCTGTAGCCTGTCTATATATAAGAAAAATTAGGAACAGAACCAATGTATAGTATGTTTAGTAACTGATGTTTTATATTTATTTTGTCTGGAGATTGTCTAGACATCCAAATACTATATACTAATTCAGTTTTAATATTAAAATAATGTTGTTTAAATATCTAGAAGATACAATTTAATGCAACAAATCAGTTCTTTATGATGGTATCATTAAAATAATTTACAATAGTAAAATCTTTTGGAAGGATCGCAACATAATCTTATTTGGTTACACATGCTTATAGAATTAATGTAGGTATAATATGAAGTTTAAATCATAAATAATAAAATTTTGTCTTAACTCAAAGATCATGAGAAAATTATTTTTATATGGTGAAGACATTAGGAAGAGCACCAAAGGTATTTTATAAGTTAAAATATAACCATTCTAATTTTCTAGCATCAACTTATTATCAGGAAGATTATATGAATCATTTTAATATATAATGATTCTCTATTATTCCCTATTATTCTCTCTTATTGAGAGAGTTATATGATTCTCTATTATTATTCTCTATAAAATCTCTATTATTCATATGCCAGAAGATTCTAACTCTTGAATTCATCCTAAAAGTTTAAAGTGTATAGTTTTTCTTATTATGTAGGAACCAGAGCTATTTTCCAGACTCACAAGTGACTTTTTCCTAAGTTCCAGTTTAACAAGAAAAAAACTTACAAAGGAAGCACAATAAGTTTAATATTTTAATGTACATTTTTGACCATTTAACTTAACTAAATATTCCTAGAGTGTAAACACAATTAAGAGAGAGAGAGAGAGAGAGAAGAGAAAGCTCTTGCTTATGATGAAGTAATCTCCATAGTTTCCCCAGAGAAGGAAAAAAGATGGAGCAGAAAGGAAAGGATCACTGAAACAGAGTCACCTTTGGTTAAATATGAAATTATTACTACAAGTGACCTAATTCTAGTCTTTCTGCAAGGAGAGAAGTTGGTATTTGTGTAGAAAAACATATTTCAAGACATGTGCATGTACAAGAAAATGAAACACTTCTTTATTTAAACAATAACTTGCATTCTTGTTACGGAAAATAATTTGGAAAATAATGACTCTGGTGCAATTTGGGGTAACAGAGTGAGGCTTTATTACACGCGCGGACCCAGAGGAGGCAAATTCTGGGCCCCAAACCTTGGCTGAGCAGGGCTTTTATTGCTCTCCGGACGCCCTATGCTACGTGGCAGAAGTAGGATGTACAGAAGCTGATGCGAAAATAACTCTAGCCTTGAGGTGTCCTTATCAGAAGCTGGGTGTACAGAAGCCAAAGCAGAAATTATGACTACCTAACTGAAACCAGATGGTTTGGCGGTTTCTAAGTAACCTAAACAAAACTTTTTCCCAGTTCCCGGTCCCTCTTCTGGGTCACCTTGTCCTAGTTGACTTTTCTTCTACATTCTTAGTAATTTCATTAAGTGGTAAATTAAGTCCTTACCTACTAAAGTAGATGATCTTTCCTTTTAAATTATAGTTTATTGATTATGCTATTATAGTTGTCCTATTTTTTCTCTCTTTGCTTCCATCCACCCGGAACTCCCCACTCCCTCAGGCAATCCCCACACCATTGTTCCTGTCCATGGGTCATGTGTATAAGTTCTTTGGCTACTCCATTTCCTGTACTGTACTTTACATACCCATGGCTATTCTGTAACTACCTATTTGTACTTCTTAATCCCTCACATCTTCATCTATTCTCCAACACCCCCTCCCATCTGGTAACCATCAAAACACTCTCTGTATCCATAATTCTGTCTCTGTTCTTCTTGTTTGCTTAGTTTGTTTTTTAGATTCAATTGTTGACAAGTGTATATTTTTGCAATTTTATTGTCCATAGTTTTGATCTTTTTTTCTTAAATAAGTCCCTTTAACATTTCATATAATAATGGTTTGGTGATGATGAACTCCTTAATTTTTTCTTTTCTGGAAAACTCTAACTGCGCTTTGATTTTAAGTAATAGCTTTGCTGAGTAGAGCAATCTTGACTGTAGGTCTGACTGTAGGTCCTTGCTCTTCATGACTTTGAATGTTTTTTGCCAATCCCTTCTAGCCTGCAAAGATTCTTTTGAGAAATCAGCTGACAGTCTTATGAGAATTCCCCTGTAGGAAACTAACTTCTTTCCCCTTGCTGTAAAGCAGCTGACCTTTCTTTTAGACAGATAAGATAGGGACTATGCTCACAAAGTTCCCCAACATTACCTCTTCCCCAGCTTTTTTATCAATTTGACTCAAACCTTTTGTATGGCAAAGGTTCTTGAAATGATAACTGTGATTTCAAATTTTCCTTAAACTTTATATGAAGGAAGCAGATTTTTGGACTTGTAGGGGATCTCATTCAGAGAAGCAATATGTCTCTAGCAGTAAAGGCATCTGGAAAATGTTGGACTCTTGTGTTTAACCTCCTGTGACTGTTCTACCCTCTATGGCCTCAGGTCAGCTGACTGCCTGGAAAGCCAGAGTGCCACCGGAAGATAAGTGTCAAGCTCCAGAAGGAAGGTTAATGAATGCATAGAGTGTCTGACACTATCTATTAACTTAGAAGTGTATCATTTTTTTGGTGGTCTACCCATCGTATAGTTTTACTATTTACCCCTGTACAAAGGAGACTGCTGGTAGAGGGGTGGGTAAGTCCTGGCCAGCCACCACTGGGAACAAGCAGCTGCCTTGCCCGTGTCTTTAAATTTCTCCTATTAAAGCTCTTATGAATTTGAGTAAGACTATATGTTAGCTCTTTGGAATCAATCCTGAATTTAAATTTTTGGGACGTTCCCCCAAAAGGCCAGTAGTGCCAAAGGGATTAAAAATACCAGATGCAAACTATACCAACTTGTAGGGATAATACCTGTGCAATTTCTTATCTCTAGAAACTGATCTAGACTTGATTTAGACTAATGAAAACCAATAGGACATGGGGTGTGGAGGTGAGGCAGTGTCAAAAATGCCCCCACATCTCTAAGTAGAAAACCCATGACTTTATGGTCAATTAATATAAGACAAAGAAGGAAAGAGCATACAATGGAGCAAAGATAGTCTCTTCAATAAATGGTGGTGAGCCCTGGCTGGTGTGGCTCAGTGGATTGAATGCCAGCCTGCAAACCAAAGTGTCGCTGATTTGATTCCCAGTCAGGGCACATGCTTGGGTTGTGGGCCAGGTCCCCAGTAGGGGGTGTGCAAGAGGCAACCACACATTAATGTTTCTCTCCTTCTCTTTCTCCCTTCCTTCCCCTCTCTAAAAATAAATAAATAAAATGTTTATAAATAAATAAATAAATGGTGTTGGGAAGATTGGACAGGTACATGATAAAAAATTAGGCTAGACCATAACTTATACCATACACAAGAAAAACTCAAAATAGATAAAAGATTTAAATGCAAGTTGTGAAACCATAAAAATCCTAGAAGAAATCATTGGCAGTAAAAATTTCTGCACAGCTAAAGAAACCACCAACAAAATGAAAGGGGAACCCACTGGATGGGAGAACATACATCTGATAAGAGGTTATTTCCCAAAGTATATTAAAGAACTTATCTAACAACACCAGGAAGACAAATAATTGCATTAAGAAATGGATAAAGAGCCTCAATAGACAATTCTCCAAAGAGGGAATACAGATGGCCAATAGACATATAAAAAAAATTCAATGTTACTAATCATCAGAAAAACTGCAAATTAAAACCACAAAATAAGATATCACCTCGCACCCGCCAGAATGGCTATCACCAATAAATCAACAAACAGCATCTGCTGGAGAGGTTGTGGAGAAAAGAGGACCTTAGTGCACTATTTGTAGGAATGCAGACTATGCAGCCACTGTGCAAAAGAGTATGCAGTTTCCTAAAAAATAAAAATAAAAATATTTAGCTACCTTTTGACCCAGTGATCTCACTTCTGAAATATACCTAAGAATATTAAAACATCTATTCAGAATAATATATGCACCCCTGTGTTCATAGCAGCATTATTTACAATAGCCAAGATCTGGAAACAGCCCAAATAGTCATTAGTAGATGAGTGGATGAAAAAGCTGTGGTACAATTACACAATGGAACACTATGAGGCCATAAAAAAGAAAGAATTCTTACCTTTTGCAATAGCATGGATTGACCTGGAGATTATTATGTTAAGTGAGATAATATAGTCAGTGAAAGACAAATACCACATTATCTCACTTATATGTGGAATCTAATGAACAAAATAAACTGATGAACAAAATAGAAAGAGGCCTGGATACATGGAACAGACTGACAGCTAGCTATCAGAGGGGAGGAGGGTGGGGGACATGATAAAAGAAGTTGAAAGGAATTAGCCAAAGAACATACCATATTTTTCAGAGTATAAGACACACCTTTCCCCCCTCACCACCAAATTTGGGAGGAATAATGGTTGTTAATGCTGTTGTTGAGTTCTGTTTATATTTACATTAGTGAAATATTATGTTATTTATGTTGTTAAATATTTTACCACATTTTTTGCTTCAAAAAAATTTTTTTTTCTATTTTCCTCCTCTAAAACCTAGGTGTGTGTGTCTTATGGTCCAAAGAATACAGTATATGCATGACCCAAACACAACAGACAAAGGTGTGGTGATGGCCTGAGGGAAGCTGGGGGGGATTGCCTAGGAATGGGTGTCCATGGGTCAAATGAGGGAAAATGGGGACATCTGTAATAGTGTGAACAATGAAAATAAAGTTAAAAAAGTAGTTTTCAGGAGCACCATGTCAGTACTAAGGAGAAACTTACATGATCTCCAAGAGGTTACCCAAGGCAAAGTTTGTTCTAAAGTTGTTCTTACAAGATCTTCTGAACTCAGTGTTGGGGCCAGCTAAAGGATGGGTACATTTAATCTATATCATCTCCTTACTGAATCTCTTAAGGTCTCAGAACACAAAATGACAGAAAGATAAACAGTAGTTTTGTGAATAACAAGGCAGATTATGATTCAGGATTAAATCAATTAGATAATTAAAGGTTTTCTAAAAGGGTTCTTCATTCCCTGGAAAAGATAAACAGCAATGTGAGCTCAATGCAAAAAGGTCAAGAGTTCAACTCCTTTTCAGGATGTACCTAATGTTTGTGCTCAGAAGATCCTCCAGGAGACTCAGGTCACACAGACCCACCTCCAGGGATTGTTCTATGAGGACTTATTGACTGGATCTTTGCAAGACATCAGTGCGATTTGCACTTAAGTCTGAAAAAAAAAATCACCAGGAAAATGTATGGATCTGTTAGGTAGAACATAGAAAATGTAGGAGAAGGAGGAAGGGTGGGAGGAGGCCCTTAGTGCTTACAGAAAAAGCTCATAAATGACTGATTAACTGCCTCTGGTTACGTACCTCTTTTTACGATGCATGACAAGAGGTGGTCTTGAGCAAGACAAAAGTATGAGTTAACAGACCCTGACCGATACCTACACTTAGGCCCATGGAATAGTTATGCACCCCCTTTTTCCACCAAATCAATAAGTAGCTCCCTCACTCCACCCTGAAAACTATATAAATCCTCAAGTCAAAGGGACTGAGCACCTAAGCCTCTCTGACCTGCCTTGGCTAGGACTGTTCTCTTCCCTGAGAATGTGTCACTAATATACTGTCTGTATACTAATCAGTTTGCTGAGCTTTAATTCTCGTTTAGCCTCCCGTTACAAAATGGCAAGTGAGGTCCTGCTTCCCACCGCCCGCCTCTAGCAAAATTCCAGAGGCAAAGGTTTGGTGATAAAGGAAAGGAGTGTTTATTCAAAATCTACAACAGTTTTGGAATAATGACTTTCCACATGCATTAGTCACTTAGGCCTGTCAATTAAGGTTAAATTCTTTAACTCTTTAGCTACAGCTTTAATCACTTAAACCTGTCAATTAAGGCTAAACTCTTAAGACCTGAAGTCTCCTATCATTTCACCCTGTTAGTTTTTAATTATCTCATTTCTATAACATTAGTTTACAAACTAAAACAACATAAGGTACAAACACTACACAGTTTTGGAAGAATGGCAGGCTTCTGCCTCAGAGGTTGTCCTCTCTAGAGCACCTGTGGAAGAAAAATAACCCTGCCACCCCCTGCCAGGCCAGTGTGACCCTAGGCTGTGCCTGGGGTTTCTTGTCCCATTCAAAACCCATCCAAAATGCCGCCCTTCAGGGAAATGCAGACAGCTGCAGCACAATCATTCAGTTGTCCTGGATGAGAGCTTGAGAGCCAGTCTCTACTTTTTATTTCAAATCTTCTTGCCCATAATTCCATGCTTCTCAGCCGATCCTGTCCTGGACTGTTTACCATTGCTTCCAGCAGCCCCCTCCTAGGCTCCTCCCTACTCCTGCCGAGAGATCTGATCAGATCTCTCTGTATCACTCCCACAACACACCAAGCAAGACACATTTTATTAAATGTACTGCCCTGTGGGGACCAATACTTTTATAGTCTTAATAGTGTCTCAAAAGGAAGAAGATAGCGGATATGTTTACAGGATTTTAGAAGACCTAGTCTGGGTAATTTTAAAGTGGGCATTATAATAAGGGATTGTCTAGGGCCTGTCTAGAGTTTATAGTAAAATAGCTTTGGATTGGTGAGCATAGCGAGGAAGGGTCTTGAAGTAAGTTTTGATAAAGAAACTGCTAATCTTAGTTCACAGTATTATATTAGCAAGTTAATTCCTAGATAAAGTAGCTAGCTGTGTTTGTTAATTCTTAACTACATTTAAGGTAGGGAAAGAAATTATGTTCTGTCCCAAAAGTATTTAACATGCAGTCAGGAAAAAATAATTGTTCCTGTTTAACACTGGGACAAAAAGTTATGTTGTGTCAGTTTTCACAATTTTTTTTTTTAATTTTGATGTCTCCATGCATCATTTTATATGTGGGGCAAAATCAATTGATCGCCAAAGACAATTTTGTCTCTTCCATAGTAACTGTATTTTTAGCTGGTATATGGTATAGGGATACTAAAAACTACTTTTCAAAATATCTCTAGCAGTCAGATACACAGAGTTAAACAACTGAGGAAATAAAAGAAAACCACCCAAATGAGAAGAACATGCAGAGACCATTAATTTGTAGCTTCCCATGGTCAAGGCATCAGTCATCATCACCTGTGTTTGGAAGATACTCAAAGATAGGCAGAAAAGTGGAAAAGCCTTTAGTGAAAAAAACATGAATGCTTCAAGTGTGCTCTAGTAAAGATTGTCGACGGGGGTAAGCTCCAAGAGGGCTAACTAGAAGCAAGGAAATTTATGTGATTGGTTTGAGGAACATAATCTACTTTATGTGGATTATTCTTAGTTGGGTATGGGGAGCAGTAATTAGGACTCAGGCAACCAGCGACAAGCCTGGCCATTTCCAGCCAGTTGACTCAGAACTCTGTGGGTCAGAGTTCCATTGTCCTGTACTGTCAGCCATTATGTTTGTATAGTCACTCTCAAAATGAAGAGGATTTGTCCTGTGCCGACTGTTGGGGACATTTTCAAAAAATACTTTTTAAATTTTGCTTTAAAAAGAGGGGAAGGGAGAGAGAAAAGAGGGAGACAAATATAGATGTGAGACAGAAACATTGATTGGTTGCCTTCTGCCTTCTACAAGGGCCCCTACAGGGACAGAGCGCAGAGCCTGCAAACCAGACATGTGCCCTTACTGGGAATTGAACTGGTGACTTGTCGGTTTGCAGGATGACGCCCAACCAACTGAGCTACGCCATCCAGGACTTGGGGACATTTTCTAAGAGACAATATGGACACACATACAAGCACATTCAAATGCACACACACACTCTACCTATTTATCTTTCCGTTGGTTTGGTTGCCAGAAACGCTAATGCAAGTCATGATGCGTAGGACACCTGGGGGAGAATGGCTCAAAGTCATCTGGGCCCCCTAGGAACCTGGAGTAAAGCTACCTGGGGAGTAAAGTCACAGCATGACTGCTTATGTTCAGACTCTTTCATGTGAAAAATAAACTTTCATTCTGAGAAAAATTACTCTAATTTTTGGCCTTTCTGCTATTTGAAGCCAGATTTTTTTAAAACTTGGAAATAATTACTTTTATTAGACTCTATACAGCATCTGCAAAATGGGCCAATTTCTACTGAAATCTACAGAAAATATTTAAGTAAATAGGAAAACTAATGCCTTCTCCAAATCAAAACAGAATTGTTTTATTGTTTTCATCACATATTCAAGAAAATTGAAGCTTCTGTTGAATGTAATCATTATTATATAAACTGTGAGAGTATTCAGGACACGTAACTAATATAAACCTTTACATTGAGGTTTTGTTTACAGACAAACTTGCATACTGACCAAGCTGCCCGTGAAGACTGATGAGATGGTGGCACATTGGGACGCCCACAGAAGGAACATCATAAGGGCTGGCAAGCTTCTAGTCAGCTTACAGTCCGAGTTATGCCTAACTTTTCCCTCCTTTTTAAATGTATTCACAATTGAAATCCTCAGAAGTGGATAAAATTGTCCCCCAGAAAAAAAACCATCAATTTTCTTTCTGGAATATAATTTATTTTGAATCACTGCAAGAAATTTAAAATTGTTGCATGTATATTCCTATGAGATTTCTCTTAAATTGAAGCTCCTAAAATAAACTGTTCTTAATGTTTCAATATGCACTTTGGAGCTGTTAAAGGGGAATTGAGCCTAGTATTTGCTAGATAATTTTTCTGAGTAGCTATGGCATTTATATTATTTATTATTCCTGTGGACCCTCAATAGTTATATCAGAAATGTATAAGTGAGGTACCTGGTGTCAAATTCTTAGAAAATGAAGTATAGATATTCCTAAGTTAATGAAATGATGAAAAGCAAACAGAAAGAAGTTTCTGGCTTTTTTTATACTTCTAAGAGCCAACTTCAAGTGACGGTGGCTCCATGTTATAATAAGTCATTTATTTCTCTTCAGAAATAGCTATTGAACTAAGAGAGTGAACTAATCTTCAAGTTCTGGAACTATAATTATCCATACCTTTGATTAGAGGGGTGAATTTCTTGGCTATCTACATGGTGTTTCAGATGCATTGGTAAAGAAAGAAACTCACTTTGTGATAAAAGTGGTAGTATATATAAACTGAATAAAATATGTGGCAACCCTAGATAGGTAATTGCTAACTTTAAAAGACTTGTGTGAAAGAAATATGTGAAATTAGTGGAAGATGAACCCAATGTACAGACAAAAACAGTTTAGAGAATATACATGTAGTTTAGAAAGTTTAGTATTTCTAAATTCTATCCATACAAAAACTTATCTGAGTATTGACATAGGGCTAATTTAAAATGAGTAAAATTTCTTTTGTGTCAATGAAAAGATCAATTATAGATGATTTGGAAAATAGTCTCTTTAATTAGAAACAAATGAAAGAGATGTTAAAAATAAGAGCTAACAACAATATTTAGAGTCACAAAGAAATGCTTTTTATTTGATGAATGTTGAAATTTAACTTGATTTCTGAATAGCTGATAAAGAACAATAACAATAGGCATTTTTAGTTTTAAGTCAGTTCCAGGCAAAAGACCTGTCTGAAGTCCCTGCTTCACTGCAGTTCTGCATGACTAGAAACAAAGTGAACACCATTGTAAGAATAATTAATGATCACAAACAGATCAGATAACAAACACCAAGGTGTTATACAATTATGTCATTGGACACTTGGGTTATTTCACTTTAGAATCAAACTGAATTACATTACAGTACATCAAAGGGTGATCTGATAATTTTTTAAATGGAGAGTTATTCTCTTGTTTTAATAAATACAAAGGTAGTTGAATATAATTTACTTTTCCAAAATTCTTTATTTTTTAAACATATTATATGCCTTAAATTATTTATGACTAATCATATAAAGAAGAATTGATATCTTAGAAATCTAAGGCCTGAAAATTTAAAAGAATTTTTACAAGGTGACAAGGTTTGATGGTACAGTATAGGTCTTGGAAGCTTCATATTTTCATTCTTTTATTCTTTCTGTTCCTCAAACTGGATAATCTCAACTGAAGTATCATTAACTTCTTTAATTTTTGAATATATTTAAATATATATTTCAAAGTGCTTTTCAATAAGTCCAATACTGGTGTTATTCAGAAAAAAAATTATGTTTATTGCTTTTTTTACCCCTTTTTTTGTTTTATAGGGCATAATTTTATTTCCAATCATTTTATTTTCTTAATTATGCTTAATTCTATAAATGTTTTTTCTTTGAATGAATTATTTGTAGAAGACAGAAATTTGTCAATATCTCTCATTAAGGTGGTGAATTTACTATTTTTTTCTTATAAAGCTTTCAATTTTGTTTCAAATATATATGTACATAAAATCTTCTAAATTATCAAAAATATATATCATTATGCAGAAACTTATTTTTCCCTAAAATTTTTAAAATATATTTTATTGATTATGCTATTACAGTTGTCCCATTTTTTTCTCCCCTTTATTTTCCTTGCCCTGGACAGCCCTTCCCACCAGCATTCCCCAAACTTAGTTAATGTCCATGCATCATGCGTATAAGTTCTTCGGCTTCTCCTTTTCCCATACTATTCTTAACCTCCCCCTGTCTATGTTGTACCTACCATTTATGCTTCTTATTCCCTGTACCTTCCCCCATTTCTTCCCCTTCTGCCTCCCCACTGATCACTGTCCATCTGATCTCCATTTCCATAATTCTGTTCCTGTTCTAGTTGTCCGCTTACTTTGCTTTTGTTTTTTGTTTTATTTTTTTTAGGTTCAGTTGTTGGTATAGTCCCATTTGTTTATTTTTTCCTTTATTTTCCTTGTTCTAGGAGATATATCAACAAAAATATTTCTATGTGAGATATCTGAGATTTTACTGCCTATTATTTCTTCACATAAGTTCTTGATCCCTTGCTCTCTCTGTTCTTGTTCTGACACCCTTATAATGCAGATGCTGTTAGGAGTCATGTTGTCCCAAAGGTCCCTTAAACTATCTTCATTTTATAAATTATTTTTTTATTTTGTTGCTCTGATTAGTTTTTCTTCCTATTATGTCTTCAAATTACTGATTCAATCCTCTGCTTCACCCAACTTCACATTTATTCTTTTCAGTGTATTCTTCATTTCCAATATTGTATTTTTTTTTTAGCTCTAACTGGTCCTGTTTTTTTGTTTTTTTGTTTTTGTTTTTTATTTCTATGACATTTTCATGTTGAGCATCTTTATAATCATTACTTTAAAATCTATATTTCATAAATTGATTGCTTCCATTTAGTATGGCTCTTTTTCTGGAGATTCCTCTTGTTCTTTCATTTGGAGACTGATTCTTTGTCTCTCCATTTTGGATGCATCTTTTTGTTTGTTTCTATGCATTAAGGAGTTATACCAGGACTCCCAGTCTTCATGGGGAAGCCTTATGTGGTAGGTATTTGTGAGGTCCAGTGGTGCAATCTCCTGGATCACCTGGGCCTGGGACTCCATGAATGTCCTTTGAGTGGTTATGTTAACTCTCCTGTTGTAATTGAGTCTGGATTTCTATCGGCTTGTTCACGCATGGGATTTACCCTCAGTCTGACTGACTGTGATGCTCAACCTTGACCATGACATGTGAGCTGCTGTGCAGGTGCTGACCACATGAAACAGAATTTTCCCCAGCAGGTTTGGTATCTGCTGAGATCTCCTTTTGGATATGCTGCTTGTGAAACTTATTGGGTTCTTCTCTGATGTTGTCTGAAGTTGGCCTCTGGATGTGTTGATTTGGGGCCTCTTGAGAAGGACTCTGGTATAGGCCGATATAAGATGCTGTCTGTGACTGTACCTCAGCAACCTTTTGGAGCTACAAGCAATCCACAGTTTGTGGCTGCCTCCGCTTGGCCTGGAATGCATAGGAAAAAACAAGCTGCACACCAAGGCTGGCTTTTACCATCACCAGCCCAGGGGGCAGATCAGCAAAAGTACCAGGGCACCCTGAGTTCCACCTTTCCCTGTCTCTGTCTGCTGGCTGCCTTTTAGGCTCAGTCACTGAAAGACCCTCTGGCTGTACTTCTCAGCAGGGTGTAAGCTCTGTAGGGTAGGGAGAGAGGGAGCTAAAGTGTGGGACTATTGCTTCCCCCCAGGCAGGTACTGCAATAAGGGGAAGACTCCACTGAAGAAAGATGGTGTTTGTGGTAAGAAAGAATGAAAGCAGCCATGGTGATCCTGGCTGCTGTCCCCTCAGCTCTCCCCAGAGCCATAAACCCCAGACTCTTCTCACAGGACTCTAGTCTGCTCTATCCACCTTCCACTGGAGCCCAAGGTAAGTGGCTGCAAACAATACTTTGTGCATTTGTGTTTTCAGATGGTGCCTATGTCTCTAGCGAACTTCTTCCCTCCCTGGCAGATAGAAACTCCACTGCCTTCACAGTCAGATATTATGTGGGTGCACCTGCCAGCTCTCATGCTCTGGACTGGGGCTTAGATCCCAGGCTTCTCAGAGGGAAACCCCCACAGCCAAAATTTCTATCCAGAACCTCAGTTACTACCCCCGAGAGTGGGCCAACACTTTTCATGTCTCTACCCTTTCTACTAGTCTTGATGTCGCTTCTGTAAATCCTTGATTATAAGACTTCTCTTCCACTAGTCTTCAGTTGGGTATTCAGGATGATTGTTCCATAATACAGTTCTAATTCTGGTTTGGTCCTAGAATGAGGTGAATGAAGTTTCTACCTACTCTGGCTCCATCTTGGAGGCCTTAATTATATTTTTAATTTTGTTTTTCAATTACAGTTTAAATTTAATGTCATCTTTATATTAGTTAAGGTGTACATTATAGTGCTTGGGTAATCATACATTTTACAAAGAATTCTTCCAACATTTCCAGTACCCATTTGTCACCATACATAGCTATTACAATATTATTGACTATATCCCCTATGCTGTGCTTTGCATCCTCATTTCTATTTTGTAATCACCAATTGTTACTCTTAATCCCTTTACCTTTTGTGACCAGTCCCCCAAAACCCCTCCCATCTGGCAGCGATCAGTCTGTTCTCTGTGTCTGTAAGTCTATTTCAATTGTATTTTTTGCTTATTTTGTTCTTTTTTAATTATATTTTATTGATTATGCTATTACAGTTGTCCTATTTCTCCTCCATCATTCCCCTCCACCCTGCACACCCCCTCCCACCCACATTCCCCCCTTTAGTTCATGTCCATGTGTCATAAGTTCTTTAGCTTCTTCTTTTACCACACTATTCTTGCCCTCCCCCTGTCTATTTTCTACCCACCATCTATGCTACTTATTCTCTGTACCTTTTCCCCCTCTCTCCTCTTCCCAATCCCCTGTTGCTAATCCTCCATGTGATCTCCATTTCTGTGTTTCTATTCCTTGTCTAGCTGTCTGCTTAGTTTGCTTTTGTTTTTAGGTGTGGTTGTTAATATCTGTGAGTTTGCTGTCTTTTTACTGTCCTATTTTTTATCTTCTTTTTCTTAGATAAATCCCTTTAACATTTCATATAATAAGGGCTTGGTGATGATGAACTCCTTTAACTTGACTTTTTCTGAGAAGTGCTTTATCTTCCCTTCCATTCTAAATGAGAGCTTCCCTGGATAGAGCAATCTTGGATGTAGGTCCTTGACTTTCATGACTTGGAATACTTCTTTCCAGCCCCTTCTTGCCTGGAAGGTCTCTTTTAAGAAATCACCCTGACAGCCTCATGGGAACTCCTTTGTAGGTGACTCTGCCCTTATCCCTTGCTGCTTCTAGAATTCTCTCCTTCATTTTAATCTTGGCTAATGGAATTATGATGTGCCTTGGTGTGTTCCTCCTTGGGTCCACCTTCTTTGGGACTCTCTGAGCTTCCTAGACTTACTGGAAATCTATTTCCTTTGCCAGCTTGGGGAAGTTCTCCTTTATTATTTGTTCAAGTAAGTTTTCCACTTGTTGCTCTTCCTCTTCCCCTTCTGGTATCCCTCAGATGTTGGGATGTTTAAAGATGTCCTGGAGGTTCCTAAGCCTCTCTTCATTTTTTTTGGATTCTTGTTTCTTCCTTCTTTTCTGTTTGGTTGTTTGTTTCTTCCTTCTGGTCCACTCCATTGATTTGAGTCCCAGCTTTCCTCCTGTCACTATTGGTTCCCTGCATGTTTTTCTTCATTTCACTTAGTGTAGCCTTCATTTGTTCATCTAATTTGCAACCATAACCAACCAATTCTGTGAGCTTCCTAATCACCAGTAATTTGAACTGTGCTTCTGATAGGTCGGCTACCAGTGCTTTGAGCTCTGCATCTGATAGGTTGGCTACCTCTTGGTCATTTAGATGAGTTAGCTCTGGGGCCCCAATCTGTACTCCCATCTGTTCTCCCTTTTGAGCCATCCCTGATTTTTTTTTGGGGGGGGGTCTGGTCATGGCTATTACATAGTGAGGGGCAGAGCCTTAGGTGTTCACCAGGGCAGGGCAGCCCAGTCGCTGGGTTGTGATGCTGGATGTGGGGGTGGGGTCTGAGAGGGAACAATGGCGCTTGCTCTGTGCTGTCTCACGGATTCCAGTCCCTTCAGCCTCTTTCCCCTATCAAATTGGGCCCTTCTGGTGCTGATTTCCATGTGGGTGGGTCTGTGCACACTCCAGGACTCTGTGGGTCTCCCCAACAAACTCTCCTGTGAAGCTGGGACTCCCTCCTGGCACCTGAGCCCCTACAAGTGTTTTCAATGGTGCCTCCAGGCTTCACTTCCCGGCGCTGGGGCCCTGTGTCACACAGTCTGTCTTGCTGCCTGTTTTCACCTGGTTTATCTGTGTGTGAATGTGTGTTTGTGGTCAGCCACCTTGTGCACCCCACTTGGTCTGCTTGCTGCCTCCTCATGTTTGGCAACCACTGCCTGTGCGCCTGGGGTGACTGTGCGCCCGGGACCACCAGCCACCGCCTTCTTCTGCTGCGACCCCTCTCCACCCGCTGCCAACTTCGCCCCTCTTACCAGCCTGGGTGAATCATTGTCAGACTTCCAAACAATTCAATTTTCTATCTGTCCTGGTTGGGTTTTTTTTGTTCTATATTTTTGTTGTGCTTAATCTTGGTTGTGAGAGGAGGCACAGTGTGTCCACCTATACCTCCATCTTGGCCAGAAGTCTATTTATTTTGTTCTTTAGATTTCATATATAAGTGAATTATGTGGCATCTGTTTTTCTCTGTCTGACTTGTTTCACTAAGCATAATAGCCTTCAGGTCCATCCATGCTGTTTCAAATGTTAATACTTCATTCTTTTTTATGGCTCAGTAATTTTTTTCATTTTATATATGTACTACCACTTTTTTATCCATTTGTCAGTTGATGGACTGTGCATGGGGTGTATATATTCTTTTGATTTTATGTTTTGGATTTCTTCAAATATATAACCAACACTGGAATTGCTGCATCACAAGGCAGTTCCAATTTTTAATTTTTTGAGGATCCTCCATGCTATTTTCCAGAGTGGCTGCAGAAATATGCATTCCCACCAACAATGCATGAGGGTTTCCTTTTTTCCCCTTCTTTTCACCTGCACTTCTTATTTGTGGATTTATTGACGATAGCCATTTTGACAGATGTCACACAGATTACAGAGGTCATCTTTTCACTAATTAAATACATTATTTATATTCTCTTGAGTTGATAAGATCTATCCATGTCTTATAGACTCACAGGATATCAGCTAGCTAAGAAAAATTATGGATGCTCTTTTAGACTTGGGGGTTTGCCCTCAGATTTGAATTGTATCCTAATTAGCCCTTGTAATCTATTCTTGTAAATCAGATAAATGAATTTTGCTACACATATCAATAAAAGTTCTTTGAATTGCAATTGTTGATAACAAGTTGACAGACATAAGAGAAATTATATAATTTAATTTAATAATGTGCATAGAAATGAAAACTTGAGATGTATTCTGAAGAAAAATAAAATGTGTTCATCAATAAATACAAGCTTTGCAAAATGTCACAATTCTAGGGAATGTCAGGTATTCCTGTTTAAACTCCTCACTTTTACTATTTTCTAGAACTGTATTAGTCCTTCTCACCAAATGCAGCACTATAAAGAAAGTTTAAGAGTACATAACATCTGTCCCTAGTCATAAAATTTGTAAGTAAAAGTGTTTTATTCAGAAAATTACATGCTAACACAAGTCCTAGAAATTGAAAGATGTTAAGACCATTCATTTTTAAGGGTTCCTAAATATTGTATATAGAAAAGTGAAGCCGACATTTGTTTCCATGCCAGTTTCCATATGAGAGTTCATAACTCTGACAACTGCTCTGTTCCTCTTCATTTTGTTTTTTTAGATACAGCAAAAAAAAAAAAAAAATTATCAAAATACCTACTAAACCACTTCATAGATCTTAACATAAATCTTGATTTCAGTAATAGGAGTACTTCATAAATTATTCAAATAAAGACCATAAGCTTGCAGTTTATTACTGTTAAAAGTAATAAATCTGCTCAGTTATACAGGCTCACATGCTGAGCATAGCATTATTATTGTGGGGAAAGCTGGTAATAATATAATGGTATTTAAAAACAGCTTCTTTGTCTGCTAAGTCTTAAATATATATATATATATATATAATCAGCATTCAATGTGTATTTTGAAAGAATAAAAATATAATAGAAAGTAGCAATTAATGAGTAGAATTGAAACTTTTCTACCCTGAGTCTCAGTTTGTTCATCTAATGGTTTAGATTGGCCTAAATCTTTTCTAAGGACTCTCTGCCTAATAATTGTTATGACAAATGATTCAATGTGGGAAGGAGGGGTGGAAGAAGCCCCTTAATTTTGTCATACACAAAAAATAGCTCTATTTAAACCAGATGTATGCTTTCATTATCATTGCAACTTTTCAGTGTAACAAAAAGGATCTTGTCTTAAGTAGACATATAGTTCCCTACTGACTGTAAAAATTATGTGGTTATGGTTGTAACTAAAACACATCCTTCTCATTAGTGAGTCACCAAGGGAATATATAGAATAGACATCCCTGTGACTCTGTTGTCAGATACAGAAAAGGATACTGTGTTTGGGCTTAGGGGAAATATAAAATTAAAAAGAAAAATAACTGAGAAAGACAATACTTTTGTCATCTCTGAATTTAATACCTGATTAATTTAATCAATTCCCCTCTATTTTCCCTCCTATCTATTCTGTAGTGCTTACTTTTCTAAAACACAGAAAAAAACATGTTATTTTCCTTCTCAAACAAAAGCAAGATTTCAAAAACCAAACTCCTTCACACAAATTTAAGTTTTTTTCCTAATCTGGTACCTCTGCAACCCAACTAAAACAATCTGTTTCCCATTCCCAATTCATTCTCAGCCCCCTGTTACTAGTGTCTTGCTTTTAGGCCCAGCTCATATAAAAGATATCCTAAATTCCTTAGCTGCAAATAATTGGTCTTCTTTTTTTTTTTTTTTCTATAATAGAGTATATATTTTTCAACTGATATTTATTTCAATTTTTCTTTCTTGTACTGATTTATTTACATATTTAACACTTTCCCCCTCCACAACACTCACTCGCACAAGATATTAAGCACTTCACTATTCTTGGCAGTTTTTCATTGTTTATGCTTTTGTGTTTGCTTATCTGTGGAAACTCAGCAGGTACTCAATAATAGAAGTTCAACTGAATGACTTACTCATCCAAAAGAGAATACTGGGCAAAGTTGAGGTGAAAACGAAGGGTATATAAAATTAAAAATTCTAAATGTTAACCATATTTTAAAAAACATCTGCTAAATTGTGCCTATACCCTAGCTCAGTTTGTGATTAAATAGGAAAAAAATCACAAGCATGTGTTTTAAGATGGCAATAAGCATATTCAAATCCACAAAGCAATAATTCACTCTCAATGAAACAAGCACAGCTTCAAAAAGTTTGCTTTATTGTAGCACCTAAAATATCCATAAATCTTAAGGATGAGGAAAGGGAGAATGCTATGCAACAACTAAGTTTCCAAAGTTAAAATCCATAGTGTTAATCAGAGTGTGATTTTACAAACTGGTCAAATCCATATCATTTATGTTCTTAAACTCTTTAAGAATCTCCACTTGAGTATAGAGTTTGTGGGTAGAACGCTGGAAAATCAGTTAAGATACTGGTCTGTCTGGGTTTGCCTGAAGCACTATTGAAATATAGCAAAAAAAAAAAAAAACATCTCTTAACGTGAGGAAGTTCTGGGGGAGGATCAGCTCAAGGAAGTTACTGACAATGCAAGATGATGGGAGAGAGAATTTCAGAGCATAGCATCAGGACTCTTAATCAAATACATAACTGGTCCAAATTCTTACATGAATTTCTGAAATCTTGAGGGCAAAGGGTTAAATAAATCTTAAGATCTTGTTCTCCAAACTCTAAAAGCTGTCAAAGCACAGATAGATGATTGAATAACTGAGAGAAGTGATGAATGTTCCCTCCATAGAACTCTGGGCTCTTGACAGCACAAGTGATCAATTCCCAAGTCAGTTGGTGGGAGGAAAAAAAAGAGAAATCATGGGCAAATTTTTCCTACTTGGTCTGAAAGAGCTGTGACT
The DNA here is from genome assembly GCA_004027475.1 of Anoura caudifer. NCBI lineage: Eukaryota > Metazoa > Chordata > Mammalia > Chiroptera > Phyllostomidae > Anoura > Anoura caudifer. The sequence goes on from PVKU01003347.1 coordinate 137,801, forward strand.
AATACAGTTCCTATTTCATAAATATTAATAAAAGAACTTAGAGTGGATGAGTCATTTGATAACCCAAATAGCATATAGTAGTAATATGATTTAGAACCAAGTCTACTTTACTGGAAACTCTTTCTGCTATGTATTATTTTCTTCCTTACTTTTTAAAAAACATCTTAAGATATTTATTGCCCTGACCAGGTGGTTCATTTGGTTGCATTATTTTCCAATACACCAAAAGTTTACAGGTTTAATTCCTGGTCAGGACACATACCCAAGTTTTGGGTTTGGTACCTGGTCTGCGAGCATAGATTGGTGCTCCCCAGCATCATTGCCTCCTGGTCTGGGAGCAGGAGGCAACTGATTGATGTTTCTCTCTCGCATCCATGTTTCTCTCTCTCCGTGTCTCTCTTTGTCTCTCTCTCTCTCCCCCCCACCCTTTCCTCTCTCCCTATAATCAATAAGTATATCCTATCATTGTTTAAAATTTTAAATAAAAAATAATAAAATAAAATATCAAGATATTTCAGAAAATAATATGATTTCCCCTTTAGATCTAATACAATGTGAAACGATGTATGTGTAGTATTATATGTCTAATGTGGAGGATACAAATCAAGTACTGTTTTGGATATTGCTCAAACGTTAAAAAGTGGCAGCGATGTAGGATAAGTCAGTCCAGTGAGCTAAGGTGCAGCATGATAACTATAGCTAGCGATACTATATTATATGCTGAAAAATAAATACAGTAGAGAAATATTTAATAAAACTGCTCCCACAAAAAAATTACAGCCTAGAAAAAATTGAACACAGAGAGAAAAACTAAAAAGACTTCTCCATCTGTTATGTGTTGGTTGTTTATTTTTATGATGAAAGTATCAGTACCACAAAATTGGAAAATAATATTCCACTCAGTGAAAAAGATTTTTTAAAAGATTCACCATGGTAGAACCACCTCATCTAGACCTGGTGCAACCCATCACTCTCAGTTACCATTCAACAGGAAATGGCAGGGTACTATACACTGAGACATAAACTCCGCCCTTTACTCCTCCCCACCCCCTTCCTCTGGGTCTGAATTTAGTCCTGCAGCTGGAGTGGCAGTCATGCTGAGGAGCCCTTATACAAGCTAAATTATTCGTGCTGACTTTGTTCAGTTAAAGTTGAATTTCATTCAATACCAGCCTGAACCATTACACTGGTCTTTCTAAAAGACTTGAATCTATCAATGTTCAAACCTCATTTATAAGAGAGAATACAATTTCTAACTATTGGTAGTGCATTAGTGATATTAATTAAATAAATATAAAAGCATATACACATATATCATGGCAGAAGACCTTCACATTTTTCTCCACTGAAGAATTTCATTATTTTAAGGCATTTAATATCTTAGGTAGATAAATATTTTTAAGACTTAAGATAGGGCTTTGCAATTATGCATAGCCACCTGCTCTGAGTAATATATTTAGTTTAGAATGTTAAGCCTACAGATTTACAGTTTTTCCATTTGGACTCTGAATTCTGGCCTGAATCTGTCACATAATTTCTAAGTAGTTTTATACACAGAATAGCCTGAAACACAGTCCAAATCACTGAAAGCAAGTCACCAGTCATGATGGAGGCTAATGTCTCCAAGTCACAGAGCTGCTATCTATTGTTTATATCAAAGCATGTCCAGTGGCTGAGTCGCTATAAAAGTGCATGAACAGTGAAGTGGATTATATATTCCATTTGTTAGTTAATTACATATATGTATGTGTATATATATGTGTGTGTGTGTAGTTAATGACTTTCATATATATAATTTTATTTTCAATAATTTACTAAGATACAGTTATTTTATTTCCCTAGCAAAATACAGAAATGAAACTTGAGACCAACGTAAATAGAGAAATAAATTACAGTTTTACTGCTCTGTGTTAACCTACTAATGAAACTGGAATTTATTTTCAAATAAGTTGTTATCTAGGAAATATAATTTGAAACATAACATATAGAAAATATGAGTGCAGAAATGTGGATAATATATATATGAACACTTCTCATTTTGCAATTCTCTAGTTTTACATGGAAATATAAATGTCACCTTCTTGTAAAGGTGAATAAACCTTCAAAATGCTTTAATTTAAATAGTTCCCTTTCTTTTCAGCATTTTACCCAAATCATTGGAGCTAAAAGTTTAAGTCAAGGACATGTCAACTGTTTCAACCCACTAAAGGGCGATACTAATATTTCTTAAATGCTATTTCATTGACAAGGTATTTTAAACTGAACATATAAGGAAGGTGAAGTGAGGTGCTGATTTCTTTTAGCAATGTGACAGAAAAATAATAAAAAATATATATGGTTCCCAATTCTTATGTAAGCTGAGCCTCTCTCTTTTGGTCAAATATACTCAATCTGATATTAAAAGCAGCGTAAACAAGCCAGGTTCTAATTTAATATCTCAAGGATAACCATAATCTTTCATTTTCATTTACCCTGTGTAAAATCTTAATGCTATCTGTAACTTTTCAGATGTAGCAATGTCATTGTTATTTGTTCTCATTCAGCTTCCACTGCAAAGCAACATTACCTGTGAGTGATGCTTACACGTGTTGTCCAGGATATTGTAGTTAGATGTAGCCCTGTGGCAAAGAGGTAATCATATTGATTTTTCACTACTGCAGCAAATACTCTTGTGTCCAACTGCTAAGCTTTGGCAAAAAATAAATAAAACCACAACTATGAGATCTGCTGTTGAAGCAAGATTTCAAGTGCCTTCAAATCATCCACTGCAAGGTCATTTCAGACAGTATTGCCCTCTTAAGTGGGATGCATTGGATATTATTTGTAGCTTTCCAAGCTTTCCACTGATGGGATATTCTGGGCTATTTTCTCCCTGACTATTTTTATAGATGTCAACACAAAATGTTAAAGTGCAACTTGTTTTATATATAAGCAACACATTTGCTACTCTGAGCACAAGGAAATGGAGATAATAAATAATTAGGAATGGTAAAGAAATTATGTGTTTTAGTTATCTTAAAATGTTTTAGAGCATTCATAAAATATAACTTTTACGAAAGAACTGCTTTAATGTTTTAAGACTCTTGTTTATAAGTGTGGTCATGAAGCAGTTTTGTTGTTGGTTCTGAATGTGTATTTTGTTTTCCTTTCTGTTTTATTAATGGTACTTTTGTTCAAAAATATGGTAAATAAAATTATCCAATTTCCTTCTGACTAGAAGTTATGAAGTATTTTAGCAGATTGCTTTTTGAATTTAGTGTATCTATACTTGAGAAGAAATAGTTTTTATAAGTAACATTAGTCTTTGTTCAGGCCATAAATAGCAACATAAAAATCACTCAAACTCCATTTTAAGGCCCTTGAAGTTATTTACACTTATGTATTCATTAATTACCCAGTTCAAAATGCACGTACTGGGTGATAAGAGTCTCTCTGTATTCAATGAGCATCATGTGTGGGAGAAAATATGGATATAGAGAAATGACTGCACTATCAAGTCAAACTGCAAAATACATACATGTCATTATGGTGAAAGATCTTGACCTTTGTCTGTGTAACAACTACTGGGGTTACAGTGCTGCTGAAAGTTCATTTTCCACATTAGATTGCACATGGCTGTCTGTGATCTGGACCTTGTTTGCCTCTCTTGTCAGTTACTGTCACTATAATCCAGCCACACTGACATTTCTTCTCCGTTTCCTCCTTATCCACATCCTGAACCTCTTCCTCTTCCTCCACTGCCTTTTTCTTCCACTCTTCCCCTTTTTCCCTTTCTCCTCCTTCTGCTATGACTAAATGTGACTCTTTCTTTCCTCAGTAATGTGTATCACATGCATCCTTACCTAGATGGGTTAACCCTGTTTCTGCATCTTCTTATGTTTAGTAATCAACTCATACATCATCTCCCAAAGAGAGTCTTTTATTTTTTTTATTTTTGAAAGTATATTTTATTGATTCTGCTATTATAATTGCCCTATTTTTCTCCTCTATTCCCCTCTGCTCTGCACTCCCACTTCCATCAGCATTCCCCAAACTTAGTTCATGTCCATGGGTTGTAAATATAAGTTCTTTGGCTTCTCCATTTCCCATACTATTCTTAACCTTCCCCTGTACATTTTGTACCTAGCACGTATGCCTCTTATGCCTGTACCTTTTCCCCAATCCCTTCCCTCCCAGCCCCCATTGATAATCCTCTATGTGATCTCTATTTCTGTGATTCTGTTCTCATTCTTATTTGCTTAGTTTGTTTTTGTTTTTGTTTTTAGGTTCAGTTGTTGAGAGTTGTGAGTTTGTTGTCATTTTACTGTTCATATTTTTGATCATCTTCTTTTTCTTAGATAAGTCCTTTTAATATTTCATATAGTAAGGGCTTGGTGATGATGAACTCCTTTAACTTGATCTTATCTGGGAATCACTTTATCTGCCCTTCCACTCTAAATGATAGGTTTTCTGGATAGAGTAATCTTGGATGTAGATCCTTGCCTTTCATGACTTTGAATACCTCTTTCTAGCCCCTTCTTGCTTGTAAGGTTTCTTTTGAGATATCAGCTGATAGTCTTATGGGAACTCCTTTGTAGGTAACTGTCTCCTTTTCTCTTGCTGCTTTTAAGATTCTCTCCTCTTTAATCTTGGGCAATATAATTATGATGTGCCTTGGCTTTTGCTTTCTTGGGTCCAACTTCTTTGGAACTCTCTGAGCTTCCTGGACTTGCTGGAGGTTTATTTCCTTTGCCAAATTGAGGAATGTCTCCTTCATTATGTTTTTAAATAAGTTTCCCATTTCTTGCTCTTCCTTTTTTCTTTTTTTCTTCTTCTGGCACCCCTATGATTTGGATTTTGGAAAATTTAAAGTTGTCCCTGGTGTTCCTAAGCCTCTCCTCATTTTTATGAATTTTTGTTTCTTCATTCTGTTCCAGATGGATCTTTATTATTCCTTCTGCTCCGGGTCTCTGGATATGAGTCCCAGTTTCCTTCCCTTTACTATTGGTTCCCTATATATTTTCTTTTATTTCACTTTTCATACCTTCACTTCTTCTATTTTATGACCATAGTCAACCATTTCTTTATGCATCCTGATTACCAGTGTTTTGAACTGTGAATCTGATAGGTTGGCTATCTCTTCATTGAGTAGTTGTATTTTTTCTGGAGCTCTGATCTGTTCTTTCATTTGGACCATATTTCTTTGTCTCAGGCACCTGTTACTATGTAAGGGTTGGAGCCTTAGGTATTCCCAAAGAGATCCTTTTAAATATAATCTCTGCTCTCCATTCATGTTTATATTACATGGTTTAACTTCTTCTATTACAGTTAAAATCCTATGAGGGGACTCTTCTATCTATTATCTGTTCATCTTCTATCTATCTGTCTACCTATGTATCACCTATCATCATCTATCTTATCTAATTGTCAAATATTATCTGTCTCTCCACTGAAATGTAAACTTGATAGGATCACTACTCTATCTAGAATGCCCACAACTATATTACTAGTGTCTAGAACAGTGCTTGGCTCAAAGTAGATAATCAATAAATATTTGTTAAATATATTGATATGTAACATTTAAACAATGCTCTGCATCCCCAGTGCCGATTATAGTACTTTTTAATTATAGGTGCTCAATAAATATTTAGCAAATTATTGAACACTGTTTTTAAAGTATACATAAAAAAATTGAGCCATCATTTCAAGTCACATTAAAATATGATAGGCAGATACAAGGCAAACAGGCATGATAGGAAGATGAAATAACATATGTAGAAATCTAGAGCCTGAACATTTACACAATGCAACTTGAAGCTGTATGTTAACTTAATACAGCTGGAACACATAGTCCAATTTCAGCATAAAACAGTGCTGGATAATGGATGATTGTGGTGAAGATTTAGTTAGGGAACATGATTGTAGACATTCTATTACGTAATGGAAGTAAATTTTGATTTTGTCTGTTAGAAAACAAGGATTATAAATAATGAACAGGGAAGAGTGATCAGGAGTTGTTATTTATGTATTTGTTTAATATTTTTCCTCAGGAAGAAGCTGAAAATATCATTTTACCATGAGTGTTGAGGGGGATGAGACTAGAGGAAGGGAAAACAATTAGAAGTCTACTATAATAGTCAAAGGGAAAGATGGTGAAGGTCTGAATTAAGGCATTGTCAGAGAGGAGGACTTGGATTTGAGAGATGCTCCTGAGTTAATATTAATAGAGCATAGAGAACCTATGTGAAACAACATAGGGAGAAAAGAGTCAAAGATGGAGCCCATAAATTGGGTTAAGTTTCAGGATATATTTAGAGGCTAAAGGGTGATGAGACTGATTTTAGCAATTTAGAGTTTGTGTATCTGTTGTTATTTCAAAATGTGAATGTCTAAATAACCAGTAGATATTGGACATATTAGAAAATACAGTCCACGTGAAGAGGAACAGTATCCCTTTGACTGCAAACTAGCATCATGCATAGCTACTGGAATAAAATATGCATTAAATAAGTATTTGATTGGTGCAGTTAATTCACAGTGAGTGATTTTTCAGAGGAAAATAAGATCACCTCAACTGGTCAGTTATTTGAATTAAAAAGGAATAACCATGTAAACCTTGAAAATATCTGCACCTATATTTAGGTTTGCCATTGTCTGTTACAAATGGTAACTGTTGATTTAATATTTCGCAAAATATATATATTTTTATTTTTTTCTTTCATACATTATTTTATTGTGTTCAATTAGTTGTCTGCATTTTCTCCCCACCACTCCGCCTCACTGCATCCAAACCCACCTCCCTCCCTTGCTTCCTACCTCCCCCTTGGTTTTGTCCATGTGTCCTTTATAGTAGTTCCTGAAAACTCTTCTCCCCACAGTCCCTTCCCCCATCCCCTATGGCTATTGTTAGACTGTTCTTAATTTTGTTGTCTCTGGTTATATTTTGTTTGCTTTTTTCTTTTGTTGATTATGTTCCAGTTAGAGGTGAGATCATATGGTATTTGTCCCTCACTGCCTGGCTTATTTCACTTAGCATAATGCTCTCCAGTTCCATCCACACTGTCACAACAAGTATAAGCTTCTTCTTTTTCTCTGCTCTGTAGAATTCTATTGTGGAAATGTACCATAGTTTCTTGATCCACTCATTTGCTGATGGGCACTTAGGTTGCTTCCAGCGCTTGGTTATTGTAAATTGAGCTGCTATGAACATTGGGGTGCATAGGTTCTTTTGGGTTGGTGTTTCAGGGTTCTTAGGATATAATCCTAGCACTGGAATTGCTGGGTCAAAAGGCATTCCATTTTTAGTTTTCTGAGGAAATTCCATATTGTTTCCCATAGTGGCACACCAGTCTGCATTCCCTCCAACAGTGCACTAGGGTAACCTTTTCTCTGCATCCTCTCCAACCTTTATTTGTTGATTTGTTTATGATGGCCACTCTGAACAATGTGAGATGGTATCTCCTTGTGGTTTTAATTTGCATCTCCCTGATGGCTAGTGATGCTGAGCAACTTTTCATATGTCTCTGGGCCCTCTGTATGTCCTCTTTGGAGAAGTGTCTGTTCAAGTCTTTTGCCCATTTTTTATTTTATTTTATTTTATTTTGTCTTCCTGGTGTGGAGTTGTGTGAGTTCTTTATATATTTTGGAGATCAAACCCTTTTCCAAGATATCATTGGCAAATATGTTTTCCCATATAGTTGGTTCTTTTTCATTTTAATGCTGTTTTCTTTAGGGATGCAGAAGCTTTTTAATTTGATGAGGTCCCATTTGTTTATTCTTTCCTTTCTGTCCTTTGCTTTAGGGGACATATCAGTGAAGATGTTGCTGCATGGAATGTCTGAGATTTTCTTACTGATGTTTTCCTCTAGGACTTTCATGGTGTCACAGCTTGTATTTAAGTCTTTTATCCACCTTTGGTTTATGTTTGTGTATGGTCTAAGTTGGAGATTGAGTTTCATTTTCTTGCATGTAGCTTTCCAGAACCCCCAACACCATTTGTTGAAGAGGCTATTTTTATTCCGTTTTATGCTTCTACTCCCTTTGTCAACTATTCATCAACCGTAGAGACTTGGGTTTATTGTTGGGCTTTCTGTTCTGTTCCATTGGTCTATGTGCCTGTTTTTATGCCAGTACCAGGTTGTTTGCATTATAGTGGCCTTGTAATACAGTTTGATATTAGGTATTACGATCCCTCCTGCTTTGTTCTTCTTTAGCAAAATGCCTGCAGCTATTTGGGCTGTTTATGTTTCTATATGAATTTCTGAAATGATTGTTCTATGTCTGTAAAATATGTCATTGGTACTTTAATAAGGATTGATTTGAGTCTACAAATTGCTTTGGGTAGTATGGGCATTTTGATGATGTTAATTCTTCCAATCCATGAGCATGGTACATGCTTCCATTTGTTTGTTTCTTCCTTAATTTCTTTCTTCAGTGTTGTATAGTTTTCTGAGTACAGGTCTTTTACCTCCTTGGTTAGGTTTTTTTTTCCTACATACTTTATTTTTATTCTTGCTATAGCAAATGGGATTTTTTTTTCCTGATTTCTATTTCTGATAGTTCACTGTTGGTGTACAAAAATGCCTTTGATTTGTGAATATTGACTTTGTATCCCTCTGTTTTGCCAAATTCTTTTATCAGGTTAAGAATTTTTTTTTTTTTTTTTTTGGTGGAGTATCTAGGATTTTCTATGTATACTATCATGTCACCTGCAAACAATGGCAGTTTTACTTGCTCCTTTCCAATTTGAATGCCTTTTATTTGTTTTTCTTTTCTGATTACTGTGGCTAGAACTTCCAATACTACATTGAATAGAAGTGGTAAAGCAGGCATCCTTGTCTTGTTCCTGATCTTAATGGGAAAGCTTTAAGTTTTTGCCCATTGAGTATGATGTTGGCTGTAGGTCTCTCATATATGGCCTTTATTATGTTGAGGAAAGCTCCCTCTAGTCCCACTTTGCTAAGTGTTTGTATCATAAATGGGTGTTGTACCTTAGCATATGCTTTTTCCGCATCTATTGATATGATCATATGATTTTTGTGTTTTGTTTTGATTATGTGGTGTATTATGTTTATTGATTTGTGAATATCGAACCATCCTTGCATCCCTGGGATGAATCCCTCTTGGTCATGGTGTATGATCTTTTTAACGTATTGCTGGATGCAGTTTGCCAATATTTTGTTGAGGATTTTAGCATCTATGCTCATCAGCGATATTGGCCTGAAGTTTTGTTTCTTTGTTCTGTCTTTATCTGTTTTGGGGATTAGGATGATACTGGCTTCATAAAAAGAGTTTGGGTATCTTCCATCTTCTTGAATTCTTTGGAATAATCTGTGAAGGATGAGAGTTGGCTCTCCCTTAAATGCCTTGCAAAATTCTCCTGTGAAACCGTCTGGTCCAGGGCTTTTGTATGCCAAAAGCTTTTTAATTACTGTCTCAATTTCATCTGCTGTTATTGGTCTGTTCAGGCTTTCTGCTTCTTCTCCATTGAGTTTTGGAAGATTATATTTTCCTAGTAATTTGTTCATTTCATCTAGGTTTTCAAATTTCTTGGAATACAGTTCTTTGTAGTAATTTCTTACAATCCTTTGTATTTCTGTGGTGTCAGTTGTAATCTCTCTTCTTTCATCTCTGATTGTGTTTATTTGGGTCTTCTCTCTTTTTTTCTTGATGAGTCTGCTTAAAGGCTTGTCAATTTTGTTTATCTTTTCAAAGAACCAGCTCCTGGATTTGTTGATCCTTAGAATTGTGCTTTTAGCCTCTATGTCATTTAATTCTGCTCTGATCTTGGTTATTTCCTTCCTTCTATTTGCTCTGGGCTGTCTTTGTTGTTGTTCCTCAAGTTCTTGTAGGCATAGGGTTAAGTTGTTTGTTTGAAGTGTTTCTATCTTTTGTAGGTAGGCCTGTATCGCTATGAACTTCCCTCTCAGGACTTCCTTTGCTGTGTCTCATAAGTTTTAGGTTGTTGTGAGTTCATTTTCATTTGTTTCCAGAAACTTTTTGATTTCTTCCCTAATTTCATTCTTGACCCATTCATTGTTTAATAGCATGCTATTCAATCTCCATGAGTTTGAGTGTTTGCAGGGTTTTTCTTTGAGGTTGGTTTCTAGTTTCAGTCCTTTGCGGTCAGAGAAAATGGTTGATATAATTTCAATTTTCTTGAATTTGTTAAGGCTTATTTTGTGTCCTATCATGTGGTCTATCTTTGAAAATGTTTCATGTACACTTGAAAAGAATGTGTATTTTTCTTCTTTGGGATGAAGGGCTCTCTATATATCAGTTAAGTCCATTTCATCTAGAGTGTTGTTCAATGCCACGATATCTTTGTTGACATTTTGTTTGAGAGATATGTCCATTTTTGACAGTGGGGTATTAAAATCTCCTGCTATAATTGTGTTGCTGTCAATATCTTTCTTGAAGTACTCCAAGATTTTCTTTATGTGCTTGGTGCTCCTGTGTTGGGTGCATATATATTCACAATGTATATGTCTTCTTGATGGATTCTTCCCTTGAGTATTATGAAGTAACCTTCTGGGTCTCTTTTTATGTCTCTCTTTTTGAAGTCTATTTCATCCAACATGAGTATTGCTACCCCGGGTTTTTTTTTCCTTGTCCATTTTCTTGGAATATTTGTTTCTAGCCCTTCACTTTTAGTCTGTGTAGTTCTTTTATTTTAAGGTTGGTCTGTTGTAGGCAGCATATGTGTGGGTCATGTTTCCTTATCCATTCTGCTATCTTGTATGTTTTAATTGGGGCATTTAATCCATTTACATTTAAGGTTATTATTGATAGGTACTTATTCATTGACATTTTTTGTACATGTTTTTCTTGCACTTTCACTGTTTTTCTTCTCGTTCTTAAAGCAAACTCTTTAGCAACTCTTGTAGAGCTGGTTTGGAGGAATTGCATTCTTTGAGACTTCTTCTGTCCAGGAAGCTCCTTATTTGGCCTTCCATTTTAATTGAGAGCCTTGCTGGATAAAGTGGTCTTGGTTGCAGGCCTCTGATTCTCATTATTTGGAATATTTCTTGCCATTCCCTTCTGGCTGGGACCATTTCCATTGAGAAGTCAGCTGCTAGTTTTATCAGGGCTCCCTTGTATGTTACTTCCTGTTTCTCCTCTGCTGCCTTTAAGATTCTGTCTTTGTCTTGGAATTTTGCCATTTTAATTACTATGTGTCTTGAAGTGGTACTCTTTGGGTTCCTCTTGATTGGGACTCTCTGTGTTTCCTGGATTTGTGTAACTTTCTCTCATCAAATTAGGGAAGTTTTCCATCATTACTTTTTCAAACAGGTTTCCTATCCCTTGCTTCTTCTCCTTCTGGTTTCCCTATTATACAAATATTATTACATTTTATGTTGTCCTGCATTTCCCTTAAACCCTCTTTGTTCTTTCTGAGCTTCTTTTTCTTTTCTTGCTTATTCTGAATGTTTTTTTCTACCTTGTCCTCCAGCTCATTGATCCAATCCTCTGCTTCATCTAGCCTGCTTTTGATTCCTTCTACTGTGTTCTTTAGTTCAGAAATTGTATTGTTCATATCCTTTTTCATTTTGATATAGTTTGCACTGAGTTCATTGTAGTTTCCCTGTAGTTTTTACTAATTCTCTGTGAGCTCATTGAGCTTCCTTATAACCACTGCTTTGAACTTAGTATCTGATAATTCACTTGCCTCTATTTCATTTAGCATTCTTTCTGAGACTTCCTCCTTTCCCTTCATTTGGGGTATTCTTTGGCTTCTCGTTGTTTGTGAGACTCTTCTTGTTAGCCTCTGCTTCTTAAATTAATCTGTTCTGACTCCCTGGGTTTATGGTGTGAACTTCTATGGTAGAAGACCTGTGAGATTCAGGAAGGGGGGCAGTCTCCTTGATCTCCTGAGCTCACTGGTCTTGGCCTGTTGTTTATGTTGGCTCTCTGTATGTCTTTGGGTTTTGATTGTTGTTGGTCTTTCCTTGGTGGGTCCTTCCCTCCAGCTGTTTAGCTGAGGGTAACTCCATCCACACCTCTTGTATTCTGTTGTGCAGGTGTGGGCAAGTTGTGTTGAAGCTGGTTCTTCTGTGTGTACAAGGTTTTGAGGATTCTCTCTTGCTCTTGTTTAGTTGTTTGTTCTGAGTAATTTCTCTGTGATTTAGTTGTATTTCCAGATAGGTCTGGTTTCAGTTAGTGTGGCTTCCACTCTCTCCTTCACCTTCTTCTGTTGTTATTTGTTGGTGGTTCCTTTGTTGTTGGGTTTCCTCTTCCAGCAGGTGTCCTGGTGTTCACAGCTTCCACCTACTCTTTTTTTTGTGATCTGTTGTAGGGGGAAGGCAAAATGGTCTAAGACAGCAGGAGTGTATTCTATGATATTTAAATGACCAACCCATGGAGAAGAGATAGGAGATCCTTTGGGTATGTATAGTGTTAACTGTGATATTTCACTCAACTAGCCGCTTTTTCAAAAGGATCGAAAGAAGATAAGACTCTTGTTGTGGGGGGCGGGGGAGGATTATGAGTTGGATCTAGAAAGCAGTGAGCTTGTGGGAGGTCAGATTTTGAGGTAGAGTGAGAGTAAAGGACAGAAAATAGGTGTAGTGTGTGAGGGAATAGAGTTAACCACTATAGTAATAGAGTTCAGGAAACAGTGAAGTGGACTAAGACCTGGGAGGGGTGCTGTGTAGTATTTACAATTGTATGGAACAGCAATTATTTACAATAATAATGGAGCAACAATCATGTGACAGACTCTATTTGATCTGGATAATAAGAATAGGAAGTATAGTACCTAGAGTAGTGTGCTAATGGAACACAAGTGAAGTGAAAGACAGTAAATTAAAAATACACTATGAAAGAGAGAACAAGGGAAACCAGTCAAACAATGTAATTTAACCAGCCAAGCAAAGTAGACTAAACAGAAGGAAGAGAAATACACAAATACTAGTAAAATGAAAAAGGTAAGAATAAAATAATAATAATAATAATAATACAAATATACAATAACTTGCAAATTTTCTGGAGTAGCAAAATGAAATTTGTTTCACTGTCTCAGCTGTTGGGGTGACCCCTTTTTAGGCTCAACTCTGGTCTTTTCACAGTCCCAGGTTTTATTGTCTCACTGTGGGAATTAAAAAAAAAAAGGAAGAAGGAAGGAAGAAGAGGTAAAAAGGGAGAGAAAGGAAGAAGGAATGAAAAAAGAAAGAAGGAGAGAGAGGAAGAAGGAGTTAAAAGAAAAAAAAAATACTTAAAAAAAATAAAAGCCTCCCGCTGGCTTCAAACTGGCCAAGCCAGTTTTGCTGGTCTTCCTGGCTGCAGAAGGCTGAGGGGGGATTGGTTTCACTTTTCTCCCTTCCTGATCAGCACTCCACCCACCTCGGCCCAGTCCCTCAGTTTGCTGCCCTTCTGCGCCCAGCCTAGGCCTTCAGTCCACCAGTTGTGCTGTCTTGAAGGTGCACCAATTAGGGGCAATTCATACATTCCTTTCTTGCTCTTTGCTGTCCTAGAATCTAAGGACTCTCAGTGCCCTTTCAGACTAGTGCAGCCCCCCACCCAACTGTGTTAAGTCTTTCTGGAGATTGCTGACTCTCTGAGCCCTGTGGGGCATCTCCACCTTCTTGGACCTGCATGGCAGGGGTTCAGCTGTGGCTGCCACTGTGGATGCCAGTGCACACATCCTCTGCTGTTTCCCTGGGGGCACAGGGGTCAGACCTGCTTCATTCAGGGCCTGCGGGTGTGGCGAGATGATCAGCCACTGGACCAACAGCAGGTGCACACTGTCCCTGGGGCTGCAGGCATGTGCACAGGGCCATCCAACGTGCACACTCTCCCCAGGGCTTCGGGTGCAGCTGAGGGGCCTTCTGCGCCACTGCAGGAATGCCTTGTGGCTGGGTGGGGAGAAGGCCAGGTGGGCTGCTGCAGGAGAATTCCCCAAACAGCTGCCCAGTGTCTCTTTTTTCATTTTCGTTTTGAAAAATTCCTCCTGCTCAAGCCTGCTGGTCCATACAAAGGCCTGGCCTCTCACACAGCCCAACTCTCCAACCAGACCAGGGACTATTCAGATCAGGGCCCATCTTGGTCCAATTCTCAACTCTCCCCAGCTAGTGTCCACAGACTCTGTGGGTGCTCCCAGCCCCTGTGTTTTTGCCACTTCATCCTTGTTCCCCTCTTTGCGACTTCAAGCAACCAGGTCTCTCCTGGTGCTGCTCAAATCTTGTTTGGCAGGGGAGGGGGCCGTTGACCCAGCTCTCTCCCAGGTACCCTGCGCCAGGCCTGGGGCTGCAGCTGCCCTGGTCCCCATGATGGACCCAGGGACCTTATTGTCCTGAAGCTCTCTCCTTACCATCTGATTTTTCAAAGTCCTCTACAATTTTTGCTCTGCAACCTTTATTTATGCTGGGATACTTTTTGGCTGTTCACTGTGTTCCTCAGAAGCTCGACTAGGTGTTTCACCCATGTGCAGGGGGAAGTGGACCCTTCTCCCCACCTATCTTGCCACCACCTTCTCTCCCAAATGAACTTTCTGGCCAAAAAATAATTTTATTAAGTTGCTGTATGAAACGTACTTTTTCACTGCAACATATTTAAAAGACTTTCTGGCTAAAATTGTAAAATTTAATATTACTGAATTTAGTCAAATGCCACCATACATGAATAATTTATCATTCAGTTTTACATATAAATTTAAGAACACAGTTTATTAAATGTCCCTTAATTTTGAATATTTCTGTATTTGATATATATAAAATTTAGTTTAAATGACATAGAAAAGGAATATCAATATGTAATAAAAACAAATAGAAAGAAGTTCCTTTTTCCACTTTGTTACCTATATTTTAGAAAGGGCTTATTGCTCAGATGATGAAGATATCTTTATATTGGAGGTATCTTTTTTTCATTCAAACATTTCAACAGGTTTAAAACATGAGCAGAATGAAATACTGCACAGGTCCCTGAAAGAACACACAAAATAAAAATATATGGAACTAATGCTAATATGGTAACTATACTATGCAAACTCAATGTTGTGAAAAATGAAGTATTTCCCTTAGAAACTTTTGGGTTGCCTTTTTGTCCTATAACTACAAACCTAATACTGAAATGCAGGTTTATTCATGCAAGTCTTCTGAAGAAATGTCAATAAGTTTGTAACCTTCAGTCAGAAAAGAATGTTGCAAACAGAAAGTTACAAGGTAAAATTCAGTTGATGATCCTAGTTTTTATTTTTCTTTTGTTGTACAAAATCAAGGGAAGTGTTGTCAAAAGAACATTTTGGGTAAAAATAAAGAGCTCCAGATTTTCTTGCCCACCCAAAATTTAAGTCCTAGTAAGAGTCTGTGTAATAAAGGGTGGTTGGAAACTCATGACTTATGATTCAATTATTATTAATTTAATATCAGTAACCTACTAACCATTTTATTGAACAAAATACCAAAGGCCAAAAATGTAAAGACCAAAATACAGATGTCTTATTTTATTTTATACTTGTTGATACTCAAATATGCTTTGTATTCCATGTAGATACAATGCAAGAATACTGTTATAGAACATGTTTTAAAATAACAGTATAAGTATACTAACCAATTAAAAAGCATTGCAGTACAGCATCATTTAATCATATGTTTAATCACCAAAAAAAGCACTTAATCTATTTTCTTCTTGAACTTTGTTTTTCTTCAGCAGAATGGGAAATAACCTGGGTAATGTGTGCAGGCAGAAAACTTAGGCCTCAATTCATATTAGTATATCTTTTAGGAGAAGGTGTGAAAGGAGCCACTGTTGATTTATTTATTTATTCTTTTTAAAAAAAAGATTTTATTTGTTTATTTTTAGACAGAGGGAAGGGAAAGAGAAAGAGGAAGAGAAACATCAATGTATGGTTGCCTCTCACACACCCCCTACTGGGCTCCTAGCCCACCACCCAGGTATGTGTCCTGACTAGGAATTGAACCAGTGACTTGTTGGTTCACAGGCTGGCACTCCATCCACTGAGCCATATCAGCCAGGGCAGAGCCACTGCTGATTTAAATCATCTAAGTATCAACTACAAGGTGAGATTCATGTCTGCATTTATTTATTTTTTTATAAACAGAAAGAGCGAACATACCCCACAGTGAATAATTCCATTCCTGGATATACTTTATAGAAATGAGTACTATGTGTACCAGGAAACATATACAAGGAAGATAATAGGAAAACCTGTTCACTGAAAATATATCGGTTTAATAATGTATGCTGAAATCAACAATGGAATATTGTGCAGCAGTAAACATGAGTTAATGAAAGAATTACATATGATATCACTAATATACCAGGCATGTCCAGAAGGTGTCCAGCCATGTAATATGAAAAATAGAGACATTTACTGAGGAAGATACAAGAAACATTATACATAGGACAATGCCCTCTCAGTCCCCTTCAAAGTAGGCATCTTGTGACCTCACACAGTTCTCTCAATTGCCATCAGCTGCCCCATCATATTTTTCTGAATCTCATGGATGGTCAGAAATCTCTTCCCTTTTAAAGGTGATTTTAGTTTTGAGAAAAGCCAGAAGTCATAGGGCACCAAATCTGGGCTATAGGGGGCTGAGTCACCTGGGTGATTTGATATTTCACAAAAAAACTCTGCACAAGACGTGATGCATGATCCAGTGCATTGTTGTGATGAAGCTGCCAATCACCAGTTGTCCATAGCTGTGGCCTTCTGAATCATCCAAACAATTTCCATGGAGGAATGTTCAACCTTAACTCAAAATTTGATACAGATTCATTGCCCTATTCACTCAGTCATTTTGAATGAGATGGCCACAGAGTACACATGCTCATTCAAAGGCGTCTACCGCCCCCACTGACTAGTACAGTGAAGTCACTGTTCACTCATGTGCATTCCAGTCCACTCTCCTTGGCTGCCAGGTCATATCAATGTCCAAACCTTTCCCACTACATTAACAATGGCTAGATTTTCTGGACAGAACTCATATATGGAATAAAGTATAAAATAAGGATACAAAATGACATTTACTATATTTTTCCATGTATATAAATTTTAAAAACTGAGAAAGTTTTGGATAATTTTGAAATAAATTATTGGATAATAAGTGATAGGAGTCTCCCCAAAATTTGTAATCAAAAACCCCAATGTGATGATATTTGAAGATGTGGCCTTTGTAATGTAATTGAGTCATGGGGGTGAAGCCCTCATGGTGAGATTAGTGCCCTTGTAAGAAGACATTGGAGAGCTTCCTTGCTCGCATTGCTATCTGCCACATGAGGATAGAATGAGAAGGCAGGCATCTACAAACCAGGAAATAGGTACCTCACCAAGATCCAAATCTGCCAGCACCTTAACCTTGGATATACATCAGTCTCCAGAACTGCGAGAAATAAATGTTTGCTGTTGAAGCAACCCAGTCTGTGATGATTTGTTTTAGCAGCCTGAGCATCCCCTAAAATGAAAAATGGAAGGGACTGTAAACAAAGTCAATTATGGGAGTTCATTTTAGAGGAGGGGTTCCTTATCAGGAAGAGACCCATTGGGGGAGGGGTTTGGGGTAGTGGCTGTACTTTATTCCTCATTCTGTGTGGTAGGTATGTAGTTGAACATTTAACAACAGTTTGTTAGGCAATACATTCATGATTTTATGTACACTTCACCATGTGTGTTATACCTTACAATAAATCTGGTTAAAAACAAAAAGGAATACCAAGAAGGCAACAAGAAAATAGGTAATTTTAAGGTAATATTTAAGGCATGAAGTACACAGATCAGAGTCACATATGGTAAAGTAGGACTAAAAATGATCTGGGTGTACTGTGGGTCTGTGGACGGTTTGTCCTGTCTGCTGCACTCAGATATCTCTTTGCACATTAGCTGGAGTATAATAAGGGCTGCCACTACCGGGATGCTAGATGTGGAGTCCTTGTAAGATACATGGGTGGGAAACGTAAAGCAAATTAGTAACTTGTATAAAATTATTGGGAAAAATAAAGGACTATATTTGGAAAGTAAAGGAAATTAATCAGAAGAAAAAGTAGCTGTTTTTAAAAATTAACAATAAAGTTCAGTCAAAACTAATTAATGTAGTTTACCTTTAAAATTAAAAGAGTAATTATAATGACCTTAATTTACAATGTTTAAATATTTATGAGCCGTTTCTAAGAATCTAATTATCGTGAAATACCACCATACATATTTTTGAAAATGTGGATTTTTAATATCCAGATGTCACTTGGCCAACACTTCTTACCCAAAGAGAGAGGGAAAAAAATGTTGTAGATTGATATCTTACTAGGATGTTTTCTATTCCTTTTTATGAGAAAAAAAATTGTAGATTTTTTTAGTGTTCAGGTTTATTTTCTATTGTGTGAGATGATGTACCAAAACAATTCCTCTGAATAATGTAGCCATGTAAACAATTTGCCTGCTTCTTTATTATTTGTGCATTATTAAACTTACCAGTTAAGTATTTAGTATTTCTAAATATGTATACATGAAATTGCTTAGTGACTTGTGACAAAAACAAAACAAAAAACAAAAAAGACAAAGCATGATTAAGGTGGAAGCTAATGAGGTATTTGTCCCCATAGCTAAAGTGAAGTGAAGAATCTAGACTGGCGATTTTCAAATGGTGCGCTGTGATAATTATTAAAACACACAACACCTGACTATTTGGTTGGGGCACTGACCTCTTTTAGATTGTTGAACAAAAATGACAACAACCAAATGCAACAATAGCCACCCAGTGTGAATTAATCAAAATC
The DNA here is from genome assembly GCA_004027475.1 of Anoura caudifer. Classification (NCBI taxonomy): domain Eukaryota; kingdom Metazoa; phylum Chordata; class Mammalia; order Chiroptera; family Phyllostomidae; genus Anoura; species Anoura caudifer. The sequence continues at coordinate 156,506 of PVKU01003347.1, forward strand.
ATACATATTATTTTTGTCAGATTGGCAAAAGTATATTTTTTGGTGTGCTGTAGAATTTTAGCAGTTAGTTTATGTGTGCCATGAGATTAAAAAAAAAGATTGAAAATCAATGGTTTAGACAATCAGTTGCTTAAATCAAGCATTAAAACTGTTTTTGCTTTAATTGCCTCTATAATTAAAATCAAGTTGCTGGGAATGTTGCCTAGATTTTCCCAGCAGTTTGTTCCATCTTTGAGTGGATTTGGCAAAAGAAATGCAATTTCTGAATTGTGTGGTGCTATTATTCATAGGGAAAGCAACAGATCTTGCTATTCTCACCACTCAAACATTGGAGTACTCCAGATTAAGTGAAAAATGAATGGTTTTCTAACTTTGTTTGAGTTACCTATCTTCTGTTCTTTGCCTTCACCACTTGCCCCTCCTTCTTTCTTCTCCTTGTCTCTTATTTCTTATATTTCTAACGCATATGTACACACACACACATTTTTCTTTCACCAACTCCTTCAAGAAAGTTAGGTCACTAACATATGTATCATCTCATGTTTAGAGATATGCTTAACATGGTGGAAGAGTATAAGTTTAATGAAATAATATAGAAGCATTAGAGGCAAGAGCTCACTGGAATTACACAGAAAGAGGAAAACAAGCAACTTTCAGATGATGGATATCATGATGTTTTCAAGCATCAGTCAAACAGTTATTATAGACAGAATATAGTAATGTTTGTAGCAGAGGAGTAGACAGAATATAAAGCTAGGAGGCCAAGAGCTGATGGTAGAGAAAAGTAGAGGCTTCTGAATGAAATGTGTGGACTTTTTGGTCTGTTTAAATAGGTTACCACCCAACTTCTTTACGTGGGAAGGAGACCTATTCATAGTATTGAGATTACATAGGCAGCAAGGAGAATGTACTAAAGTGAATGGAAAAGAATGATAGGAAAACCAATCAGAAGACGGTTGAAATAGCCATGGCTTGAAATAAAGCAATGGCAATAGGTCTATAGATGAGGTTTTTAGAATAATTCTGTGACAAAATAAAAATTTTAATATATTGGTTATAGAAAATCTTCTAGACAATGTGTACATAAGCAAGAAGAAAAGCAGAGCATCAAACTTCTTGGAACCCAAAAATCATAATAAGGTAACAAAGATGAAATTACTAAAGAAGTAAAATGCCAAAAAATAGTAATAGAAGAGAACCATATGTGAATTAGAACACTTGTCTTTGAACCTTTTCTTCAAAAGGTAAGCATAATGAATAATATTTTGTTCAGTAATTATTCTTCTATTCCTTTCACTGACTTCAATTCAAACATACCTATCAAGTGAATGGATGAAATATTTGAATATAAAAAGGAAATTACATTTATTTGTAGCTTATATTTATTGAAATTTCTTGGGAAATTATCTAGTTTCTTTGATTGGTTATATATTATATAAATGTTTTTGCAATATTTTCATGTAAATGTACATACTTCTTCAAAACCAAATATTTTGAAATTTTGAGTTATCAGAGGAAATGAAAACTTTTCCTCCAGGCAAATATCTTCCAAGCTTTTACATCTCAGTAACAGTGTAACATATATTGCAAAAACTATTCAACACACATCCATTATTTTGTACTTTTATGGTTCCATTACTATTTCCTTACTATTGTACTCATTACAAGGTAGTATGATTTTATACATTTATCATGGCTTCCTTTGACACAAACACAATGCCTGGTGGTACTAATTTTTATTGAATAACTAGAATATTAAACATACATATTAACAGTTTTGCCAGACTATTAATGACTCTTAGATAGTATACTAATGAAAACACTACCCAAGACAAATAAAGAAATGCTACCTCAAAACTTCCTAATAAATTGTGTTTTAATATTATTATTTTTAATTTATGGGTTTTAAACAATTTGTTTATATTTCTTTTTCATTTAGTAAGCAAAATGATAGTGTGACTTGCTAATAGCTCAATGGTCCAAGTTAATTCTAGATTTGATATAGTTATTACCTCATAAACAGAAAGAACACTCTCATTATCATTGAATTCCTGTGGTACCTGTACTGGAAACATTTCAATTATAAATAAAAGCTGTTGCTTATCAAAGCACAAACAACTTTGCTGGACAAAAAATTCAATAACTAATAAATGATCCAATTGCTAGCTGAATTTCCCTAAGGAACAATCCTTCCCATGGAGGTGGCTAAAGAGCTCATGTGTTTTTCATGTTGTACCTATGTTCCATAGAAGAATATTGATTGGTATATTACCTCTCAGAGAACCTGACCTCCTAATAACAGTGCATGTGTGTTTCCATCTCAAGTGCCCCTGAGAAGGACTGTGCCCTTGAATCATTTTATCAGATTCTTCTGGGCTCTCCTTGAGAATAAACACACATACATATTTATGATACAGTTTCATTCATTTAGGAGTCAAAAATAGCTGCATAATAAAAGCAATACTGTGTTTTAAAACAAATAGGGAATATCATCATCCTTAATATGGGTACATGCTGTGAACCCTAAATCCCTGCGCTTTTCTGGAAGCAGCCGCTCGCATCATCCTCACCAGATATTTAACTTTATGCCTACTGACCTGGATTTAAGAACACAGGATGTAAGAAACACTACGTGGAGATAGTCCTACGGTGTATTCAGCTCTGAATTTTGCCATTTAGTCTTGGACAGTTGTACATAGTGCCATGTTTTCAGGAGAGTATGGAAACTGAATCCACCCTTAGCCAGAAATGTGAACTTGGCCATTTTTATATTTATTCCCCTTTCCTCCATAGTACGGCACTTTGAGTTCACATCTCTACCTGCAATAAGTATACAATGACACCAAGCTCTCTCTGATTTCCTTAATCTCATTTCTGTGCTGTACTTATCTAATCTAGTTTAAAAATTAATAGAAAGTTTTATACGCTTTCTTAAACAAAGTTTTTTCATCTAGTACAAGAAAATTCTTAATAACAAAATAGATATATTTTTAAAGATTTTATTTATTTATTATTAGAGAGAGAGGAAGGAAGAGAGAAAGAGAGGGAGAGAAACATCAATGTGTGGTTGCCTCTCACGTGGCCCCCACTGGGGACCTGGCCTGCAACCCAGGCATGTGCCCTGACTGGGAATAGAACCAGCAGCCCTTTGACTCACAGCCCACACTCAATCCACTGAGCTATAACAGCCAGGGCACAAAATAAACATGAATTGTTGAATTTGTCTTCAGAAGCCATATATGTGGGAGATTATATATAATGGTCTGTCCTGAAAAAGTCCAGACACTGTTAATATAGCGAGAATGGTTTGTGTGACATCAATGTAATCTGGGGAGTGGGCTGCAATGCAGATGCATGAACAGTGATGACTTCACAGCACTAGTCAGTGGGGGCAGTAGATACCATTGGGTGAGCATGTGTCCTGTGTCTGTTGCATTCAAAATGACTGAGTAGGACAACAAATCTGCATCAAATTTTGAGTTAAACTTGAACATTCCTCCGTGGAAACTACTTGGATGATTCAGAAGGTTGTAGCTATGGGCAACTGGTGATTGGCAATTGCCTCACAAACAGGGCTGCTCATGTATCATGTCTCATACAGAGATTTTTGTTAAACATCAAATCACCCAGGTGACTCAGTCCCCCTGTAGCCCAGATTTGGCACCCAGTGACTTCTGGCATTTCCCAAAACTAAAATCACCTTTGAAAGGGAAGAGATTTCAGATTGTCAATGAGGTTCAGGAAAATATGACAGGGCAGCTGATAGCAACTGGGAGAACTGTGTGAGGTCCCAAGGTGCCTACTTTGAAGGGGACTGAGGCACTATTGTCCTATGTACGATGTTTCTTGCATGTTCTTGAATAAACATCTCTATTTTTCATATTACATGGCTGGATACCTTCTGGACAGACCATATATATGTATATGCATGTATATAATATATAATCTATTCTCAAATAATTGTATATATTTAGACTTATACACTCATAATTGCCTTATTGCATCCCATTATACTTCAGAATCTCTGTGACCTCAGAGAGGACTCAGTATCTTTTCTAAGGGTTCTTACTTGATTAAGTCAGGGCCACTAAAATAATTTTTTCTTATTAATGCAAAACCAAGTCATTGAAATCTTTAATTGTGTCTAAAAAATCCCTCACCTTTGCCATATTTCACTGACTTGAAGCAAATCGCAGGTCACACCCACATTCAGTAGGAGGGCTTGTAGAGCACAAGCACCAGGAAATGGCAGTCTTGGGGGCCATCGTACATTAACGCCTGCCACAGAGACAGAGCCAACAGAAATTCCCACTCGCTTAGATAAATAGCTGAATGTAAAATGGTGGGTCAATAGGCAACTCTCACATTTTTTTGCCTGAACAAAAGGAAAGATGGTGAGTGATGCCATTTATGAAGGTGGGTGGCTAGGGAAAGAAGATATAAATGTATTTAGAAGGGAAGAGAAATTAAGTAATTTGTTTTGGGCATGTTAAGTTTAAAATATTAATTAGACATCGAATTGGGAAACTGAGCAGACCATTCATTATGCAAGCCTGGAGCTCAGAGGAGTTCAAAAGGAGAGCTATAAATTTAGATTATTACCATACAGATGATAGTTAAAGCCAAGTGCCTGGATGAGTTCTCTTAAGGAAGAGGTCAACTAGAGAGAAAAGAATTAGAGGCTGGGGAATGAATCACTCCAAAGTGGAGAGGTGTAAATGAGGAGACAGAGCCGGTTCAGGAAAACGGGCTGAGACATCTAGCATGCTCTGAGGGAGGTAATCACAGCTGTATTTGAAACCAATCCAATGCATTTTTCAGAGTAGAATGCTCAATTGTTTCATCTGTTGTTAGGTAATCAAAAACAATGAGATTCGGCAAACTCATGACTGATTGCTGATTGGATTTTGTAGACTGTTAAGTGTGGTTTGATTGACTACAATAGGAAATGGAAGATGATGTAATATAGAAAATTCCTCCTATTAAATTTTATTGTAAAGAAGAGGATGTGATCCAATGAGATGTTTTGTTTCTTTTATTATTATTGTTTTTATGTGTGATTATTACTTCATATTTTATTCTGTGGGAGAAGAGAGAGTGTGTACTTCAAAAGAATAGGATTTACGGCCCTGACTGGTGTATGTTAGTTGGTTGGAGCATTGTTCCACAAACCAAAAGGTCATGGGTTTGGATACCAGTCAGAGCATATGCCCAGGTTGTGGGTTCAGTTTCTAGTTGGGGTGCATAGGAAGCCAATCAATCAATGTTCCTCTCTCACATTGATGTTTCTCCCCCCTCCCCTTTCCTTCCCCCTTCTCTAAAATCAATATGCATGTCCTTTGGTGAGGATAAAAAAGAAAAAGAAGTAGGACTTACACATTAGACATCAAATGATATCCATCACAAAACAGGAGAATTTTACTTTTTACTTCAGATAAGAACAAAGAGAATTCATCCAGTGAAATATTAGGGAAGATCGATTATCTGCGGCATAGATGGAAGGTAGATAGACTAGAAGGCTTGGCAATGGACACCAAGTAGGGTAGGCTGATTTGTGTTGTGTATGAACATGGTGAATGACTTTTAATTTTGTTTAGAAAGATTATTTCCTATATCATGAAAATCTGCACTTTTATGATCAGAAAGAATACTTTTGTTTTTCAATCATTTATGTAACACAGGCAGTTCACCCCAGACACCTCAACTGGTCTTTTAAAAAACACAAGGAGGACTGGATAGAGCAGACATACCCTTTATTACTCACATTACAGGGAGCACTGAAGGCGGCAGATCTGTTGAAGAAGGATCTCAGTTCCCTAAGTCCCAGACTTATTTTAAGGGGTCCCAGATGAGGGGGGCACATGTCTTTCACATGATTCTAAATTACATTACCTCAGTGTGTATGTGAGAAGAGAAAAGGCCAAGAAGCAGTCACACAGGGCAAGAAGCTGCTCCCAAAAGGAGATTAGTAGTGAATTACAATCCATTTCCAAAGCAATGCACACTCCCTGTGGCCATGGGCTGCCAGCCAGCCTTCCATTATGGGGGTTGGAGGAGCCATGTCCAGCACCACCTCACCATTTATATTACAGCTTAAGAAAAATATTCTCTAAAAGATGTTTTGAATTAAACCAGTTTCTCTTTTTTTTTTTTTAACTCACCAGTACAAACTTTAAGCTACCTCTGTATCGAGGCACTTTTGACTTAATATAATTCACCCAAGGTATGCAAATGTTTTTTAGATTTTGTATAGACCACAACAATGAGTAACTATACTGCTTCCTATCTCATATGAACACAATTCCATAGTGAAATAAAACAGAAATGATGACAATACAATCCAAGTACAGGTAATGTGTCTATAATAATTTTGATGAATTTATCTCAGCTTTTATTTCCTATTTATTTTTTCTCATTCTTTTCTCATTACTATGTATTAATTTGTCCATAATAAAACCCTAGAGTTAATGGCAAACCTTGATGGAGACTTTAATTCATAATATTTTATTAAAAGGACAATTACTATAAAGTATTATAAAGTATAAGTAAATTTAAAAGTATATACCTCAAAAAGATAAAGCACACATAGAGAAATATATATGTGCTAATTGCATTTTCATAATCCATTCCTCCAATATTATATCCCAAAGTAACTCTAACTCTAAATATGTCAATAACTTCTTAATTGGGAATCTCTGGAGTAAAAGCACATTGCCAACTTCATTATAAACTATACAGATAGTAGAGACATTCTTGTTTACAATTTCACATGTATCTCTCTTTCTATTCTATGTTTTGTCTTATTCCCTTGCATATTTCATTTTATTTTTAAGAATAACAATAATATTATACACACACACACAATGAGGTGATGAAATTAGTAGATTTGATTTGGATTATTTGTTATCCTGGATGAACAGATTCATTTTAATTATTTCCTAAGAACCAATAACATGGTGGATGAAATGAGAGGGAAAAGATTGATATTTTTGTTTGCCTTATTTTTTAGAGAGAAAAAAGTTTGTCACCAGCTTTCTCTGTTTATATTTTACTTAATTAAAATGTTCATGCTCAGAAAACAAATTGGACCCTGTTATTAAGTTAAGCACCACACCAGCCCATGTAGAATTGAAAGAGAAGTGTGTGCTGCCAGTGGGCATTTCAAATCACTAAGCTCTGTTGACATTCCAGGTGGGAAAATATCCAAAATTAGAGCTATGTGGAAACAATGTATTTCTGGCAAGTGTGACCTGAATTCATGTGTTTGTTTGAAAACTCTAAATCAATATATTTTATTGTAAATTTTTGCACGCAAAACTAATGTTGTGAGCAGAGGACCAGATCTTTGAAATGTTATATCACTTAGGACTCTTTGGTAGAAAGTGACAGACAGTGACCCTGTCAACCTAAGCGTTAAAGGACCTAAAGAAACATTGTAGGTTTGTTGGGAAGATGAAAGAAGACACGGTGTGTGAAAGCAATCACAAGTGCTCAGTAAATATTATCTCCGAACACTGTTACTTGTTAGGCAAATGGGACTGGTGTTGTGAGGTGGTGGGAAAAGGACTGGACAGGGAAAGCTCACAGTTAAGAATATTGAGCTGACTATTGGAGAACTTTACACAACTACAGTCTAGACAAAGACAGATCCCATAAATTAAAAAAAGAGAGAGAGATAGAGAGAGTGGAATAGATATGAAGGTGATAAGAAGAAATGGTCAGAAAAATGATACTAATGTATTGAAACAATAGCCTGGTCAAACTCAGGGAGTAGCCTACTCTGAAATTCCCAGTAAATTTACTGGTTTGTAATATCAGTTTCCAACAGATATGGAAGCTGTGTGGCAATCACATAAGAAAGTCTGAATATTAAAGTTTGAGCACGACTCTACTGAAGTTTTCCAGGATGCAGTGCTATGTGTGCATTTGACTGATCTGAAATTACTCTAATCTTTTCTAAAGATTTTAGTATTTCGTTCACTAGATCAGCCTGAGACAGAAATAGACAAATAACTCCCTACCCTTTCTGAGCTTCAATGAAGCAGGAGAGAAGGAAAAACTTTAGTGATTTTTAAATACATTCTTTAACTTCAAATTGAGAGTCTTTGGGAGTGTGATAATACACCCATATTCATTCTAACCATATGAATGATAATGTATGTCCGTGTATGCCATAATTCATAGATCATACTTTTCTCCATACCTTGTTTAAATACTTTCCAAAATAAAGTTTCCAAACCATTCATTTTGTCCCATGTAACTCTGGTTAATGCATAGAATAGAAATTTTCTCTACTATTTCTAAAGATTCTGTAAAGTAAAAATATTTAGTATTTTTCCTAACACTCATAATACGTATTTCTTAGTGCCAACTCTTTGAAAACTGTGTAATTAAATACTATTAAGTTAGCCCATTAGCCTTGAAGAAAAATAATCAAGTATGCTGTTGCCACTTTATTCAGAAGTATTTATGAAAGCCTGTATTCATAGCATCTCTGTTTACAATAGCCAAGATTTGGAAGCAGCCTAAGTCTCCATCAGTAAATGAGTGGGTCAAAAAACTGGTACATGTATGCAAATGTACCAGAGAAAAAAGAAGGGATTCCCACATTTTGTGAAAGCATGGGTGGAACTGGAGTTTATTATGCTAAGTAAAATAAATCAGTCAATGAAAGACAAATTTGGGACAAAATTCTATACAGAATAATGATAAATGGCCCAATCACATACCATTCTTGTTGTGAAAATACTAAACTTCCTTCAGTGAATCACACTGGCTTCCTTCAAGACTTGCCCTCGTGACAAGGCCCTGTCTCCACCCTAAACACGTGACCTTGCCTCCGCTGCCTTTAATCAATTCCCATGATTTTTTTCTTCCAATCTTCCTACTATGTCAGATGCACTTCACAGCTTTTCATATGCTCTCTGCTTTTTCAGCTTTTGAAAACCAGACAAGTCTTAGTTCAAATTGTAATTTTGTTTAAATACCTTCCTGTCTCTCTAACTCTACTTTGATTTACATGCCGGCGGGCTAGAAGGAGAGAAGAGTCGAAAGGTGGTGGAAGCGAGTAGCTTTTTATTTTACTCTGACTTACCTTATTTTTGGACCATAAGATGCAACCAGGTTTTAAAGGAGAAAAATAGGAAAAAAAAAATTGAAAGCAAAAAATGTGGTAAAATATTTAATAACAAATAATATAATATTTCACCAATGTAAATGTAAACAGAACTCAACAGCAACATTAACAACCATTATTCCTCCCAAATTTCCGGGGGAAGTGCATCGTATAGTCGGAAAAATATGGTAAATCCTACGAAATGGCACTCTTGCATTTCTCTGCCTTAATCAGCTCCTGCTCCTTTATTTCTTTCTTGTGTCTGGCAAATTCCACATTCTCTGGCAGCAGCTGATGCCACTGTCTTTGCCTTTTCTCCAGTGTCTGCTGGCTTTCCTCCTGTGAGAGGTGTGTGCAAGCAGAAAGGGGATGGGAGGGTGGTGAGTCTGGGTGTGGTCACGCGCTGTACTCTCCCTATGTCTGTTTACCCAGCAAATGTCTAAAATTAAGTACACCCCTTCTTACTTATTAAGAAATAACTTATTTTATCAAATCCTTTTTCTCCTAAGAGAACCTTTATTTAAACTACTAATATTACTGATATTATTTCTTCAGATTGAATAAACTGATAAATGAGTATATTTACCTTTTCCTTCCCTGAATTATGTTACAGAATAGCACAGTAACTAATAATGGTTTAATGCTACTTCTCTCTAACTCCAGGTTCTCTCTGACCAAAGGGAATTTTAGATTTTCCTGTCACATGAGTATTTTGTGAATCAGGGACCCTGCAAGAAAGTAGATGAGGCAGGTTAACTAAAAAGCAATAGCGAGGGATAGGAATGCATCCAAATGTGAGTATAGCCTCTACAGACAAAAACAAAAACATAACAAATAAGCAATAATACCACCTTAAACCCTCCCCCGAAAACCAACTCTTGTGTACAACAAATTGAATTGATCTCTCTACTAGCAGTTAGTGACCACAGTCTTAGCACTAGAATTTAAATCAGGCATGCACTTTTTCTCTAGTGCTTATAAGGTTACATTTATATATATGATCTATATGGACTTATTCACAATACATTGTGTAATACATAAATACAATAATATCTTCTTGGTTGTTACAATACTGTTAGGAGTTCTCTTTTCACCAGTGATCTGAGAGGTTACATTTGTCATATGTAAAATTCTGTATGTACTTTGGTATATTGCTCTACTATCTATTGAGTTCCACTGGTAATTAAGACTTTATCATATATTTTATGATAAAAACAAACTTCATTGTATGTTTTACTGTATGACAGAGTTACTTCCCCCTCTCTTATTTCTCTCTATTTTCAAGTCTTTCCCACTCACTTATTTGTCCATATAAAAATTAAATTAATGTATCTAGCTAGGAAAAACATTTGACATTAAATTTATATATAAACTTACAGAAAAATGACATATTTCAAGGTTAAGTGTGAACCAGTGTGAGAGTATAGAGACTGGGATATGCTGATGCAGGGCGATTTCAACCTACTCATGGGCCTACTCTTCAGACTTCACCAGGTGCTCACAAGAAAGTTGGGAGCCAGATGGGAAATAGAAGAAAGCCTGTGTTTGGTACAGGCCTGTGTTTGGAAGAGAGTGGCAGTTATTAATGCAGGAAGGACATAGAATTTACCTAAGATACTTCCCCCTACAAGAAATAAGCCTTAAGCCCCTGGAGGAAAGTGAAATTCATACTCCTAGGGTGTGGATGATGACTCTTTGAAGATGGGAGAAGGTTAAAGAAAAAAATCCACCATCCCTGTGGGTAGAGCGTGCCCAGAATTCTGACTATTACGACTCTCTGACCTTTGAGAGAGGAGCGGGAAAATCTCCGCATAAAGTACAAACAATTCGAGGCAGAGTCTGGCTACCACATGGAGAAGGGGCATGTTCACTGAGGAGGCTGCACCTTTGAGACCTAGGAACAAACACAGGGACTAACAAAGAAGCTGGGCAAGAAAACAGAGAACGCACCCTGCCCACAACCACCAAGCTGGCAAACACCAGGAAAAGAAATAGCAGATGACTACTGGAGAAGAGGTAAGAGGATACAGATAGGCCACTCTGATGCACAGGGACACAGGAGAGGCTGAACGCTGAGAGGGGAACCAGAACACTGAGAAAAGGCCTCCATCTACCAGCTGCAAGAGGAATGGAAAGTCCTTCCTCAGCTAAAGTTAACCGTACCTACTGAGAAACCCAAACCTGCTTTAACCAAAATGACAGTAGTAACTCAAACCCCAACATTACCCACTGTACAGTAAAGTCAGTTTTTTCTTATTACTTCTACCTAATTTATTTCTAAGGATTTTATTATTTGTTCTGGGCCCCATACTTTAGTTAGGTTAATCAGCCTGACTTGGTGATCAAGTGTTCACTAAACAACTCTAGCTTGGTCTTAGATTAATCTTCAGATTGAGATAACATCATTATTTTATCAATATAATTAATAATAAATACAATTTGATTATCCCAGTGAGAGAACAATAAATGTATATTGGAATCTGCCCCACATGAATGCAAAGTGGCATTGGCTTTCTTTCTTTTCTTTCTTTCTTTTTTTTTTTTTTTGAGATACATGTTCAAAAGAAGGCATTAACCATATTAATCACAGAATAAACTCTCCTTCAGCTTTTTGAACAGCTTGCATCAACTGACACTCTTGGAAGCATGATGTTATTCAGTCATGTGTAGTCTACAATTAACCTTTAGGATCAATCAGATTTTCTCATAGGTCATATTAAAGTGTTAAATAAGAAATTTGTGTCCTGGCTAGTATGGCTCAGGGGATTGAGCACTGGCCAGAAAACCAAAATGTCACTGCTTCCATTCCCCTTCAGGACCCATGTCTGGGTTGGAGGCCAGTTCCTCAGCTGGAGGAATGTGAGAGGCAACTGACCAATTGATGTTTCCCTTCCTCTCTTTCTCCCTCCCTTTCCCCCTCTCCAAAAAATGAACAAATAAAATCTAAAAAAAAAAATGTAAGTATGAAGGCCTGCATCTAACATATCCTTAATTAAATTTGAACTTCTTGTTGCCAGGAATCTATAATGATTCAAATTAACCAACTGAAAGTGTTTAGGTAATTCTAAAGATTTCCTTCTACTTGAAACAGTTAAAATAACATGAGAAGAAGATCTACAGATCATCTAGATTACCAAATTTTGCTTAAAGAAGAGCCCTCCACTCATATATTATATCATTCCAATGATACATTTAGTAAAAAAGAGGAAACACCCACACATAGCCAAAAAACCCTGGCCTGAATGTTCTCTATCTAAGATCAGGAATAAGAAAAGGAAGTTTGACCTCATCATTTCTCTTTATCATTATGGTGAAGTGTATAATGGTATTAAAAATAAAAAAGCATACAGACAAAAGAAACTAAACTAAAATTGTATTTATCAAAAGAAAATGTAATTATGTATATATAAAATCTAAGTAATCTACAAAAAGTAACATAACTAATGAGTTTTGTAAGGTTACAGGTTATAATATTTTCATAAAAATAAATTGTACTTCTGTATTATAATAATGATTAAGAGGAAATTGAAGTAAACATATATAATCACATAATTAAATGAAATACTTGGAATAAATTTGAAGAAGATTAGTGAGATCACAGAAACCTCCCCAAAACTGTTAAAATTAGAGACTTAAGAGTGGTATATGATGAACATAATTTAGAAGATTCAATACTGTGATTTCTGTCAATTATTCTCAAATTAATTACAGTTTTGATCAAAGCTCAGCAGGCTCTTTTCTTTTTTTGTAAGAAATAGCAAGCTGGTTCCATAGTTTATATGAATCAAAAGCAGGCTAGATGAAGCAGAGGATTATTAAATCAGCAGCCTGGAGGACAAGGTAGAAAAAACTCCCAGAAAGAGCAAGAAAAGGAAAAGAGACTCAGCAAGAACAAAGAGGGGTTAAGGGAACTGTGGGACAACATGAAACATAATGATATCTGTATAATAGGGATACCAGAAGGAAAAGAAGAAGAACAGGGATAGAAAACCTGTTTGAAAAAGTAATGATGGAAAACTTCCCTAATTTGATGAGAGAAAAAGTTCCACAAATCCAGGTAATACAGAGAGTCCCAATCAAAAGGAACCCAAAGTGGCTCACTTCATGGCACATCATAATTAAAATGGCAAAATTCCAATACAAAGAATTTTAAAGGCAGCAAGTGAGAGACAGGAAGTAACATACAAGGGAGCCCCAATAAGACTAGCAGCTGACTTCTCAATGGAAACGCTACAAGCCAGAAGAGAATGGCAAAAAATATTCCAAGTAATGAGAACCAAAGGCCTGCAACCAAGACTACTTTACCCAGCAAGGCTGTCAATCAAGAGAGAAGGCCAAATAAGGAGCTTCCCAGACACAAGAAGCCTCAAAGAATACACCTCCTCCAAACCAGCTCTGCAAAAGATGCTAAAGGGACTGCTTTAAGAAAAGGAAGAAAAAGAGTGGTAGAGAGAGGAACACAGGTACAAAGGGAATAGAATGGCAATGAATAAGTACCTATCAATAATAACCTTAAATGTAAATGAATTAAATGCTCCAATCAGAAGACAAAGTGTAGTTGAATAGATAAGAAAACATGACCTACACATATGCAGCCTACAAGACCCACCTCAGAACAAAAGACCTACACAGACTGAAAGTGAAGGGTTGAAAAAAATATTCTTAACAAATGGACAGGAAAAAAAAAACAGGTTAGCAATACCTATATCAGAAAAATTAGACTTCAAAACAAAGGCCATAAAAACAGAAGCAGAAACCAGAAGGACACTTCATAATACTCAAGGGGAGAATCCAACAAGAAGACATAAACACTATAAACATATGTGCACCCAACATAGGAGTACCCAAATATATAAGAAAAATCTTGGAGGACTTCAAGAAAGATATGGAGAGCAACACACTTACACTAGGGGATTTTAACACCACACTGTCATAGATGGGTAGATCTGCCAAACAAAATATCAAAAAGGATATTGCAGCATTGAACAATGCCCTAGATCAGAAGGAATATATATATATATATATATATATATATATATATATATATATATATGCATGTGTGTGTATCTGTGTGTGCATGTGTGTGTGTAACCTTGCATCCCAAGGAGCAAAATATACATTATTTTCAAATGCACATGGAACATTTTCATAGACTATATGATAGGACATGAAACAAACCTCAACAAATTCAAGAAAATTGAAATCATATCAGACATTTGCTTGGACCATGAGAGCCTAAAACCAGAAACCAACCTCAAGGAAAAAACTCAAAACACTCAAATTCATGGAGATTGAATAGAATGCTATTAAACAAAGAATTGATTAATAATGAGATCAAGGAATAAATCAAATGTTTCTAGAAACAAATGGACTCACAACAATCCAAAACTTATAGGACACAGAGAAGGCAGTCCTCAGAGGAAAGTTCATAGTGACACAGGACTACCTAAAAAAGATAGAAACATTTCAAATAAACAACCTAACCCTACATATACAAGAACTGGAGGAACAACGACAAATAAAGCCTAGCATAAGCAGAAGGGAGGAATTTCCAAGATCAAAGAAAAATTAAATGACATAGAGTTGAAAACAACAATCCAAAGGCTTGATAAATCCAGGAGCTGGTTCTTTGAAAAGACAAACAAAATCAACAAGCCTTTAAGCACACTCACCAAGAAAAAAACAGAGGACCCAAATAAACAAAATCATAAATGAAAGAGGAGTGATTACAAGTGATACCAGAGAAATACAAAGGAAGAAATTACTATGAGGAACTATATGCCTAGAAATTTGAAAACCTAGGTGAAATGGGCAAATTTCTAGAAACATACAATCCTCCAAAATAGAATATAGAAAAAGCAGAAAACCTGAACAGATAGAGTACAGCTAGAGAAGTTGAAGCAGTAATCAAAAAACACTCAATGCACAAAAGCCCTGGACCAGATGGCTTCACAAGAGAATTTTACAAAACATTTAAGGAAGAGGTAACTCTTATCCTTCACAGACTAGTCAAAAAAAATCCAAGAAGAGGGAAATCTCCCAAAGTCTTTTTAAGAAGCCAACATCATCCTAACACAAAACCAGATAAGAACACAACAAAGAAAGAAAACTATAGGCCAATATTGCTGATGGACATAGACACTAAAATCCTCAACAAAATATTGGCAAACCACAACCAGCAATACATTCAAAAGATCAGATACCATGAACAAGTGGGATTCATCTCAGGGATGGAAGGATGGTACACTATTTGCAAATCAATAAATGTAACACATCACATAAACAAAATGAAAGACAAGAATCACATGATCACATCAATAGATGTGGAAAAGCAATTGATAATGCACAGGACCCATTTATGATAAAAACACTCAGCAAAGTGGGAATACAGGGAGCATGCCTCAACATAATAAAGTCCTTATATGAGAGACCTACAGCAAATATCATACTCAATGGGCAAAAACTAAAAGCTACCTCACTAAGATAAGGAACAAGACAAGGATTTCTGCTTTCACCACTTCTATCTGACATAGTATTGGAAGTCCTAGCCACACTGATCAGACAAGAATCAGAAAAAAACAAACAAACAAACAAACAGGCATCCAAATTGGAAAGAAGGAAGAAAAGCTATCATTGTTTGCAGATGACATGATATTGTATATAGAAAATCCTATAGACTCCACCAAAAAACTACTCAACCTAAAAAGGGAATTTGGCAAAACAGTGGGATACAAAGTCAATATTCACAAATTGAAGGCATTTTCGTACACCAACAGTGAAATATCAGAAACAGAAATCAGGGGAAAAAATCTCATTTGCAATAGCAAGAACAGAAATAAAGTACCTAGGAAAAAACCTAATTAAGGAAGTAAAAGACCTGTACTCAGAAAACTACACAACACTGAAGAAAGAAATTAAGGAAGACACAAACAAATGGAAGCATGTACCATGTTCAGGGATTGGAAGAATTAACACCACCAAAATGTCCATACTACCCAAAGCAATTTATAGATTCAAATCAATCCTTATTAAAGTACCAATGACATATTTTACAGACATACAACAAACATTTCAGAAATTTATATGGAACCATAAACAGCCCCAAATAGCTGCAGCCATTTTGCTAAAGAAGAACAAAGCAGGAGGGATCACAATACCTGATATCAAACTGTATTACAAGGCCACTATAATGAAAACAGACTGGTGCTGGTATAAGAATAGACACATAGACCAATGCAACAGAAGAGAGAGTCTGGAAATAAACCCAAGTTTCTATGGTCAATTAATATTTGACAAAAGGGCAGAAGCATAAAATGGAATAGAAATAGTCCCTTCAACAAATGGTGATGGGAGATCTGGGCAGATGCATGCAAGAAAATGAAACTTGATCACCAACATACCATACACAAAAATAAATTCAAGGTGGATAAAAGACTTAAATATAAGTAGTGACACCATGTAAGTCCTGGACGAGAACATAGGCAGGAAAATTTCAGATATTCCACACAGCAACATCTTTACTGATATGTCCCTTAGAGCAAGGGACATAAAGTAAAGAATAAACACAAGGGATCACATCAAAATTAAAATCTTCTGCACAACTAAAGAAAACAGCATTAAAATGAAAAGAGTACCAACATTATGGGAAACCATATTTGTCAATGACACTTCAGACAAGGAAGGGTTTGATCTCCAAAATATATAAGAACTCACACGACTCCACTCCAGGAAGAAAAACAACCCAATTAAAACATGGGCAAAGGACTTGAACAGACATTTCTCTAAGGAGGACATAAAAGGGGTCCAGAGACATATGAAAAGATGTTCAGCATAGCTAGCTATCAGAGAGATGCAAAATAAAACCACAATAAGATATCATCTCACACTGGTCAGAATGGCCATCATAAACAAATCAAAAACACCAATGTTGGAGAGAATGTGGAGAAAAGGGAACCCTAGTGCAATGTTGGTGGGAATGCAGACTGGTGCAGCCACTATGGAAAATAATATTGAATTTCCTCAGAAAACTAAAAATGGAATTGCCTTTTGACCCAGCAATTCTACTATTGGGATTATACTCCAAGAACCCTGAAACTCCTATTCAAAAGAACCTATGCACCCCAATGTTAATAGCAGCACAATTTACAATAGCCAAGGGCTGGAAGAAACTTGAGTGCCCATCAGTAAATGAATGGATCAAAAAACTATGCTACATTTACACAATGCAATACTATGCAGCAGAAAGAAAGAAGGAGCTCCTACCCTTCATAACAGCATGGATGGAACTGGAGAGCACTGTGGTAAGTGAAAGAAGCCTGGTCATGAAAGACAAATACCATATGATCTCACCTATAAGTGGAACCTAATTAACAAAACAAACAAGCAAGCCAAAGATGACCAGAGACATTTAAATTAAGAAAAAACTGACAGTAATCAGAGGGGAGGAGGGAAGGGATAATGGGGGGCAATGGGGGCAGGGTTTTTAGTAACGTGTATAAAGGACACATGGACAATACCAAAGAAGGGTGGGATCAAGGGTTGGGAGTAGGGATGACTGGGATGGGGGGAGTGTGTGGGAGGAAATGGAGACAACTATACTTGAACAATGATAAAAAATATTTAAGAAAGTATATATAAAACCATTGTTCTGTTTCTGATGTAAGTAGTCTCTGTTCTTAAGAATATTTAAACATTTTTATAGCCATATCTGTGGGACAAATACAATTTCTATGTTTTAAGTGTCAGGTCAATATTCATTAATGAAATATTTAAAGAGAAAGCTAGAAGTCCTAAAGAGTGAGTGGTTACAAGTAACCAGATGTTGTCATAGGTAAAATTTGTATGTCTGTCTGGAAATAAAAGGACATTATTGAAAGAGTCAAAAATTTTAAGAAAAGAAATGCATACGGAAGTATTATGAGTCAAAGTCTACCATGACCTGAGGTTGGTGGATAAGTCGATTAGTTTTCTGTGGATAATATTCCTCAACCTGCCTCCCTTCCCCCATTTGCAAAGAAAGGAAGAGAACTTTCAGCATACAAAATGTAATTAAAAGCATTTTTGCTCTTAGCACAAACTCAAGATGTCTTATGTTTACTTTATCTCTCCTCCTCTCCTAAACATTCATTGACTCCTTTCCTATACTTACTTTTCTTTCAAAAAGTAGTTATACTGAATTGTGTCTTTCAATTTTGAAAATGATATGGATTGAACTGTTAGCTTAAATTGGTTGTGGATTGAATTTTATCATTGTGTCAGACTCAGTTTATTTTCTTTTAATTTCTTTCTTTCTTTCTTTCTTTCTTTCTTTCTTTCTTTCTTTCTTTCTTTCTTTCTCTCTCTCTCTCTCTCTCTCTCTCTCTCTCTCTCTCTCTCTCTCTCTCTCTCTTTCTTTCTTTCTTTCTTTCTTTCTTTCGAGAAGAGAGAGGACTAGAGAAAGGAGGGAGTGGGGGATTTTTTATTTCACTGATTTATGCACATACTGGTTGATTATTGTATGTGCCTTAACAAGGGATCAACCCACCATGGCATATGGGGACAGGGCTCTAACCAACTTAGCTACCTGGCCAGTGCCTCAGTTTATTCTTTATTCTAGATATGCTTACCTGTCATCCTGAGAGGCCTTAGCCAGAACAATCCTTCTGTTTTCTCACGCTACTCTGGTAGTCAAAAACCACAGCTGCTTCCCTGTTGCTGCAGCCATCACCAAAAGCCAAGCCCCAACAGAAGGTTCCAGCTGACAAGAGACTGCTCTGCTCTCTCTCCACCATGCTGCACACGAGCTCTGGCTGCTTCAGCAGTGCCTAGGAGGGTTATGCAATGCAACACAGCAGTGCCAGGGAAGTAATATCTTTTAGGGGTGACTGAACAAATGAGAAGTGTATCTAGAACTGTCTAGAAACTCAATAGAATCTTCACAGTATATCTCTGGAGACATGACACTTGAATGAGAAAACAGATGGTCTTATAGGGAAGCTGTAGCCAGCTAGTTAAAACATTACATTATACTTGCTCTTTCTTGCCTTTCTTTCCAATTTTTCAATCCATTTTCCCCAGGATTGCATACCTTCATTCATTATCATGGAACCTGGGCTTCAGGCACTGTTTTTTTAGGGATCCCCAGATGAGTTAGTCATTCACATGATTTCCCCCTAGGCTCTCCTCTAAATATTGACAACAGGGTTAATGGGAGAGGTTGTTACATTGAGATGGAGATTTTCTGACTTATAAACCAGTCAATCTATATAATGATAAAAGAGTGACCTTTTTGTTAATTATCTCATTAACCATCTGTGTTAAGTGACTAAGCTAAATGAGTCAAACAGTTATGGATAAAATGTTAAAAAATAAGAAAACTGAAAGGAAAAAAAATAGTAGTGCTCGGTAAACACTTGTTATAGAAAGAAATGCAATAATAATGTATTTTTCTTGTTGGTTACATATTTCCTAGTAACTCAACATTATCATTAACCCTAAATTATAATATCGTATAATGAAACATATTAATTTGCATTACTATGTTAAGATTAATCTCATTTAACTAGACAAACTTGGGTTAAGGTCTTAAGTACACGACTTTTATTGAACAGTCTTTTTAAAGCTTCTTAGAACATTAGGAAAATGCACTGACTCAAGCAGAGGAAGCGACATAAAGATTAGTGGCCGCTCACTGGCATTAAGTCATTCATCAAATGTGACAAATTACTGATAATTTGTATTGATTCACTATCTGGCTTAGTGAACTGAAAATCCAAATTCGAATACACACTGAACTGGAATTGAAAACTTGTCTGATTTCATCAAATCAAAGTCAGATTAAACTGAAACTTTACCTTATTTCTATACATTCTGCTCTGGTTTTCTATTAAGTTGAACAAAACCCTGGTA
Source organism: Anoura caudifer (assembly GCA_004027475.1). NCBI lineage: Eukaryota > Metazoa > Chordata > Mammalia > Chiroptera > Phyllostomidae > Anoura > Anoura caudifer. Next base: position 176,508 of record PVKU01003347.1, read on the forward strand.
TAAGTGCTGTAGATACAACTAAGATTTTGCTCTTAGAAACCAAAGTTTTACCAAGAGTTTTAAAAAGTTTTAGGAGCTCTAAGTTTGTATTTTGAAATGGAAACTTTCTATAAGAGTCAAAGTTTAATTGCTTGAAACCAGCAAAATTTCACTTGTTCAAGCATAATCTTAAATATGTCTCTTGAAATTTTTGTTGCTTTTTACCACATGCTATGAACTGATATATTCAACATATTTCTTAATGCACTAAAAAATGCTCACATGTTTTTAGCAATACCCTATTATTTCATATGTGCCATAAGAATGTACATTCAGTAGTTTCCCCTTATTTGTAAGGGATACTTCCAAGATTCCCAGTGGATGCCTGAAGCCACAGATAGTCCTGAAATTATACATACTATGTTTTCTCCTATACATACATAGCTATACTAAATTTAATTTATAAATTAAGTACAATTAGAGATTGTGATAATAATAAAAGAGATTGCTAATAATAAAATAGAAAGAAGAGTTATAATGATATACTATAATAATATAATATAATATAATATAATATAATATAATATAATATAATATAATATAATGAAATGAATGACTTTGTAGCCATCATTAAGTAGCGTAAGGGCTACTTAAATACAAGACGGTCAATCTGATAAATGAGACAGTTACTAAGCGACTAAAGGGTGGGTTGCATTTACAGTGTGGATACACTGATGAAGGACTAACTCATTTTCTACAGGGATTGAAACAAGATGGCCAGAAATTTCATCATGCTACTCAGAATGGCGGCACAAAATTTAAAAGTAACAAATTGTTTATTTCCAGAATTTCCCATGAATATTTGTGGGCCAAGGTTGAACATAGTTAACTGAAACTATGAAAGTGAAATGGGTAAAATTTGATTCTTTATTTCTAATAAAAAATGAATATATTGTGTTAGCATTCTTTATTTAAGTCAATCAACATCCAGAAATAGCAAAATTTAAAATAATATATCAATAAAATAGTAGTTAGTGATAATTTATTCTTCACATAAGAATAGCTTGTGAACTGGGAGCTCTCATACCCAAATGTTATGAAGGTGAAGGGCATAATGTAATAGGGCAGCTTATAAAGTAAAAATAAAAAAAAAATGTCTAACCTTTACAATGATTGGTTATTACAACAAGGTTTTCCAGATGATAAGGGATTGGTTAATGATGATCATCTTACACCACTTTAGGAATATGACTTCAGATTTTTTAATGATTACCAGAGGCATTTATAAAAAGTAACCTAATTCCACTTATATTCATGAAATAAGCTAGATTTAGTTTTGCTTACATGGGTTAAATGATTTTGTCTGCTTGGGGGAGTCTCAAGTTTGGTCTTCATTTTGGGTATTTAAGCAATATCAAAAGGCTTCTTGTTCAAAAATTGGTTTTGAATGACCAAAAATTAATGTAATATCTTTTATTAATCCCTCTTTAAAGTCATTAAACATCTTCAATTCAGAATAGAAATTCTTTATAAAGACTTAATATATTAATTTTTGCATATTCAATGAGTCACAAAATATTTCAGCATGCCTTATATCCTGAACTTGCATATCAAGATGTCGTGTTTTTGTTGTGGGCTTCATTGACCCAGAGTGTCTTAGAGTAAAGTAATGTAGAATTTTCTTTAAACAATTACTTAACTATGCATAGGTCAGATAGAACTTAGTGCTGTTTGACTCCATGAGGTAGAGCATATGCTCCCCACAGACACACGTGCTCCATTTTTCACCCTGGCATCACTTGTACGGACTATTTGTGTTACAAGATTTGTTTAATTTAAAGGATATTTTCAAGGTGAGTCTAGTGCTGACTATCTTTTCTCAAAGGTAAAAATGGCTCCTAACCTCTTAAGTTATTTGTACATTTGACAATATTTTAATAGAAAACATCCATTTATAAAATGAAATTAAAGACAGAGAAGGTCTTTTCTTCCTGCAGTTTTAATGTCATAAAGGATTTAAGTTATATTTCACTAAACTTTTCCATATTTTAAACATCATGTTCTCTTGGAAAATAGAAACTGTATAATGGCAATGTTTATAGAATTAAGAAAAAAAGACATTATTACCACGGACAGGTGGGTCCCTTTAGGTCTCCCATCTGTCACAGTGTTTGGACATGGTTTAGGGAATGGCTTTTTTGGAAAAAAGAGGAAAAAATCATAAATCGAGGCTAGCAGCAGGACGATATCCCAGTCTATCAACTTGTGGAGAGGGCTGCCGGGCCAACTATTGAACATGGTGTCAGTTTCACCCTAGTGGGGAAGAGACCCTTTCCCATGTTGAGCTGTGAGCTCGCTTTTAATATAGCAATCAAGGGGATGCTTCCTTTACCGTTTGGAGAATGCTCCAGCAGCTGAACATTAGGTAGCACTGGTTTAGATGTCAGCTGTTTTCAGTTGTTGCCAGGACAGCCAGCTGATCTGCTCCTGGACACTGTGTGGCAGTCAGACCTTTGGAGCCTGTACGTGTTTGCAATTCCCCCAGCAGAACTGAAGAAGCCAGGAGTATTGTAGGAAACTAAACTCAGGCACCAATCCTACTGTTGGGAGAAGTGGGGCCCTCCTTCTGTAAACTTGTGGTCTAGGCAACTCAGGGTCCTCCTTCAGGTCATTTTTCAGAAAGTCTTGTTCCTTGCAAGAATATTTTATCTTACCTGATACATACACAGACTTATTTTTTAAACATTAATCTTTATTTTATTTTTTCTCAATATCATTTAATCCTTTTAGCTAAAGACAAAACTAAGCTCTGAAGAGGTTTACTTAGTACAATTTAATTAATTTATTTTGACCTTTACAAAATAGCTGATGATTCAAAACAAGATTTTTTAAAAAGAGTACATTTTGAAAGTTGGTAACCTTAGCTAGTTGCTTTGGAAATACTTAAGAAATAAAGGAAAGTTAAATATTTTGTGGGACTTATTCATTAATTCTGTTAGTTTTGTGATAAATGGTACTATGTTGCAAAACCTTTTAAAAAGAAGGTTGTTATACAAAATTCTAGGGAAAGAAAAATTATTTTCAGAAGAATTTTCAATGATTTTTTTTGTGTAAATATCAGAGACATTAATATTTTCACAAATGACTGGTATTTAAGTTATAAAAAAGAAATAGCTGTGGTATCATCATATTAAAATGCCACTCTTATCAAATACATATTTATGCTCTCACCACATTCCCCTTAAAATAAAATATCTCAATCCAAATAGTCAAATATTTTACCCTGGTACATGGTATTCAAGGTCATTAGAGTCATTGTACTCTTTTAAGTCTACTGAATCTTCCTAAGATCCTTGTCAAAATGCTGATAGTCAGACTCCTATTATTTCCATTTTGAAGAGATGAAGAAAATATTTATTTTTGAATTCCAGAATTCAAATATAGATCTCTGAAAACCAAAGAATATAAGAGATGTTCAATACCATAGCACTTTAGTACCTTATGGTTTGATTTTGCAACTTACTATTACTTTATAGGCAGGTTTTTAAAAACAACCTATATGGCATTAAAATAAAGGCATACAGGGTAAATATTGCAGTGTAATTTTCTGGTCCATTTTATAGGGAATTACTACATAAGTAGTTTAATTTGATGAACTCAAACATTTGATTTACAAATTTGCCTGCTGATGAAAGAAATACTCTTTTTGAAATAGATTGTGTTTTGTCATTTGTTTTGCGAACATTCCATGCCCAGACCATATTCCTGCTCCTGCAAAACAATAGCTGTTTCACTCATGGGCTTCTCTGTAAAATCCATAAAAAGTGAAAGAGCCCTGGCATTTGGGCCGAGTTCAGTCCAAATATATTTACATGAAAGGACTCTTACTTTCGTTTGTTGTGACACCAACCATGAAGAGGCACGATTCAGTCGTGTTCCCTTAAACAGAGCATTCATGTTCATAGAATATCACAGTCTACGTGTGGCCAGAGCATTTCCATAAACTGAAGCCACGCATCCGACAGCCTGCTGCTTCGGTAGCCGCCAAAGCTTTGCAATGGGCACAAACTGCCAGGTGCAGACACATTGCATTGTTAATATCGTATCAATCTAGTGGAAAAAAAGCCCAAGCTCTTCCAATTACCTTTCATGTTTTTCACAATTATGACATTTCTTCCTTGAGTATCCAAGTACACCTCAAGAGTCTAATGTTTATATTTTAAAATTCCCTCAGATAAACATATCGCACACATCCAAAAAGTAAATCCAGAACTAGAAACCTAGTCTACAACTGAATGTTTAAGCCAGATATTCCGCTTTTTTAACTGTTAGGAAATATTTTTTTCAGTATCCTCTGTGGAACTGAAAACTATCATATTTTCTGTCCAACTATTAATTTTTGAAGTAGTTATAACCCATCATAAAGTGAAAAAGAAAAATCATTAAACATCTAACTTCTAGAAACCTCATGTTTATAGCCTGAAAATGAGTCCTCTAAAATATTCTATGTAGTGAATTTTAAAACCAGTTTTAGAATAAAGTATCCACAATATTACCACTCATTTTTAAATATTATAAAATTTGCAAGATATTTCAATATTATTTAGTAAATTTCTGTACCAGTATTATGAGATAGATATAACTATCTAATGGATTAAAAAACAATGTTCAGAGAGGCTAAATTTCTCTTTTAAGGCCACAAATCCAGTAAGTAGTATGTAGGATAGTAAAATCGAAATTAATACCCAAATTTTTATCTTAATGCCTTTTCTCTGCTTCTTGGTCCTTCTCCTCCTCCTCCTCTCTCTCTCTGTCCTTTCAAGCCTTTACCTTTGAACATTTTCTGAGGCAAGATGCAAAGTCAATTTCTTTAATTTATTGAAAAATTCACCACCTCTACTAATTTTTTAATAAAATAATTCTACTCTTTATTCCTTTTTTCTTGAATTTACATGTTTGAAACTTTGGTTAACTCCCATTTGATGTCTTTTAAGACAAATTTCTGAAATATTAATTCTGCTTGGAAGGACCTGGCTAGTGGCAACTATCCAAATCAGGATGTTCCAGCAGGATTTTCAGGTCCTACCCATATTGTTAATTTCTGCCTTTGATATCATCACTTAACTATATTGCAAATACCTTGTAGAAAGTCATAAGTTAATGTTTTCAGAAACTTGTTTGGTGATAAACTAAACAGAGGAATGTTAGTGTTCTTCTTACCAGCTATTTAACTCCCAAATAACAATTGTTAAACCAATGGGAGAGACCATTATCAAAACCCCAATATAGGGCTCTGGCTTGTATAGCTTAGTGAATTGAGTGCCAGTCTGCAAACCTAAAGGTCACAGGTTCAATTCCCTGTGAGGCCGTAAGCCTGGGTTGTGGGCTAGGTCTCCAGGAGGGGGACTTTGAGAGGCAACCACACTGATGTTTCTCTCTCCCTTCCCCTCTCTCTAAAAATAAATAAGTAGACTTCCGGCCAAGATGGAGGCGTAGGCAGACACACTGTGCCTCTTCTCACAACCAAAATTAAGGACAACAAAGATTTAGAAACAAGAAAACAACCAGAACTCAAAAAATCAAACTGTTTGGAAATCCAACAACGATTCATCCAGACCGGTAAGAGGGGTGGAGTCGCGGCAGGAAAAAGCAGAGGCACTGACCGGGCACGCAGGCAGCAGTGGCTGGCAGGTCCCAGGTGCACACCCTGGGCACGGGGCGGCAACTGTGCAGAACCAGTGAGGCCGCACAAGGCGGCTGGCTGACCGGGTGGTCCCACATTCACGTGCAGATAATCCAGGCAAAGGGGAAGTGGTGAAAGGAACTGGAATCTGAGAGTGAGTAAAGCAACCACCATTATCTCCTCTCAGACCCCGCCCCCACATACAGCGTCACTACCCAGCGACTGGGCTGTCCCCCTGGGGAACACCTGAGGCTCCACCCCTCGCTACGTAATAGCCGCGACTAGACAAAACAAATAAACAAACAAAACCCCAGAAATGAAAATGGCTCAAACCGGAGAATAAATCAAAGCCCCAGAGCCAATTTATCTAAGCGATGAAGAGATTGCCAACCTATCAGATGCACAATTCAAAACCCTGGTAATCAGGATGCTCACAGAATTGGTTGATTTTGCTCACAAATTAGATGAAAAAATGAAGGCTACAATAAGTGAAATGAAGAAAGATACATGGGGAACCAACAGAGATGGGAGGAAAACTGGGACTCAAATCAATGGAGTTGACCAGAAGGAAGAAAGAAACAACCAAACAAAAAACGAGGAAGAAACAAGAATTCAAAAAAATGAGGAGAGGCTTAGGAAACTCCAGGACATCTTTAAACGTCCCAACATCCGAATTATAGGGGTACCAGAAGGGGAAGAAGAAGAGCAACCAGTGGAAAACTTATTTGAACAAATAATAAAGGAGAACTTCCCCAATCTGGCAAAGGAAATAGTCTTCCAGGAAGT
>PVKU01003348.1:0-182840 GCA_004027475.1 Anoura caudifer
ACTTAAATGCCAGCCTCTCCAAAAAGGTTTTCAGAAACAGGTCCATAACATTATTCACTGGACAAAAAAATGTCAATGTTTCTAGAAGGGACTTCCTTGACACACAAGACCCAACTTAGGAACAACTATACAGAGCACCACAACAGAGCTGGGATCACGGCAGCCTGGCATCAGTTAAGATACTATTGTGGACAGACACGGCAATCTCTAGGGGCGAGTTCTCACTCACAGACGCCTGAGTTGTTTTACGGCATAAAGATGTTGTAGACGGTTCTCACGTAGATCTCATCGGGAGGAGGCTTCTTCTTGCTTCCAGGTTCAAGGAATTTTCTAATAGTAGGGATATTACTCATTTTCACTGTGTACTCCTGGAAAGGAAAACACAGAAGTTCAAGGTTAACCACAGAGGAATATCTGTTCCAAACGGTCCATCCAACAAAATTTATTCAATAAATATTTGGTACAGAGATCCAACCAGAACCATAATCCAGCATCTGTTTAGGATCTGACCTCTGGGTACAGTTATTTATGATCTCTGCCAACAATGGCTGGGATCTAGACCAGGCTTTATGCAAACCGCATAGTTCACAGCAAGATGTGATTTTTTTTTTCAGAGATGGCAAAATTAAAAAGGTACTTAGAATAGGATTATGATTCTTGCTTAAAGAGGGAAAAAAGACTTAGGAAGTACCTTAAATATACTGGTCTGTTCACAGAAAATGCACAAGTGATTTAAATAAAAATGCTTTAAAAAGTCATTAGATAGTACAATTTAGATTTTAAGACTTTGTTTTCTTGATCTTTTTCACTTCTAGTAGTAAATGAATCTTCTTTCTGGCTATATGTGGGAGATGGTCAGTTGCACATTTTTGTAGCCTGGGGCTCAGATACCAGATATTTACGTAAACTAGCATGAAAGAAAAAATCACTTTTTTTCCATAGAGTTAAATCTTACCAATTCTCAGTAACTGAGAAAAAGTCTATTTGATCCAGTAAAATTTTTGAGTTATATGAAGAAGTACAGGCATTATATGTAATTATTCTAATAAAAATCTTTCAGAGAGGTCATTTATTTAAAAAGCTATTATTTATTAAATGTTGATTATAAACAAAGCAGATTTAAGCATGTACACAAACATATAAATATACACATATGTGACTAACAAAAACTCTACTAGTCATGTCAGTTAATGCTATATAAATATGGCAACTTTTTTTATTATGTGAACTATTTGTATTATCTAGTTTTGAATATTATACCAATATTTAGAATCTTCTTCCATAGGATTTATCATTTCAAAATTTACATGGGGTTTATATTTATCATGTATAATAAACTTTTGTGACTCTTTACAATTTTTAAAACTTTAATTAATGTAGGAATGACCCTTTAAATAAATTTGGATCTGGTGTTAGATTTTGAAGTTCTTTAACATTGATGCTTGATCTGATCAGAGATTAAAACTATACTTACACAAATGTGCCTGCAGTTTAAAAACAAGTTGATAACACCATGGATAAAAAATACCAGTGGGTCCTTGGGCCATTTCAAGAACCTACTGGCATTAAAGTCAAGTAAACAATGTTCATCTTTGTGTCTTCTTCTTTATAATGGCTATTTGCCTTGTTGAAGATTTTTATTCTCATTTTCTGGGTGTATGCATTTAAGTGGTGGTGTTGCACCCATTAGTATATCAAATGATGTTTACTGGACTTGGAAACATTATTTTTTTTAAAAAAGTATATGTGTTACTCTTTGGAAATTAAGTGTGAGTCTCTCTGGGTCTTTAATAAGTTTGTCAAAGATGTATCAGTGTGGTCTACATCAGGGGTTGACAGCCTTTCCGCAAAGGACTGATCAGTAAATATTTCAGGCTCTGCAGGCCATGCGCCATCTCGAACGGAACTGCTCATCCGTGCTGTGGTCACACAGGAGTGGCTGCAGACGATGCATAAATGAATAGGTGCGGCTTTGTGCCGATAAAACTCATCTATGGACACTGGATTGGAACTTCATGTAATTTCATGTGTTATTAAGTATTATTTTGTTTTGACTTTTTTTCCCAACTGTTTAAAAATGTGAAAGCCATTCTTAGCTCAAGAGCTGTACAAAACTAGGCGGCAGGCCTGATGTGGCCTGGCTGGGGTTGGGGGAGATGCAGTTGGCCAACCCCCAGTACAGAGGGAAGCCCACCGAACTTGCAAATAAAAGGCTAAGGTTCTAGGCAAAACTCAGGGACCTGCTAGCTGGGCCATCTGACCGCTGACTTCTTTACATTGAGTCTCTATTTCCTCATATGTATGCTGAAGGCATTGGATGAGATTAGTTGTTGAAAGCCCTTTTCTGCTTCAAAACTGTGTGATCAATCCTGCCAGAATAATAGTGAGGAATAAGCTGAGCCACACCCAAGACTTTCCTTGGAATTTCTGGGAAGGGGAATGGTGGGAACTCCCTGGGATGATGTTTAGGGTGCCTCCTACTAGCTCTTGGAGCTCAGGCTTGGACATTTCCAATTTGAGACCACGTTATTTCTGAGAACAGGAGCCATGCCCTGAGGACGAGACCATTCTTGACGTTGATGCTTCCGTCCTCTGGGGCAGTACATGCATTCCACCCATGTGATTACATCTATGGCAAGCGCCTATTGGCTACGCTGTGTATGAGGTTTGTTCCACGAGTGTAGTTACGGAATAAAAGCAACGTGAAACTTCTCTCACGCGTAAATGATCTTTCAGCTCTAAAGGTCTGGGAAGCAGGAAAACAACGTCAAGTCTGTACCTTCATTTCATTTTACCAGCTAGAATCTTAAAAAGTCATGCCCATACACATGCATCCCAACCCATCAACAGGCATTGAAGGAAGGCCGAGAAGTTCTGGACCAGTCTTCTAACACATGGTTTTATTTACCTGCAGGTGAGGAAATGAAGACAGGATATTGGGAATTTTCTCCTCGAGGGCCAGAATGGTCTGGAGGAGAACCACGTCCGCAAGGCTCAGCTGATTACCAACAAGGAACCTCTGTCCATGCTCCCTTAGGACCTGCAGGGGTGAGTGGTTTGCATCAGATACAGTACCCTAGAGACACTGATAAAGCCATATAGAGCCAGAGGAGGGTGGCCCTATGGCCTTATCTTTTCATCTCTTTATTAACAACATCAATTAAGAGGAAGCTCCCTATATCAGACTGTGTGTGTAGACATGTAAGCACCCTTAAATATCTGCTTATATCAGAATAGAACACTGTGAAAGTGAAGGACATTAATTCTGGATTTAGCATCCAGTACTTTCAAAAGATATATCTGTTCTATAAATATTGAGGACACATTTACAGAAATGAAGTAGCCCTGATGAATTCAGGAAGTGATGTAAGGAGTAAGCGATAGGTCCTTGCCAAGGAGTCCAATTTTGTTTGCCAGTTGTTTCTGCAAACATCAACACTCATAGTCACAAACTGGACCTGACCATAAAAAAGTAGGCTTCCTTTCACATCTTCTAAGCCAGAGAGAATGAAAAGCATGATCTCCATTTTGAGAGCACCATATAGATGCAGAGAGTCATAAGAACTGTGGTAGAAGAAGGGAAATGCACTTGGCAGTGAACTCTCAGATGCTCGTGAATGCGAGGACATGTGCACACACGTGTGTGTGGTATGTATGACGAACAGGGACCCTGTCACTGCCACTGGAGCCAGAGTGGGGCAGCACAATGAATCCAGAATTTGTAGTCCGAGGGCTGCGTTCCATTCCCATGGGCACATCTCCCCCGTGGGCACATCACTCAATCTCCCTGTGCTTCTGTTTCATTATGTATAAAAGAGGAGTAACCATTTTTAGCTCATGTGTTGGGAAGAGCCCTGACATCATCTGGGCCATTGAGACATAAGAACCAGCTGTGGCCTTTCCCCAAGGCACCTGTTTCTTCCTCGTCACACCACATGCCTGCATTATCATATTTTACATTCACAAAGTGCCTGTGGGCAAGAGAACATGAAACCAAGCAGGAAATACCACCCCTTCTGAAATCTAATTGCATGAAGATGGCCAGAGGAAGTTTGCCAATTCTATATTTTAACATTGTCTTCTTTTGTTTTTTATTTAATTGAAACATTTAAAACAATTCCTCTCAGTTGAAGAAAAGAAGAGTTAAAAGTCCAGAAAAGCAGAGTAATAAGATAAATAACAGCACAGAAAAAAAGCGCAAAGGGTAGAGAAATAAAGAACGATAGTTCTTCTCGTTGTATCACACTGTTAAGTAGAATGTCTGATACATAACGCTGTTCCACAGACATTTGTGGGATGAAAGAATGAATGAAAGAGGGAGTTTCTGCTTTTCTGTACCTTGCACAGGGTGGGCGCCTGGTGAATGTAAGCAACGATAACGCACACATGTGGCGAGCCATATTTCTCCAGACTTCTGAATAATGTGGTCCTAGAGGAGTCTGAGAAGCTCCAAGACATCTTGGCTTTGTGCTGATGGCTACTGTCAGCTCTCAGGAGTCCCACGGGTTAGCCCAACACTGTCATGAGTGAAAAGGGGCATTGGCAGCAGCTCCCTGTGGTCTGGGTCTGCTTGTTCATAGGCTTCTCTGCCTCCTACCTTTTCAAACACAGGAAAGTACCGAAGGATGGCCTTCTGGGCCATGCTAACCACTTCCTTTTGTTGATCGTCTGGTTTTAGGAAAGGGTGCATGATAATCAGTTCCAGCAGGTCCAGCGTGCCTTCCACATACATGTCAATCCTGAAAACCAAAAAGCACTTTTCTTAGTTTCCCCTTCCTAGAACTCATCGGCTTCCACAACTGAAAAAGCAATTCAGAGTGCTTTTTCTCTCAGAGGTCTGACTTAAATAGCAAGAAGCATTCATCCACACCTGTCTCTTAAGAGGGAAGATACCAAGACAACTCTATAGTTGTCATTTGGAAAATTCCTTCAGAAACATCTGTCACAAATCAGAAAGCACAACAGTCCTGAGGCCCCCTCTCCCAGCCCCTGCTCCTCCACTCTCACCCCGGCACCCAAGTGGAGTGTGGGTGGAACTCCCCATTTATAAAAAGAGTGGCTAACACCTACGGAATGCTCGGAATGCATCAGGCATGGTGGTAAACACTCTATATCCGGTATTTCACAGAATCCTATGACATTCTGAGGAATGTGCTATTATAATCCCCATTACACAGGAAACTCCTCAGGACTCCAGAGCTTAACACACTGCCGAGGGTCATGCATCTAGGAGGTACAAGGACCAGGCTCTGAATTCAAATTATAATTCAAGGCACAGTATCCTAGGCCCTGAATGCCACTGCAGCTTCCTATTCCTAATACGTAATGGTAAAAAATCTGTGTGGAAGGTAAAAAGTATTATCAAAGCATTTAAAGATGTTGAAAACTGAAACTATCGCACTCCAGATACACGATCCAGTATCTAACTCAATTCTTTTCCATCATTTTACTCAGATACTCTGTACTGACTTTGCAATTGGTCTTCACGATCTTCCTAGGTTTTCATCCCCTGTTCACACTACTGACACAAGAAGACACAAAGTAGACGGGGTGTGTGCTGCAGAGGACTGCAGATCAGCTAAGGCATCAGTAAGCTGACAAGTGACAACACTCAGGAGGGGCCACAGTACAGGGTTCTCTCCTTGAGGTCCTTGCCGAAGAGGTTGTGCTTGTCCGCTATGTAGTGGAGAATGCTTCGGGTCTGCACCAGCTTCATCCCGTCAATTTCAACCATCGGCACTTGCTGGAACAGCAGGTGGTTACCTGAGAATGGAAGCCCAGAGTTAGAGGTGATCTCTCAGCTGTCCCCCAACCCCTAAAAAGTGCTCTAGGGAATGAAAAGGGACAGTGGGGCCATAGCCATAGGAAACAGTGTAAAACTCCCTGATGACAGAGAGATAACCTCGACTGCATTCAGGGGAGCAGATTAAGCCATGAAAGAAGTGTGAAAACTAGCATTGTGCTCAAGTTCCCCCTCTCGTTTTCACCCCTGGAAAAGTACTAACCCACAGTGATAAGGGTGTGGAAATGGAATGAAGAGATTTCTTCAGAGCTGTGCTGGCCGAGAGAGTAGCTAGTAGCTGCACGTGCCTACTTAGGCCTAAATTTAAATTAATTAAAATCTGAAAAATTTAGAATGCACCCTTAGTTACACCAGATGCATTTCAAGTGCTCAGTAGGCACGGATGGCTAGTGGTCACTACGTTGGACAGTGCAGACTAGAACATTTGCATCGCTGTAGAATGTCCCACATACTGCATGCCTTAGGCAACGGGATAATGAAGTCTACACCACCAACTGCTATTCATGTACACTCGTTGGTTTTTCTCTTTCACAGCCATAAAGCACTGACTACCACGTTTGCTGTCAGTAATCAAAAAGTAACCCGTTAACTTTCTTCAACAAACCTGTATCAAACACTTTCAAACCCCAGGGAGAGATGCAAGTATAGGGTGCAGCTTGGCCTGGGAGGGGCTCAAGGCTGGAGGGAATGTGAGGGTTGAGGGGAGATGAGTTCTAAGCACATGCCTCATGATGTCGGGCAGTGTCATGCACGACAGGTGGCATTAGAGCCCTGTACAGTTGGTCCCTCTCCCGGGAATCTCAACCTGGGCTTAAGGGCCCTGCTGGGGGTTGGGAGGGAGGCTGCTTCCAGGCCTGTAGGTATTTCTTAGCAGGGGTGTCCAACCTTTTGGTGTCTCTGGGCCACACTGGAAGACGAGTTGTCTTGGGCCACACATTAAATACACAAACACTAATGAAAACTGATGAGCAAAAAAAAGGTTTTAAGTAAATTTATGATTTTGTGTTGGGCCACATTCATGGCCATCCTGGGCTACAGGTTGGACACCCCTGTATGGGCCTGGGCATGGAGAGGGTAGGGTTGACTAAGATTTAAAGGGGGCCTTTTATTGATTCATTTGCTTAGTAGTTACTTCAGAAATGCAAGCCAGTGCAAATGGGGACTTTTATCTGCATACTTTAGTAGGCCCGATGCCTCAGATAATTTGGAGGAGGTGAAAGAGGTGAGGCAAGGAAAATGAGGAGGGAAGTGATGAGGGAGAGGAAGGACAGGGAGAAGAAGGTTGAATGAGGAAGGTCAGGGGGAGGAGAAAGGGATGGAGAAGGGCTGTTTATGTGGATGGAAGAAGGAAGTGCTCTCTCCCTTTAGCTAACTCTTACAGAAGTACTGAATAAGAAGTGATTGCCTGGCAATTCAGCTGTTATTCCCTCTTACCAGTCTGGTTTTAGGAGATTGTTCTGAATGTTCAATGTCAGCAGTGTCTTTGCCATTCCACAGAAACATCAGTTTTTTAGAAAAAAGTACCAGTATTACTGAGAGTCATCTAACGTCCATACTCACCATCCTGCAACTTCTGCAACTGCTCTTTTGTTTCTAAAAATTCTTCATCGAACTAAAGATTAAAAAAGACACCCCCCCCCAAGAAAAGGTACATGTTATTACAGGTTCAGCACCGCAAATTCCAAATTAACCTGCCACCAAATTCAAGAGAAGCGCACACTCAGCACCCTCGTCCCGGTTTCTAAAGATCACTGCCCACTGAAACAACCAGGGCTGCCAGGGAAAGAGCTGATTCTGTCGTGTCAGGAAGCAGAGATGCTCAAAGACTAATGAGACGTGTCAAAGGCAAACTTAGGGCCCTACCTGAGGAGAATTCCTTAGTGAAATCTGGGACGGTTCAAACATCGGGAAGAGTGATGTCAATTGTGGATTATAAGACATACCAACAACAACAGCAAAAATCACCATGTCCAGAAATGATGATACTGAAAAAGGGGAGGGGGAGGAGAAAGCTCTTTTTTTTTTTTTTTTTTTTTGACAGCAGAATTAGTACCAGGTAATGGAAAATTATTGCTAATTAATAATAAAATTAGAAAATCACCAAATTTGCAACCTGCAGTGGAGTAACTGATTCTAATAAGGATGATAAAGGATGTTGAAATCATTGGGTCATGGGACACAGACCAGTCACACAATCCCAAAGTGTTACCCACAAGTCACTTGATTAAGACAAAGGAAAAAAGTATCTTTACAATGCAGAGACCTGGAGGTCTCACCATCTGTCCAACCAAGTGGTCAAATTTAGCTGCCCGTTGGGGGACACTCTGCATGTCATGTGCTTGCTGCTATGACACAATGAGAGGGACACAGTAGCAGTGTAAAAACCTTGCCAAAAATATTCAACCTGCATCTAACCGTGAGGTAAAAATCAGGCATACCCGGATGTGGGAATTCTGCAACAAAATGGCTGGGACCCTTTCAGAGTCAAGGGCATGGGGGCAGGGGTGGGGGTGGGGGAGGAGGTACTGTTGCAGATGAAAAGAGACTGACAACCAAATGCCCAAATCCTGGTTAGATCCCAGATCAAGGTGGTGGTTTGGGAGGAAGCTGTAACTGCTACACAAATATATAAAAGTTATGTAGACATCTGGAGAACATGGATGGGGATTGTATATTAGATATTGTAAACTTAGCATTAATTTTCTTAGTTGTGACAATTATATTGTAGTTATTAGGACAGTTTATTCTTAGAAGGAAGGTATCTGCTGATGTCTGCAACTAACTTTCAAAGGACTGAAGGAAATAAAAGCAGAGAGAGAGAAAGAGAAAAAGCTAATGTAGCAAATTATTAACAAATTTACTTAAAAGGTACCCATTGTACTATTACAATATTTCTGTACGTTTGAAAAAAAATCAGGCAGAACTTGGAGGCAGCTCTAGTGCAATTACTGCCTGAGGCTGGGTCTCGGTCCCGCCTTTGCTCCCTGACTTTGGAGAACTGCCCTCTTCCACACCACAGCACTCACTTTTTCAACGCTCTTGCAGTTTTTTAAGTGAATTACCTGGAAGCCCTGAATTAAGTAGGAGCTTGAGGCCCATCAGTCTTCCCTTTTGCATGCCATTGATTTCCCTCTTAGCAAGGGGATCTGACTGGATTTCTGGCTTGGGGGGTCCTCAGACAGATAGAGCTCTGTGCTCCATGTTGGAGAGGCAACATCCAGCAGAGAGCTACATCTAAGGACTCAAACCAGTGACAGCGATGGAGGATGCTGAGTCCCTGAATCTGGAGCCGCAGCCCTTAAGCAGGTTGTTACCTAGTTACTCAGATGTGTGTGCTTTCCCCGCAGGCTCAACCGGACACTGTGACACCAGGAATCACGACCTCATCCAGTGGCTGCCAGCCCGTCCCCGATTGTTTCAGATCTATATGAGCACATATTCAGCTAAAAAGGTCCTTTGGTGAAGACATGGGGAGGAACCCACGCCCACGTCCTGTATGGCCTTTTAGGAATCGTTCCTGTAAACCACTGTGTTCAGCCCCAGTGAGGGAGGCCAATCAAGCTCCCTCTACCCTGCTCAGAGGGGTGAGCCCAAGACCCAGGCTGGGCTAATTATTCTGCCCCACCCACCTGCCCGCTATGATTGGTCCAGGATAAGCAGCTCATGTGACCCATGTTCTTTTTGTTGTTGTTGTTGTTGTTTAACTTATTTAGGGTTGAGTGTCCATTAATGAAACCGAGAATCTTGACTCATAGGAGAATAGGAGGGGCAGGGTAGAATGAAGATTGGGAAGAGAGAGAATGTGAGGAAGGATTACATTACATACGGATACAAGACATCTATTGCAAAACCTACTAAACAAAACAGAATTGTAAATTCAGAAGCATGCAAGGTTAGGCAGATAACATAAATAAGCAGGCCGGGTTGAGATCATGGGACTGAGAATTTCTTCACGTTCCCTTTTAACACAATTAGAAAATATGTCCCGAGACGATAGGGCATGAGGGGGACGGTGCCCAACTAGAAAGGCCCGGGGGTGTGTGTACCGGCAGGCCTTCCTCAGATTCTGTGGAAACGAGGGCCCGGTATCATACATTAGACCTTCCAATTTCTCAAGAGAGGCCAAAAGTCAGCATTTGTATATAAAAAGGATATCAACCAATTTTAAAAAATTGTAAAACATTGTGTGGGGAGTTATAATGGTATACAAAGAAACCAAAACCCAAACCAAATGAATAAGACACAAAACCCCAAACTCAACAACCTTCATTTGTCATCTTTGGAGGTTGCCGGGGTTTCAGAACTCATTATTCTGAAAATTGATAAAGAGACTGAATCAAGTATTTATCTTGCCTTTCTTACATAAGCTGTACTTCAAGGTAATTAAATAGTTAACAAGTGAGAAAATACTCTTTATAAGAGAATCACAGTTAATAAATTCAGGTGAAATGAAAGAAATAGAAAAGTCACCATTTTGTAATCCCTAGCAATGCTGGTGATCAACAGCTGCTAAAACCACTATTTGAAAGGGTAATCGGGAACCTTACAATGTGTGGGCCAGGCTGACGTCTCTGGAACACACCGGTCCAGCTCTGCAGAGCTGAAAGGGAGACAGTCAGACATCACGTGCCCCTGATGGCGTATGATAAAAACATGTTCTCGGTTCCTTCTGTTAGAATCCGGCAAGAAAAAAAAAATGTAAACACAGAAAGAAGATAAAGGAGGCTGGATTTGATCACATCCAACAAGCCATTTGCGGGAAATATAGATAATAAAAGAGCAGGTTAAAATGTGAATAAATCAGCCAAATGCAGAATGGGGGAGATTCTACAGGGCAGTTTCTTCCACGCTAAAACAAATGAAGACAGTTAACACCCAGATCTGGGCTGTTAATACTATTGCCTAATAAAAGGAACCAGGCCTTCTTGGACAAATTCCTGATTCTAGGGCCAGGCCAACGAAAATATAAGCACAGCCTGGAGCACCGTGTTGGGTCAGAAAGTAAGAAACTGATGAAGGGGCGGGGGGGGGGGGGGGGGAGAAGAAAAAGGGGAATGGGGCAATGTGGGAAGGACACAAAGAGTGAAGCTAAAAGAGTTCCAATGGCCAAAGCTGGAATAATTTGAGAAACAAAGTAAAATATTAGTGCATTGTAACCCAAAGTAAAAAATAAATGCACATAAGCCAGTACTAATATAAATAAATGATTGAACAAATAAATAAATAAAGGGAGAGGAAAAAGACATCTCCCTCACCTAAGAATTCTAAATGCAGATACCCCACCCCTCACCCCAGGATGGGAGCTTAATTCCCCTCCTTTTGAGCCTGGGCTAAACAGGATTCACATCTAAAGAAGAGGGGAAAATGGCCACTTTACAAGAAACGTGGCAGACACCACCTTAACCGAGTGACCAAGATGAACATCACCAGTGAGAATCCGTGTTAATATTACATAACCCCTAGTGTGAAACCATTTAGAAAGGACACTTTTCATGTAGCCCCTGGGTGCTATTTTTCCCTCTAACCCCAAACCTCAGTTTAATCTGAGAAAAACATCAGACAAACCCAAACTGGAGAATTCTACCAATCCTCCAGTAAAAAAAAATGCAACCAATTCTTTTCAAAACTGTCAAGGTTGTACATTAAAGGAAAGACTGAGAAACTGTCATGGATTGAGACTAAGAAAACATATGACTATAATGTTGGATCCTGGAACAGTAAAAGGACATTCATGGGAAAACTAATTGAATTTGAATAGCCTGTAGCTCAGTCACGCACCAAGGTTTCATTCCTTAGTCGTGGCACAGTCACGCAAGATGCTATCATTAGGTGGGGCTCAGTGGTGGTGGTATGGGAGCGCTCTGCACTGTCTTTGTAACTGTTCTGCAAGTCTAAAATTACTCCCACATAGAGGGTTTATTTTTTTAAATGCAAAAGTCACCGTGACCAATTTTTAAAATTCCAAAGGAAATATAACCAGATGCAGTGTGCAGGCCCGACTTAGATCCAGATTGAAATAACTGACTGTAAAAAGACCAGTTTACGACAATCAGGCCGAGTGTTAGATGATAAACAAGGAAGTGCTAACTTTGCAGGTGGTAACAATGGTATTGGGGTGATGTTTTAAAATTCTCATCTTTTAGACGTAAGAACTGATGAAGCGCTACAATGTTGGCTTTTGCTTTAAAATACTCCCATGTAAGTGGAAGGAAGGAGTTAGATGAAACAAGATGAGCATAAAGTTGATTCTTTTTTAAAAATTTATTAAGCTTATTGGGGTGACATTGGTTAATAAAATTATATAGGTTTCAGGTGTACAATTCTATAATGTACCATCTGTGTACTGTATTGTGTTCACCCCCAAAGTCAAGCATGCCTCCACCACCACCATTTATGCCCTGCTCTACTGTCCTCTACCTCCCCCCACCCCCCTTTTCCACTGACAATCACCATTAAAATGAACAATTCTTGAAGCTGAGTGAAAGGCATATAGAATTGATGGCAATGTCCTCTCTACCTTTGTTCCTACCGGAAAATTTCTGTAAGTAAGAAGCTAAAAGAACAGAACGAAATCCCTGTGGGCCAACACATAACACAGATGCAGACAAGAAATACACATTGTGTAATTCAGAACAGTCTGGGAGTAACAGGCAAATTTAAGGCTCATTTCCTTTCTCCTTATTAATAAATTTTTATTGGTGGTAGATCGGAAGCCAATGATTATGTAAAAGTCGAAAGCAAAATAGAATTCCATGCACTACATACAATTATTGGAAAAGAAAAACGAATGAAAACAATGTTAAGGAAAGAATCCTGACTCCATGGAGCATGTCTGTAATATTAGTGGGAGAGGACTAGCTCCGGGCTCCTCCATTTAGGTTTCCCTCGAAAGTCCCACAGCTGTACGACAAATCTGTGAAGAAACAGCATTTTAGGTACCTCGACTCCAGCGGCAGCTAAAACCCATCTTACGGTTTCCATTCGGCCTCTCCCGTTCGGATAGTGGAGCTTGGGCTTCTTCTCTGCCATGATGGTCTTTCAGGCTTTCTGCAAAACACACGCAGCAGCTCCTCCTACGTTCGTGTCCGCAACCCAGTGCTCAGGGGCTAAACGAATATTCACGATCGGGGCGCTGGAAACTGTTGTGTTCTTACTCTGCTTTCCCTCACTCAAAAACATACCACCTTTTAAAAACTTTTTTTTAAAAACCACCTTGGCTTTCATATTGTTTCTATTTGTGATTTCTTATTCCAGATCTCGGGAAGCTGGGGCCATTTGTGCTAGCATAGTATTTCGCAGAATCAAATCATTACATACTTTGACCTTGAAAAATCTTAGATTTCCCAAATTCAGCCGGTAGAGGCTAGACACGGAGGGTCGCGGAGAAGTCTACACTCAGCGGCAGGTCTGCAAGTGGGCATACTTTCACACGCATCATCCTATTTGATTATCACACAAACTGAAACGTGGACAGGCCGAGTGTTAGTAATGCCTCTAAAATGTGCATCCATCGTCACGCCTGCGGTAGCGGCCCCGGGGTCCCACACGTCCCCCGCCCTCGCTGGGAGGCGAGCCCCGGGCCCTACGAATGCACCCAGGCCACAGACTCGGCCACCCAAGACTAGACTCGGGTGCTCGTTCCATCCTGCCCGGGAAGGATCCGAGCCCAGCCTCTTCCACCAACGGATTCAGACTTCGCAAAGTGGGGTAATAAAAACATGCGCACTGAGCCAAGAATGACCCCCAACTTGCAGTCCAGGGGCCCACGTCTGTCCAGACGGAGGTGGGGGGCGCAAAGAACAAGAGGGAGGGAGACAGGAAAAAGACTGAAGGAGGGTAGGGGCGAGGGATGGACGGTGGGGTAAGAGGGTCGGAGCCGAGAGAACAGAGAGGGGGAGAAACAAAAAGAAGGAAAAAGATGGGTCAGGGCGACAGGAGAGACCAGACCTGGAATCCGCCAACAGCACCCGGAATCCCACAAAGGGCACTACGAGAAGCCTGCAGCCAGGCAGGACCCGCAGGCGGCTAGGAGGCGCTAGTTGTGGGCGAGGCTCAGAGAAGATTTCACCAATTGAGACAGCAATATTTAGCATGCCCCACCCATGTGCAAGGCATTGTGGATAATATAAAAACAGCCGAAATTTAAGCCAGTTTTAACGTTAATTTTAGCCTTTTGAGAGATTTTATGACCATTGAGGTCTTACTTATGTTTAGCCTTTAATCAAAAATTCTTACTAGAAATCAGGCACAGTTTAAAAAAAAAAAAAAAATCTCGACCTATGTGTAAAGATGACAGAGTGTTTCGGCTTTATATAGCTTACTCACAGCACTGGTTCCTCGGATGTGAGGGCGATCTGGCTGCGACATCTGTCACCCCATTGATCGCCAGGGTTGATTCGGCTGATCTGGCTGGCTAGGCGGGTGTCCCCTTCCTCCCTCACCGATCCATGTGCGTCCCTCCCGAAGCTGCGCGCTCGGTCGAAGAGGACGACCTTCCCAACTAGAGGAGAGGACCGGTCTTCGGTCAAGGGTATACGAGTAGCTGCGCTCCCCTGCTAGAACCTCCAAACAAGCTCTCAAGGTCCATTTGTAGGAGAACGTAGGGTAGTCAAGCTTCCAAGACTCCAGACACATCCAAATGAGGCGCTGCACGTGGCAGTCTGCCTTTCTTTTCACAATGCAATTAAAATTTTAAATTATAAAACATTTTTAAAGTTAAAAAACGTGATTACCGAAGTTTTGGATTACTTTTCATCCAAGAGGGGCTCTTAAGAGAGGACCTGGCTTGAGAAGCTGCTGGGAAGGATCAGTTGCAGATTGAGGAAGCTGTTGGGAAGGATCAGTTGCAGATTGAGGGAGGATAGACACACACAGAGAGACCTATTCGTCTGTGAATTAAAGTAGAATTGTGAGTTTGAAGTGATGCCCCTCCAACATACACACCTTTGCTTTTGCACCCTCTTTGTCTATTTTTCATAACTTATTGTCATCTAATATACTAAAATTTTTATTTTGTAGTCTGTGGGAAAATGTAAATTCCATGAGGTTACGAATTTTTAACAATATGCTTTTGTATATCCTACTCCTAGAATAATGCTTAACAGAGTAGATATTCAGAGAATATTTACTGAAACAATGCATGCATGCTGCCTTGGTTTCTAGCTCCATAAAGCCTGGCGGAGGTGGACAAGGTTTGAGGGAAATAATGAGTACGTTGGTCTTTCATTCCCAGGAGCCATCCGATCCGTGGTATGTTCTGGACAGTCGTGTAAGCCAGTGATGATTCAGAAGGGAGAACGGACATGGATCAAACTGGCAGCTAAAGGATGAGCTCATCCAGAGAAAGTATGTAAAGTAAGAAATTAAGCAAATCAAGAATAGTTAGGCAGCCCAAGAGGCAGAAAAGTCACTTTCAAGTACAAATATGTTCAATTTCATCTAATTTTGACTTAACAGATTACTCAGTCTAACATGGGTAGGAAGTCATATTTTCCAGCTCTGCTGAAAGTTATTATTATTTGTTTTTCCAACCCACTTTTCTACAAGGATTCACTTTAACTGAACTACTAATACAAGCATTACTATTCAACTTTGTTGATATGCCATTTATCTCTATTTCCTTATTTCTAATTGGTTGAACCATATCACTATTTTTTTTCTAACCCACCAAAATGGTAAGTTCATATGTGCAGCCTAATAAAATAGGGATCACATCATCCTAGCAATCTTGTTTACCTGAAACAAAGAGAGACTAAGGCAGTATCGTAAGATTCTATTAATTACACAGCCTTGTGGAGAAATGAAGTCCTGTTATAATAATTCTGCCATCCTATGGCAGGAAGCCTTAGGTCATTTTATTCTTTGCAAACCCCTGAAATCATTTTATTCTTGGGGACTGAGTCGCACTCAGTCTTACTCTACAGCAGTGTCTCCCTACTGAACTGATATATTTTCAGAGCCCCTGGGAAGTCCAGGGGCTCTGAACCTTCACCCACCCACTCAGTAGCATGTAAAATGAACAAATATCAAGTGTTTTATATCTCAGTTTCAGAGAAGCCTAAATTGTTTCCCTCTAGGAAGAGGGGAAAAATGGGATTCAATTTAGCCTTAGCTATAAATGACTAGAATCAGACCGGGTTCTAACAGCAGGTTTTTACAGAAGGAAGGATAGTTTTAATCTTCTGGGTTTCTGAAGGGGCAAGCGCGTAAGGTTGGACCAATGGTGATGTTACCATCAGGTCAGCGGTGCTCTGATCATAAGGGGCACATTCAGGGATTCACCAGAAGTTTGATTGGCAAATCACGTTCCACAAAATTCTGCCAAGGAGTCGAAGAATGTTTGGGAAATGAATTTCTTGTGGATCTTGTGTGTAACATGAAGTTATGAGTTTCTTTTGAAGGCTTATATTGAACACGTGAGTGCACTTGAAAGCTAAAAACATTCAAGATAGTTTTTAATCATGATGGAATCAGAAACAAAAAGTTTTGACCTGTGCGGGTTTTTTAAAAAATATCCCTAGTCACCTAACTTTCTAAAAGCTAAACTTAAAAAAATGCTTCCACATTGTGCGATAACTCCTCATACCATTGCTCTAAGGGTATGTATGCTTCCAATGCACAAATATTAAGGAGAAGATAAAAAACATCAGAATTCCAAGTGGGAAATACTATTGTTATCTTTTGATGGAAGAACATGAAAAAAAAAGCCAGAACACTCAATTTTTTCTTAAACCGTAACTTTATTTTGAGCAGAATTTTTAAATGTAAAATTAACATTTTTAAACACCTTAGGATGAACTATTCAAAAAGCAACATTTTATTTCAGAAGGAGCTTGTATAAGTGGTTTTCTGTCCTCTATCTTTTCATCATTTTGAATATTTGCTTTATAAATAAATATATTCTTAGTTACTCCCTTGTAATCAAATCAGTTGACAAAATTTCTACCAGAAAGCTATTATTCAGGTCATATTAAATTCACATTAGCACAGTGTCTATAAGAAACTAGTAATACAGATTAGTGATATTTGCCTCCAGTTTGTCTTCTTAATGATTTCCATGAGAAGAGCCTCACAATAAATTATATAAAATACAGTACTTTGGTTGGAAATTGTAAAAATAATTCTAAAAATTAACCACATACATTAAACAAACAAGTTGCTATAGTATGCTTTAAATGATACATAATTAGTATGTCACACATTTTCTTATAAAGATATTGCTTTTGGTCATACACTGAGCTGAATCATAAAGCCTGCTTTCTTTTTCTTTCCTAAATGGCACGAAACAATGACTTGATGGGAGGGAAATGCTACTTCCTGGAAACATGTCGACTGTGAACTCCAATAGTACTGGTGTTTGTACTGAAAAAAATTCCTGACAAAAATCTTCACAAGTCTCGACAAAACAAGGCTAGTTTCATGTCACATGTGTTTCCTTGATTGTACCCAATCTTTGCAAACTCCAGGAGATGACAGAGCATTGATTTATTAGATGCTACTTAATCCTTTAGGTGAGAGATATGTCTTAAAAGTTGTTTTAAAATCAATTTTCTTCCTATTTAAATCCTATCATCCATGGGCTGAGGAGGGCTCATTGTAAAATGAACAATCACACCATGTTACTTTTGTGTCTGTGCAGTTGACACGTGTGCCCCTTGGCGCACCGTCGCTGAACCTTTGGGCACGGGATGAGAGCCGTCCCTGTACATTACCTAGCGCCCTGGAAGGCTTTCTGACTGGAAGTGAGGTATAGTCATGGATTGGTACAGTGACACTCATCACTCATCTGGTGTCTTGTGGTACACTTTATAATTCTATAGTAATTAAAAAAATACATGCAACAGGTAGCATTTTTTTCACTTAACAATAACAACGACAGCAACAAAAAACAGGTCACTATTCCCTTCTATAGTAAAAAACTTGTATACACAATTATCCTTTACCCATTTCAGGGATGTGGGTAGGGAAAGTACTTTATAGGATTTTGCTGGTTCTTTAGAATTTACATTGTTTTTTCCCCAGTATCCTAGTTTCTCAACTGCACATAAGTTTCTTGACTTCCGCATGAAGAAACATGTTTAGTTTCCCAAGGGAAGTTGTTTGCTGATAAACAAAGGAAAGATAAGAGGAAGAAAAGCAAAATATTTTCTGAACTCAGGCCCTACAAAAGTTATTAGAAAAACCACTTTATAATGTGTAATAACCAGGTAACAAGGTTTTTCAATTAAAAAATATATAATGACTTTAACATGAGCTACAGTGTCAAGAATATGGTATTCACAATCCATTTGCTTCTCTAAGGGGTATTTACAATTTAAACCCAGCTTTCCAGCAAGCTGGGTATGGTTACAGATTAACTTACTTTGTATACATAATACAGAAAGAGAAAATAAATATTAACCTCAGGAAAGGACTCATTCCTGAAAACACATTTTCTGTTGCTTTAGATAATGAGTGGAGAATATAATACAGAAATGAATTCAGGTTCAAGTTGTGCTTACATACATATTTATTTTCAGAAGCTTAGCCGCCAGTTTGTTAACAGGAAAATATTACCTATCAAAGCCACATCCATTATGTGCTTTTCTCCTGGCCCTAGGGATCATAGTGCTTGGTCAAGTACATTTCTGAGCCAGATTCTCCAAAGCAGAAATTACTCCTGACTTTATATTGTGGCTCTTTGGGAGCCACAGTATAATTGGTTCAGGTCAGGCTGCAATATATTATTAATACACTGAAGTGATAATTTACCAACTTATTAGGCTGAACCATAGCCAAATGCCAATATTCACTTTAACCTACGATAATGGCCATTTCACATGGTTCAGCTTCTGTACCCTGGAGCCTGGAACCACAGGAGAGTGCGCAAGCCCGGGAGAGCAAGTCAGTGCTGAGACTGCGCTGCGTTCTCCGGCAGTGACCTGCCCTCTTGCCTTTCGGGTAACCATGAGTGGAGGCAAATGCGTCCTACAGAGATGGAGGAGAGTGCACCTTTTGACTTTTTCTGTCTCCAAACTAGCTTTGTTATTTTCAAAATTGCTGTAAACATTCCTCTCAATGGAACAGCCCCCTGCCAACCAATAGAGTTCTCACTGTTGAAAGAAACTATACAAGGGTTTTAAGAGTTCAAAGTTCAAATGTGGCACACTATGACATTAACATCACGGTGACTATGACTTCCTAGATAAGTGGAACCTCTGCCATCAATCTTTTCAGCTCCCCACACTGCCCTGAGATTTGGCTAGAAGAGAAGATTATTTGTTGCATGTTCCTAACCAGGCCTGGAGAACTGAGCTGAATGCAAATTTCTATCCGTTATTATAATAAAAAATCTGCTGCTTTGAAACTTAGATTTTTGGTCATGCATCTTGGCAGGGATATCCGTTTCATTGACTATATTAACCTTTATGCTGGGAATCTTGTGGCTTGAAAAGTTTTCCTTTTGTGGGTACATATACCAGCTGATTTTGAAAAGGGAAGAAATGGAATGTGACGGCAAACAGCATGATAAAGCCCGGTTCTATTTGGCTACCTCCAACCACTATAAAGGGTGCTGTAGAAATTTCAAAACATATTTAGAGTTCTTTCATCTGAGGGACAAACACCAAACCAAGCGAACTGCATAACGGTACTTTTAGAATGGCACGGCGGTCTCAAAAAAAATCAAACCGATCACGTGACACTGAGAAAAGCAGAAGGTCATTTTTCTGGTGCTGATGTCAGTCCAGGGAAGCCTGAGGTGCCTGATGTGCCACATTTAAAATTTAACCACTTCACAAATATCCACATGCATTGAGTAAATAACCCTTTATTTACTCTTAAATTGCACCCCTGTTGCAATACTGCATCAATATTATTACATTTTTTAAAATCTGTATAAAATATTATCTGGAACCCCCAAAAGAAAATCAATTAATCTTTTAAAAATTTGTTACATACAAAGTTGACTGTATAAAATGCTAAAACATAATCCATATGTACAAAATGCTGTTGTTTAAGAAAATAATGGGACCCAGTATTAGAATAAAATAATTTTGTACAAAAAAAGGGTATTGCATTTAAATCAATATTTAAAAAAAAGTTAAAAAAGAATATTGAAATGTCTTAGTTCAGAAGAATAACTATAAAGTGTTTGTTTGCTTTTACACCATCTGAAAGTTTCTTGCAGGTAGAACACCAGTTGGCTGAGACACTGTCCTGCTTTCCCCTCCAAAGGGCTCTGTGACTGTCACCGCCGAGATGCATACTTAGAAGCCCAGTCCGTCCGGCCATGCACCGGCTGCACAGCCGGAGGCCGTGGGATCAACCCTGGTGTGCTTCTAGGCTGGGTGTGGAAAAAAGGTCGTCCAGGATGAGGTCTCACAGATTTCAGGGAAGAATAACCTGCATGGAAGAGAAAGGTGGGCCTGACTGATAGGGTACCCATGCAAACAAAGTGCAGATAAATGCATCTTGTGACAAAAATATGAGAAAATGAGAGCTCAGGAGGAGCACTTTGCCTCCTACTCGTAGTTTTCCCTCTCTCCATTAAAGACAACCTGCTTCTACAGTTGTCAGGCCAAACACAGGTATCATTCCTGACTCCTTTCCTTTTCTTGTATTCCACTTGTAATTTGTGAGCAAATTCCATTGGCTCTTCCTTCCAAATATACCCGGAATCTGGCTCAACTCAACTACCACCACCCTAGCTCAGCTCAGCATCATCCCTTGCCTGGATGATTAGCTTCCCGTTCCGTGTCCCTGCTTCCAACCTAGCTCTTCCCTTTCAGTCTAGTGACAATGAGCACTTGAGTGGCCCTGGAAGATGGAAGGCAGATCACCTTCCTCCATCAAAGATCACACTCCTCTGTTCAAAACCCTGCAGTGGCTCAGCGTCAGTGACAACATGCTTATGGTGGCTGCAGGGCCTCACACCATTGGGCTTCTCACCTCTCTGACTTCTCCTCCCTACTCCCTCTTCTCATTCACGCCACTCCTGTGCTCTCCCTTTTTGCTGTTTGCTGAATATGCCAGGCCTGTCCTGTCTCAAAGCCCACACACTTCAGAATCCCATGTCTGGAATGGTCTCGCCCATACTGCTCGGCTTGCTCACTCACCTCCTTCACATTTACTCAGCACCTCCTTTGCAGTCAGGTCTTCTTTGGCTACCTTATCTAAAATTGCAATTTGCACCATTCCTCCAACCCCCATATTCCCTACTTCCTGCCTGCTTTTTCTCCTTAGCACCTATGAGCATCTTATCTGGCTCACTTATTGTCTACAGAGTGCACGTTCCCGCTCCACGGGTACTGGGAGTTTTGTCTGTCTCCTTCACCGGTGGATCCTAGACGTCCAGCACGCCCGTTCATGCCTATGACTACAAAGCCTGTGTTCAATAACTATTTGCTGAATCCCTTTATGACTAATCCAAAATAGAACTTACCAGGGGAAGGGTCTGGAATAGGTGCCAAGTGTACCCTCTGCACAGCAGAACCAACTTCTTTTTTCAGGAAGGAAGAGAGATAGTTTCCAGTCAGTCCACTAGAACTTGTAGAGCTGGAACCAACTGATTTGCAAAAGCAAGAGTTCATTAGTGCAAAGTCACGCGCACATGACACCGACAGGGCTGAAGGCCAGCAGTGCAGAGTGAAGGATTAGGCTTTATTTTGGGGGGAAGAATTGATGAAAACATATTCTGAGCAGAGCATTCCAGCACACCACACTGCAGAAAGATGCAGGGGACGGGGTGGGGGCAGGGACAGTGCTGCTCCTGTAGTCCACACCCAAACGGAGGATGGTTGGTTTGTTTAAGAAAAAGAAAATATGGCATTTTCTTTCTTTTGGTATAATTGGTTTAACCTGTTCTGAAATTTGCTTTTTCCACTTCATAAGATAGAAGAGTTATTCTGCCCTGTCAGTATATGCAAATTCTAGAGTATGGCTAAACCATAATTCATTTAACCATTTTCTCATTGATCAACACACAGGTTATGTTAACTATTTAGCTATTCCAAGTAATTCTACAATAAGTACTCTTGTCTGTAATCAGAATAATTAACCATTATCAAACTACATTAAATAGCTCCGACTGATATAGCTCTGTGGACTGGGTGCCAGCCTGCCAACCAAAGGGTCACCAGTGCTATTCCCAGTCAGAGCACATGCTTGCATTGCAGGCCAGGATCCCACTAGGGGGCGCACGAGAGGCAACCATACATTGATGTTTCTTTTCCTCTCTGTCCCTCCCTCCCTTCCCCTCTCTCTAAAAATAAATAAATAAAATCTTTAAAAATCTCTTTAAAAAAACTACATTAAATACATTAACTTATTATGTCAGTTCCATCTTCAGAGTGCTTTAAGGGCCAAACTATATACTACTCATCTGAGTATTCTAGGAAGTTAATGGAATGCCTTACATACAGCCAGTAATCAATATATGAGTATATTAGATGCGGGAATGAATATCTATAAGCCTTATAATTAAGGCTTAAAGCTACACATGGAATAATAGGAATGTTATTATGGCCATTATACAAATGGAAGTTATAGCCATTAAGAAAAGAGATCCTGAGCAGCAGAGCTGCTCTATGTCTTCCCAACAGAGCGTTCTTGGCAAATCACTCAGAGCAGAGTGGGAACCATGGTCTGGGATGCACTCCTGAGGAGCTGTGTTGCTCAGATGGCAGATTTTGCATTTTTGGTGAATAGACAGATAAGAAGAAAAAGGAGAAGGGAACTTGAACAGGTAAAGTCACAAAAGGAATGAAACATACAGTCAATAAACACAAGAAAAGATGCTCAACCTCATAAGTAAACGGGACATGCACGTTTAAGCCAAAATAAATGCCATTTCACACCCATCACATTAGCACAAATTTTACAATCTTGATAGTACCAAGTGGCATCGAGGATGCAGCACAACTCCCATACCCTGCTGGAGAGCCCTTTGGCCATATCTGTGAAGTCGAAGATGAGCACACCCTTTAGCCTAATGCGTTTACATCACACCCAGAGAAACCCTCACACAGGTGCACAGCAAGGTCCACCTCAGCGTACTTTCTAATAGCAAAAATTATAAGCGACTTACATGTTCATCAAGAAGAGAGGGGATAGATAAATTACGGTTTAGTAAAGTAATAAATGATGGTATTATATGGTTGTCCATATTGTATGTTATATGATATATATTCTATACATGTATAGTCACTACATATGAATACATAATTATTAAAATGAGTGGAGCAGAGATCCAGAATTATACATATATAAATTTTAAAACATGCAAAACCATACTATATATTTCATGTATATGTTTTTTTAAAAAACACAGAAATAACAAACACCCCATCAGGTGGGAGCTGGAGAGAGGGAGAGAGGGAGAGGGAGGGGAGGCCTGCACATCGGGCTTTGGGTCTCTTTGCAAAGTGTGACCTCTTAAGCTGGCAGCGGGCATGTGGGTATTGATATATTATTTTCTTCCTTTTTGTATTCCTTGAAGTAAATGAGCACATATGGATAAAGGCGGAAAGAAGTCAAGCCCAGATGTTTATCTGGGAAGTGGGAGGGGAGCATCCCAGAGCAGGGCTGCCTGAGTGAGGGAAGGCAGTGTGGGAAGCAAGTCGGCTGAGTCAGCCTGCAGAGCTTACGAAATGCACTTAACTACCCATTTGAAATTATCCTTCCAAACTATCTTCCAATGGGAAGTTTTGACACCGCGGGCTGGGGCTAGGCTATCAGATGCAAAGTACAAGCTGGAGCAGGGCAGACGGAGTTGAGCTTGACTTCTGGAGGTCGCCCACCAGAGGGGGCCTCAGAAGTCAGACTTTGCAAAGTTATTTTTGTTTTTCTCATGAGCCAAGAAAGACTATGGTTTTCTCCCCAGCTACTCTTGAAGATCCCATGGAGCTGTTTCAGTCCCCAGGTCCTGCTGTCAAAAGAGAAACAGGCACACAGGCCTGGAAAAGAGGCCCAGGGTTCTCGTCCCAGAAAAGCTCTCTTGGTTCCACAGCTTGTACCCTCGTCTCTGTACCCACTCTGCCACCTCCAGAGAATCTGCTTCTTGCCATTTTGGGGTTAATAATTAGTACTCACCTGAATTTATTTTGCTGATTACTGACACGGTCCCTGAAGACTTTCCTGATAAACCAGAACTAGACCACGGATTAGATGGAATAAAATCCTTGCCTGGAGTCGGGAGGATGCCATTTCTTATATTTATTCCTAATAGGAAAGAAATGTTTTTCAAATTCAAAATATGCGTTTAATCTTGCACCAGACTCCAGAGATGAAATTAACACAGAACCCAATTTGTCAAAAAGTTTCTGAGGTTCTTGAACCTAAGCAAAAACTGACTGTGAAAAGGGAAGATGCTGTCTTCGGGCTGGGTGTGTTGTCTCACCGGTAGGTGGCCTGAGAGAGGTGTCTCACACTTCTACACACACGTCTGTCCCATGTCTTATGTCTTAAACCCCACTAGTGCCGTCCTGGGCCTGAGTGCTCCTGGACATTCCTACTTGTCCCCCTCACAAACCACTGTCTTTCTGTCATCTAAATTCCTCTCTGTCCTCCTCCAAAGCCCCTACCTCTGCAGCTCTCTCCTCTTTCTGTCTCCTGTCCCCCGAGATTCCATCTTCTTACCTGACCTGGACCATCGTCACCATCCCATGCTGATGACTCCAGTCTGTACCAATGACCCTGAGTGACTCCCTCATGTCCAAGGTTGCATTGACCTTAACCTCAGGTCAAACCACTTTCCCTCTGGACCACTCATATTCCCACTTGTGTCAGGCACTGCAGATTTCTGGGGCAGAGACCTCGGGCATGAAGCCTGGCTCTTACCAGTTCCTCTCTCCCTGGGGGCTACACCCAGTTTCCTCTACCAAATTTCTTATTTTAGGCAACTATACAAAGTAAAAATGTGAGGCCTGGGCTCCAGCAGGTATTTTATGATGTTCCCACCAGTTCTGAAGAGAAGTCCCAAGCACTTGCTTTCCAAAACAGAATCTCTGTGAGCATGTGATTCCAGGGAAATGGTTTCTTACCAATGGTCCAAGAAAAGGCAAGCGTTTATACTCTTACCAGGCAAGTATCGGGAGTGCTTCAAGTAGTGCTGCTTGGCTGCCGATCTCAGGGTCGGCGTGTCTCGCCTCTGATATGACGTCTGGGTGGGGGCGCTGTTTCCTGTCCCCACGGACTCAGAGGGTTTCTTCAGGTCCAGAACGCTCTCAAATCTGAATTGAGAGAACACGGCTTAGGTCATGCAAGACGGAACCCTCATCAGATCGGTAAGGGTCACCTCACCGATCCCGGGTTCAGTCCATTCACAGACAGAAGCCGCACACTTGCCTGCAGAGGGTCTCGTCACTCTGTCTTTTCTTGTTTTTCAGGTCAGTCCTGGTGAGGGACGGACTGAACTCCAAGTCATCCAAGTCGGCCCAGTCATCGGAATCCTTTGTTGACCTGGAAACGAGACCCCACCTTCTCCTGCTCTTTGGTTTGATCTCACCGTTTTTGTGCTCCAGCCCAGGTAGGATTTTCTGTGTTTACAAGGAGAGAGGAAAAAGGCAATGCTTGGCATTAATGGAGCTCACCCAGGGGTAATTCCCATTCTGAACTTTCTTAGTCATAACAAGGAGGATCCTGGGGTCTTCCATTCCCTAACAGGCACCGCTTATCTGAAAGGGAAGCTGGGGAAACACACTCCCAGGCTTTTGTCTCTCGCCTGCCCTGCAGAGGCTCCATCATTTTACATCCGGGGGGACACCAAGTTGTATAAGATAAGGGTTAAAAAAAAATTCTAGGTACTTCTCCAAAAGTAGGAAGATGGTTGGATTCTCATTCTGGTCTCATCTCAAAGAATTAACATGATTTATAGTGTCATAAATAAAGATGGAAGAGAAAATAGCTAAGATGTCGCTCATCCTGCTCTTTTACAGAAAACAATACAAGTACTGGTTTCTTTGCCTTCTTGGTAGACCTGGATATGTTTCACTACAGAATGAGGTATTGTGGGAAATTCCCAAACGCACTGCTTTCAAGTCCGGGGCTGGGGGACAGCGAGCAGCCTGGAGACGCCAGCCTTGTAGCCTCCCACGGTGCTACACACCGTGCTGGCCGGGGGCCAGCGCCCGAAGAATGAATACTAGTTGCCAGAGCAGGTACTGCTTTCGCATAAAGGTGTTAGAAAAGCAGGCTTCTGGACAGCATTATAAAGTGACTGGTACCTACACTTCCTTGTCAGGTTACCATCTGACTAAATTTAACACTCACTGTCTCCTTTTGGGCTCCAGCCCAAGAGCAGAAAAAAGACCTGAACTCAATTATTGCCAGCATTGCCCCCGACTGATGGCATTCATGGGAGCAACAACCTACAAGTACTAGTATGGCTCTCTGGGATTTTCAGAACATCTTCCCAAGGATCTTTGCTTCTCGTGAAGAGCCCTGTCAAGACGGACATGGTGATCTTCTTTTACAGGTGAGGCAACTGGGCTCACAGGGATTGGTAACAACGACTAATACTCACCAAGTTCTTGCTCGGCACCAGGAATTAGTTTACATTCTTTCAAATATTAACTCATTTAGTCCTCAAAAAAATTCTGTCAGACAGGTGCTACTGTCACCCCTATGTTACGGAGAGGAAATGAAGCCCGGAGAGGCCAGGGAACATGCACAGGCCAACTGAGCCATGAGACCGCAGAGCCTGGGCGTGAGACCCCGGCAATCTGGCCGCAGCGTCCCGCTCTCAACCACCACAGCACCATGACGGAGAGGCAGAGCCCGAACTTGAACTCAGACCTCTGCCTCCAAGCCAAAGCTCTTCTTACAATTCCGTGATATTACCATGACAAATGTATTATAATTCGACTTTATGTGCTAAAAAAGAAGACAGTTCACACATTAAGTGAAGTCGGAAGAGGAACAGGCCAGGCACGAGGCCCACCTGTGCATCTTGCCTGCTTACCGCCTGAGGGTTCTTGGCATGGAGGGATGGGAAGAGCAGGGGGCTTGGCTCGTCCTCTGGAAGATGGCTCGGGTGGTCTGTCCTGGAAGCCTCTGCTTTGTAGGGGAACATGAGATGCTGAGGGGGCTGGCTGGCTTGATGCTGTCTCGAAGAAATCCGTGTGTGGGGTTTGGTTGGGGGCTGGGCAGGAGGGACTGGCTTAAGGTGAGGAGGTGGGCCTGCCTTTTCCAGGCCGTCCTTCTGTGGTTTTCCCGACTCCTGAAGGCTCTGTGTGGTGCTGCCCAATGGGTGCCCAATCTGGAAGTAAGGATATCGAAGCGCCTGGAATGACATACACGGCTGCTTTAGGAGAAAAGTCTAGCCGGGAAGGTTAACACCATCGGGCTCACGGGGCTACATTCCCTGTGACCAGTTTACTACAGTTTCATAGCCCAAACCAACTACGGGGTGGGGCATAAGTAGGCTTATAGTTGTATGTATGGACACATACAATATTTAATAAAAAATAACACAAGAATAAATGCCGTGTTTTGTGCACTCCAACTGTAAGCCTACGTTTGCCCCTCCCCATATCAAACAGCAGCTTCAATCTGTAACACTTGTGAATTTTTCCTAAAACACCATCAAATGCACGGACTTACAACGATCTGGCTGAAGCAGCCAGTTACACTGCCATCACCTTTGCTACTCTGGAAAAGCATTCGGGCTCCACACAGGTCCTAGCTAGCTTTGAAACTAATTTGCTGTATGTCTCCAATATAATGCTTCACCTTTCTAAGCCCATTTCCTCATTCCGGAGAAAGAGAAATAAATAATGTAAAACTGAAACAGGCAAACACAACGATCCTGGAGGACCCTGAAGAATCAGGTGTAAAATAAACACGTGCATCTACTTGTAGCCCAGGAATGCCAAGAGTGTAATACACGGTGTGGTTGTGCAACTAGCCACTAAACCTTGTTAGGTGTTCTGAATAATCGGGTTTTCTAGACAGCCAAAGG
Organism: Anoura caudifer; assembly: GCA_004027475.1. Taxonomy (NCBI): domain Eukaryota; kingdom Metazoa; phylum Chordata; class Mammalia; order Chiroptera; family Phyllostomidae; genus Anoura; species Anoura caudifer. The sequence goes on from PVKU01003348.1 coordinate 27,741, forward strand.
ATAAATCTTACAAGTTTTTCTGAAATATTCCATTTCCCCTAGTCTTTCTGAATGAAAATTACCGATCGTAGCATAACCTTCCTTAATCATTCTGGGACATAGCTGTAAACATCGACAAGCACCGACGTGAACATAAACACAGCGGCAGTGACGAGGATGCGGCACTGCGGCACAGGTCCTGGGCCCCGGCCTTGAACTCCGAAAGTCTCCTCTGCAGTCCCATTCCTGGAAGTCTCAACTGTGTGAGCGGCACATTTAGCTTTTCTGACACTATTCAAAGCACACATTGCTCCTTAGTTCCTTGTTACAGAATCTTTTTCTTTTCACATCTGTGTGCATCTCGTAAAACACTGAGTTCATCAGAAAGCTTCCCACCTGCCCCGAGAATATTTGCGAGTTTCATCCCAAGAAGTGCATTTCTGAGAGCTTTCCCACCTCTTGGGACGTCCAGAGTCTTATGGCACCACTTGGCTTTCTTCTCTGAGCCTGCAGAAAGCTGCTTTTCTGCAGATCCTTAATCCCCCAATTACCATCTCCTCAGCTCTCACAAATTCTAACATCACATCAGCACTGTCTCAAATGTTGCTGTCATTTTTGCTTAGCCAAATCCTCATTTCTGATCGCTGTTCCCTATTCCCCGAGCAATGTGATCGTCAGCGAGACAAGGTGAGAAGGAGTCGGGCACAAGCAGTGCAGACCGAAGGCAGCTGGCAGGAGGCCCGGGAGCGGTGGGAGCGGTGGAGCCGGCAGCCCTGCGGGCTCTCAGGGGTGCACTGCACAGTCTAAGCCCAGGCGGCCCAGGGGAGCGTGGGTAGAGAACGCAGCAGGTATGGAGTCGGAAGACCTTCACCTGAGTGGCTGCACTGTGGTTGGTTGCCCTATCCGTGCTAATTACTGAGTGATTAGGGCAAATTGCTTAAGCTTTCTGAGATTCAGTTTCCTCATTTATAGAATGGAAAAAGTAATTAATGCCTACCTCATGGGGTAAAAAATCACAAAAAAAATTCTTCGGCATTTACAAACTGGAAAGTGCTATCAAATGCTAATCACGGGTATTACCCCAACTCTCTCTTTGGTCGTTCTCTCTGTCATCTGTAAAATGAGCGAGCTGGATTTTACAAGATAATTTTAAATTCCCTTTCAACAACCAGCGCTGGCTTATAAACAAACAGTTTGATAATTTCAACTCATAGAGAGTATATTTGAAAACATTCTCCCAATACCGGTAGATATACACCTATTTTCATTTCCACATATATGGTGATATATCATGTGAACGGTACACCAGTCTTCAAAGCAACCACAGATTAAATCTTAACTATGACTTTACATGAGTTTCAAACTGTTTTAAGATAATACACCAACAGAGGTATTCACTACCATTTTTAAGAATGATACCAAATGAATTACTTCCAATGAGATTTACAGAAATTATCTGGAATTAGATATGAACCTCGCAAGAAACGCATTGAACAGAGGAAAGCGGAAGCAAACCTGACTAGCTGTTGGCCGTTTTTTGGGATCCCACTGGAGCATGTCTCTCAGGAGTTGAATTGCTTCGCTGCTAGCATTCGGAACTAGAGTCTTTAAGTTATTGGGCACGCACTGCGGCCAGCGGAAGTTCATCGCACTGGAAAGTTGGTAGCCTTCCGGCCAGTCAGTCTGAAAGAAGGAAAACATAGAAAACCTTGCTCAGCCAACCCGCGGTGGGGACAGGAGTTCATATGCCAGCTTGTGTGCCCACAACAGAAAGGAAATCACGTCATTACCACGCCACACCCACCCGTGTGGCACTGTGGGCAAGGACTGACACAGGAGGATGCTAATGGAGAGCCCAGGAAGTTCATGAAGTCGGGGAAAGAGTGGAAGGGACACGGATTTGCCACCAACTTGTTTGATGACCTTACCACAAGACAGTTCCTCTCTCAAGATTTGAGGGTTGAACCAAATTACTATTTTCCCAATTGTGTTCTACAAGACAGAGGTTTTGAAAACTGCTAGTGAGACAGATATTTGGGGGGAGGGGATAAAACAAAACACTCTGTCCTCAATTAAATAAAGTTGCCAAAATCTACATTTCCCCATCCTGATGATTCAAAATAGGCATGCTGAGAAGTCCAGCGGCAGAGAAAGCTGTCCCACCCAATCTCAAGCTCTCCACTGTTCCACCATCACACCTGAAAGGACAAAGCCAGCGCCATTTGCTACTGTGGCACCATTTGCTGAGCAGGCCTGTGACCTTGTTAAACGTCACTGCCATTTTACTCTTCTGAGCTTGTCCCCAGGACTGGAAATTACCGGAAGCAAGAACAGAACTAACCGGTCCCTACTGCCAGAGGCAGAAGATGACAGGGGCTGAAACTGCAGCCTCCGGTTACAGTTCCTCCACTGGAACCCCCAACAGCCGGGGGCCACGCAGCAGCCACCCCCCACCCTTTTCCCACTTCTAATCCAGAACAAGCTCAAAGCCCCCACCACTCAAGGCTGGCGTATCTCTCCACACCGTGCCCCTCTCTTTTCTTGGAGAGTAAATAAAAACTTTATTCTCTACACTTTCTTCTCTTTGTGAATTCTTTCACAGCCCGAGCCACTGAACACCTTAACAATACTTATGGCACTAAATATGGGAGTGAAGGACAGGAAAAAAATGAACAAATAATCTTTAGGTTTCCTTCTAGTTCCAACACTCCACTATTTTACAAGACATGTAAAATAGTGGAGTGTTGGTGTATTGCTTTTTTTTTTTAAAGCAAGGTGAAAGTGGCATTATATACTGCTTGTAACATTCATTCACTTAGACAGTTACTGCATGCCCGCTATAGGTGTAGTGTTGGGTATCCAAAAATAATCTGATATCAATCCTTCCCGTAAGGATATCACTCTCCAAAGGAGAAAATAAAGATGTTTATTTAAAAACAATAATACATCTTCCGGCCAAGATTGAGGCGTAGGTGGACACCCTGTGCCTCCTCGCACAACTGAAATTAAGGACAACAAAGATTTAGAAACAAGAAAACAACCAGAACTGATAGAAAATTGAACTGCATGGAAGTCCGACAACTATTCATCCAGACCGGTAAGAGGGGCGAAGTGGTGGCAGGAAAAAGTGGAGGTTGGCAGACCCAGGCACGCAGGCAGCAGCAGCTGGCAGATCCCAGGAATGCAGGAGGCGGTTACCAGACCCCGGGCATGGGGTGGCAACAGTGCAGACCCAGTGAGGCCGGCAGGGTGGCTGGCTGAACAGGTGGTCCCACATTCATGCGCAGATAATCCAGGCAAAGGGGAAGTGGCAGAAGGGACTGGAATCTGAGAATGAAGCAATTGCCATTGTTCCCTCTCAGACCCTGCCCCCACATACAGCGTCACTACCCAGCAACTGGGCTGCCCCGCACTGGGGAATACCTAAGGCTCCACCCCTCACTACATAACCAGACCCCCTAAAACAAACAAACAAACAAACAAACAAACAAAAATGGCTCAAATGGGAGAACAGATCAAAGCCTCAGAGCCAATTTATCTAAGCAACCAACAGATAGCCAACCTATCAGATGCACAGTTCAAAGCACTGGTGATCAGGATGCTCACAGAACTGGCTGATTTTGCTCACAAATTAGATGAACAAATGAAGGCTACAATAAGTGAAATGAAGGAAAATGCACATGGAACCAATAGAGATGGGAGGAAAACTGAGACTCAAAAAGATAAAAAATATGACAGTAAAAAGATAGCAAACTCACAGATATTAACAACCACACCTAAAACAAAAACAAACTAAGCAAACAACTAGACCATGAGAAGAAACACAGAAATGGAGATCACATGGAGGGTTAGCAACAGGGGAGTAGGAGGAGGAGAGAGGGAGAAAAGGTACAGAGAATAAGTAGCATAGACAGTGGGTAGAAAATAGACAGGGGGAGGGCAAGAATAGTGTGGGAAATGTAGAAGCTAAAGAACTTATGAAACATGGACATGAACTAGAGGGGGGAATGTGGGTGGGAGGGGGTGTGCAGGGTGGAGGGGAATGATGGGGGAGGAATGGGACAACTGTAGTCGCATAATCAATAAAATATATTAAAAATAAAAAATAAAAAAATAAAAACAATAATACAGAATAAAAAGTAACCAAGGTCACAAGAGAGGTACAGACACAGTCATCCAGAAGAGGGAGAGTCCAGCAGGAAGGAGACTCTGGAAATCTTGAAGGGGTGCCATTTATCACTCATTCAAATGACTTAATTTTTTTTTTGAGGGACTGGTTTGTATCAGCAATTGTGCTAGGACCTAGAAAAAGAAACACAAATACACACAAGACAAATCCTTGCCCTGGATGAGTGAATCAGGAAACAGGTATGTACACAGATAACTATATTAACAACACAGACCCGTGGAAGATGGGGCGGAGACTAGAGGAACAATGAGGGGAAAGGTTATGGCGGGGCCTTGGAGGAAGAGTGTGCTGGGACCTGGCAGGGACCTTGATCTGGGCAGGGCGTGCATGTGCTGAGCAATGCAGTGGGAAGATTCCAGGGCACCTAGCAGGCAGGGGGTGCAGGTATGGTGCTGCAAGTATGAAATGGGGGACAAGGGATGACATTTAAGGGGGCTGGGTGATGGGGAGCCAGCAAATGTTTTGAGGAGGGAGGTAGAGTACCAGAGCTGTTCTTTAAGAAGGTGAACCGGCTGCAGACTGAAGGATACGTTAGAGGGCAAAGACCTGAAGGCAGACAGAGTGATGCCCCAGGCAGGGAGGGCAAGCGCGGCCCAGTCTGCGATGGCGGTGGCACACTCCAAGGATGAGAGCTGCGTGAGAGATACTGCGCAGCGTATTCAACAGGGTTTAAGGACCCAAAGCTCAGGTAAGGGGAAGAGGAATAGGGGAAAGAGAGAAGGTCAAAGGGAAATGCAGCCTCAAGGCTGCAGCTCTGGGAGCAGGATGGGACGGCGGACAGGCACGGAGAATGAAGGAAGGAGGCTAGCTGGGGGCACACAAAAAGAGGTCGGGTGCACCCTGAACCTGTACAACAATGTGTGTCAACTATGTCTCAGCACAACGGAAAGCAGATCACATAAGCAATCATGATGTAAAACAATAAAATGCATAACTAACTAATTTCGAAGCATACAAAGTAACTAAAGTATAGAACACAGCATGTAAGGTCAGAAGCGCGTTAAATATCCCAATGTGTCTGTGTTCCTGGAAGAAGTTTTTGAAAAAGGCACACCGTGTCAGACGTGCGGAGTCTGAGGTGACGGTGAGGGTGTCAGGAGGAAACCTCAGAGAGCTGCACGTGTGTGAATGGAGCTGCAAAGGAGGGAGGTGCGGGCTGCAGGTCATACGTAGGAGACTTCTGAATAGCTTACAAGTGCCGTAGCCGTGAGAATAGAGAAACTTGGCAAGGCAGGTGAGGTGCCGTGGGGGAAAAACAAGCAGAGGGAGTTGTGACAAATGTCCTCTACTGGAGAGCAGGAGGAGGGAGTGAGGCGGCCGTGTCTGAGAACATGGGCAGTGGAGGGTCCCTGACATTGCGGGAGTGATTCTAGGGTGGCAGGCGATCACTTGCCAGCGCTACACAGGGCGGAGGCCGGGGGAGCTGGCTGCGGCCCACAAGCCTTTGTTCCATGTCATTACCTTTTTCGGAGTCCCCAATACTTGGCAAATTTTGAAGATTGTGTCAATTTCACTGGCCCCTGGGAAGAGTGGCCTGAGGGTGTACACTTCGGCCATGATGCAGCCCACGGCCCAGATGTCGATGGGGGAGCTGTAGTTGGTGGACCTCAGGAGCACTTCCGGAGCCCTGTACCTGGAGGCACAAAGGCGACCTGCCTGTTATTGCTCCCACTGGCCAGAGGTAAATTAAACATGTCATCAATTCTCAGCGACAGAGTTTATATATTTCCATTTTCTGTCTAGTTTAGAGTGGCACATGCATGCATGAGCCCTGCCACCTGCTGGGGCTGCCATGGCAAACAGGGCTTCTCCGTCTTATGGTATTTTCTGCTGAGTGTGTCTCTACAGGACTCCTCTCTGCAGACACTTTGAGAAACAGAGAGTGAGGATAAAAGTGAGGAAAAGAGAGAGAGAGAACATGAAACCTGTTGTCTGTAGGCTACCTCTTGGTCACGACCAACTGCTTACATCAAATCCTTAGGGTCTGAAAGTTTGAATAATAGCAATAATCTAGTTATTCAGACAGGTCTTTGGAGAACCTTTTATGCAAATCTCTTAGTAAAGAGTCTTTAGGAAGGTCTACAAAATACTATTTATATTATGGAAAAGCATAATGGACTTCCTTTGAAAATTATTTGCAACACAAGCCTTTAAACCTCGCACAACACCAACATACCTACAAATGCATGTTTTAAACTGCACCATTTCTTAGCGAAGAGTTGATGTTTGTCACATTATTACGCTCAGTATAGGAATATAGTTTTAAAGAAATGTAATTAAATAATTTTGAGGAAAATGGTATTCACCATCTAGTAGATACATAGTCTGTGTAGGGAGGTCTTGATCGGATTTCTCGGGCCAATCCAAAGTCTGCGATTTTCACAAGTTCTGGTCCCATGCAGAGGAGGTTCTCGGGCTTTAGGTCCCGATGGAAGAAGCCTGGAGAGACAGTGGAGAAGGAATCCACAGGCAAGTTTGCTTTTGCATCACTCTTTGCAGCTGTGTTGCCTTTGTCATAAAAGCTATAATCTCAAAAGTAGTCTGGCGTGACCCTGAAGCCTCCGTACATTCATCCCACTGACAATGTAGAGCCCTCTGGACCTCTCAAAGGACTGCATTCATTTCCCTTTGATGAATTCAAAATGTAAAATTATGCCAAAGTTGACCTTCATAATTTTTTTTTGCCAAGAGAGAAAACTTCTTTTAAAATATCAAAATGCAGTTATGGGCTGAGATAACTTTTCAAAAAGAAATTGTCATCTAAGGAAAATATATTTCAAAAGAAAAGTCTTATGGGTCCTGAGAGTTTATACCACAGCAGAAACACAATTATAATTTTTGTTCAAGAAACAAGGGATTTATGAATATGACTTACTCATAGCGAGATTCTGGTATGTGCTGTAATGGATGTTTAAATGTTAAACACTACTTGTCTGAAGGAAGAAGGAGAGGTGCAGCTGCAGCTCACATCAGGAAAGGCAAGGATAACTCATCACGTGGGAAGCAGGTCTCAGCGACAGCAGAGCTCTGGGGTGCATGCAGGAGATACCCAGCCTGCCGGCCCTCCGGGTGCACCCAGACAGCCACTGAGTAGCCACACACGGCTCTGAAAACCCAGAGCCCTCCCCTTACAGAGAGCCTCGCTGACACGCACATTACTGTACGTGACTCTAAGCTCAGCGGAACACCCAGACTGGAAATTCAACCCCATTTCAACACCATTTAGTTAATGCTGCTAAATGGTGTTAGTTGTTATGTGCTATTACCAAGGTTGGGAAAGTTGGGTCCTAACTAGCACATTATGGGAGAAATTAATGGCCCTCACCGAACATCTGCACTATTGCTCAACCACCTCTATGCTGGTAATGCCCCAACCTCCACGTCTAATGCACCTTCTCCACCCTTTCCTAGACCTGTGTGTCTAATGACACACTGATGTCACTGCCGTCCCCACAGCAACCTGCCCCAAACCATCACTCCTTGAACCTTTGATAAGATGCCAAGACACCTTGTAGTAAGGCTGGATCCACCTCTCCCCAGACAGTCACAGAACTGTCCCATTTTTCATGGAAATGCCTGCTCTCTGTCCTGTGTGCCCTTTCTCGCTGCCCCTGCCAAGCCCTTCTCCGGCCACCTTTCCCTGCGCTGCCACTTTCGAGCAGTCCTTCCTCACTCCAGCCTGTCTGGATTCTCATACTCCTGACTATTTAAACTCTGTCTTTCCCTGTCAATCTCCCATACACACACACACACACACACACACACACACACACACACACACACACACCCCTACACACACCTTCCATGGCTCCTTTCTAAATTATTTCACAAGGCTGAACTCCTTTCAGTCTATCTAAAGAGATAAATTGATTTTCCAATACTTACTACCAATATGTGTAAAGTGTGTCCTGATAAGTGTCACTGTATTGATCCCCTCTAACAACGAGGTACCCCTGCACTCTTGTCTGTATCGATCCCAGTCTCTCTCATCCAGACTTTGCTTCATTCTTTACCCGGCCATTGTACCAATGTCTATGTAATGGCCTCCCTCACACCAATTCCTTAAGTATTCTAATCAGATTAAGAGTACATTAAACCTAAATTATAGAAAGAACCAAACTTGAGGCTGCCAACTCAATAAATTCAAAAAATAATTCAGTATTAGCCAAAAATGGCCTTCAAAATAAAAGAAAGAATTTCTATTGTAGGCAAATTTGGATGGTCTACTCTCAGCCTAATTAAACAAAGATGATCAACGCCCACAGAGTGGGCGAGGTTCATTCTCAGACTTAGTGCATCTGAGTCATTGTGCTTGGACCCTCTGTTCTTCAGAGCGCCACCCAGCTGCCAGGAGGCCTGACTGCATGCTCACTGCATCTGGGACATGACTTAAGAATGTGAAAACACATAAGCAGTTATTACAGAGTATCTTTTGTCAATGCGCCCAGGAAGACTCCCGTGGCCCCTTAAAATGTATGATCCATGAGCCCATGGTCTCTCTCCCTAAAAACTCAGAGCATTAGAAACACCCCAATGAGAAATGAAATGGTGGACACTGTTTACTTACTGAGCAGATGGGAAAAGTGAGTCACGGTGGGTGGATGAATAATTCACAATCCTACCAAGAAATGTGTCACAGCTGTTATACTAGGGAGCTCTACTCTGTTCCCCTCAACGCAGCTAAACCTTGACTTGTGGTTCCGGTCCTCTCAAGGCCAAATTAATGCTGTTTCTCCTCTTAGACTCCACTTTTCTCCTTTCATTGGGCTAATATTATTTCCAAATTTATGTGGCATTTCTCTTATAATGAGTCATTTGTCCTCCAGCCTCCAAGCCCCACTGCCACCATCCACAACACCAACCTCAACAAAATCTCATCTTCTCCTGTTCTATTCATCCTATCCCATCAACTTGTACTCAGATACAAATATTCTTTTTAAAAATTATATTTTATTGATTATGCTATTACAGTTGTCCTGATTTTTCCCCTTTTGCCCCCCTGCACCCAGCACCTTCCAGTCCCTCAGGCAACCCCCCACCATTGTTCATGTCCATGGGTCATGCGTATAAGTTCCTTGGCTACTCCATTTCCTATACTGCACTTTACATCCCCATGGCTATTCTGTAACTGCCTGTTTGTACTTCTTAATCCCCTCCCCTCTTCACCCATCCCCCCACACCCCTCTCCCATCTGTCAAACACCAAAACAATCTCCGTATCCATGATTATGTCTCCATTCTTGTTTGCTTAGTTTGCTTTTCAGATTCAACTGTTGATAGATATGTATTTATTGCCATTTTATTGTCCACAGTTTTGATCTTCCTTTTTTTAGATCAGTCCCTTTAACATTTCATATAATAATGGTTTGGTGATGATGAATTCCTTTAGTTTTTCCTGTCTGGGAAGCTCTTTATCTGCCCTTTGATCCTAAACATCTTTGCTGGGCAAAGCAATCTTGGCTGTAAGGCCCTGCCTTTCATGAATTCGAATATTTCTTGTCAGCCCCTTCTAGTCTGCAAAGTTTCTTTTGAAAAATCAGGTGTGTCTCTCATGTGGGCGGAGCACACCTTCCTCTTGTAGTTGATACTTTACTGCTGTTGGCAGGTCAGTGAGAGGGATTTACCCAGGCCAGTCAGGTGCAAGGACTGGCTATGACCACTGACCACCAGCCTCCGCCCTCTGTGGAGGATCAGCTGTGCAGGGGCAGGGTGCTGGTGCTCCAACATGGTCTATAGCCGCCCACTGGGTGCACAGGCTCTAGGGTTTTCTGGATGGTGCTGACCAAGGTCAGCCCCCACCTCTGTTTTGCCCAGGGCCACCCTGCCTGAGCTATAGAGCAATCTGAGATGGCTGCTACTTGTGCAGGGCTTGGAGATTCCCAGGCGAAGCCAAGCTGTGAATCTAGGCTGGTTATTGCTAGTACGGGGCTGGGGGGCTCACTGAGGCTGGCTGTTGCTTGTTTGATAGGATTTAGGAAGTTGTGAAGTCAGCCAAGACCAACGATTCATATGGAAAAGCAGTTTGGGTGGGCCCACAAATTGGGTGGGATGCGGTCTGGGGATCTCCAGGGCCAGGCAAACAGTGTTAGCCAGGTTGGTAGAGACTCAGATATGGCACCCACCTGCCTGCTCTGTGGCTGTGTGAGGGAAGGGTTTGAAAAGGGACAATGGCCTCTGCTGGCCTTTCTGTCTGGGCAAAAGCTGCCCTCCAGTTCTCACCTGGATGCCAGACACTTCAGCTCCTTCCTTTATGCCACTGGTGTCTTTCAAGCTGCTACGCTGGTGCTGGAGCTCAGAGGGAGTGAGTCTGAGTAGGTGAGTCCCTGTGTGGGTTCTTTAAGGGGAACTGCTTGGGGCTCCAGAAGTTTCTTCCACCGACTCTATCTACGCTGGTTTGTGCAGCCATGAATTTTCCTGGCACTGGAACCCTGACTAGGAGCCCTGCTGTGGGGCTGGGACTCTTCATCCCAAAATGTCCCTTCCGAAATTTTATCCATCACACATAGACATGGGACCAGCCCGTTCCCTGTCTCCAATCCTGCTACCAGTCTGGACGGATGTGGTTTCTTTAATTCTGTAGTTGTCAGACTTCCATTCAACTTGATTTCTGACAGTTCTGAGTGATGTTTGCATGTTTTAGTTGTGGTTCAGATGTGGCCGTGTGAGGAGGCGAGCCATGTTTACCTGTGCTGCCATCCTGACTGGGAGTCGCGACTACTCTTGCACCGCGGACCTTGTCCTTGCTTCCACCCTGGGTCGTGCCCCCGCAAACACAGACCATCTCCTCCCATCAGCCAGATTTTATCCCTTCTCTCACTGCTCACTCGTCTTTAATTTTATTTCCTCAGAGGACATGTGCATTAATGAAATAAGGAGAATGAAGATTCTGGTTCCCCACATGTCCCTCGAAGCAGCTCTCTTTTCTGTGGATCATACTTCAGGCCCCAAATAAACAATCAGAGGGAAAATGGCCAGGAAAAGAATGAACTGCAAACAGACTCTGAAATTGGCTGGTGAAAACTGTATCTGTCAGTTGACATATGTTGTCTGTTGCACCATCATAAGCCTTTATAACGAGGAACATTCGTGAGTGTGTCTGCAGGATGCAGCCCTCTCTTCTCTTCATTACTGAGTAACAGCAACAGCTACTACTGGCCTTATGCCCATGAGCTCTATTCCTTGATAATTAAACATCTAAGAACCTCATGTCATGTACATTTACTTTTCATCACTATTTTAACAAGACATTACTATTTCCATATGAGAGGCAACGCTGTATGGTGGGTAAGTGTACAGACCAATCAGACTGGCCAATTTCAAACCCCAATTCTGTTCACTGGCTGGCAAACCACTTTAACCTCTCTGCCTCACTTCCCCCATCTGTAAAAGGGGGAAATAAAGGTGCCTGTCTCATGGGCCTGTTATGCAAGATTCAATGTATTAATATCTGTAAAGCTCTTAGAGCAGCACTTAGGACATCAGCACCTTGCAAGAGGTTGCTGTTATCAGTAGCATGAATCCTCTCATTTTCTCTTCCCAACAACCTGGCAAAGTGGAGAGGCAGACACAGCTCCACTTTTGCAGATAAGAGTCAAGGCTCACGAGGCTAGTGATGTGTCCCATGACCTGTGAGGATGTGGCACTAAGCTCTGAACTGACTCCTGGCTAGGTCCACGTTCTGCTGATGTGTGCACTGGGCCTGGAACAAAAGTCCACTTCTTCCTCTGCACTGCTGATTCACAATGCAAACCTGTACAGCTGGGTCATTCGGATATCACACAACAGCAAAGTGCTATTAAGATAAGAACTTTCCTGTTCAAAAGTGTCTGGCTTTCATAATTCAGGAACAGCCCTTCAATTTAATTTCAGAGTACCCCATGCCAGATGAATAACAAAGGGATTTTCTCTTTCATCCTGGAAGAAAATGTGCTATGCTTACTTTTCATTAAGAATCCTGCGGCAAGGAAACCATTAGCCACAAAGAAGGCTTTTTCCCCTCTGCCACATTCTGTTACTGGTGAACCTGATACGAATATATGGAATTAACCAGAGAATACTTAAACACTATGAATTTATGTAGCATACCTTTCTGTGATGGAAGTTATAATTTCACAGATATTACTGAATTTAAACCTACACAATGTTTTTATAAAGAAGGCCATGAGGACAGCCACGCACAGAAAGGCCAAGGGCAACTAGAGGTCATGCACAGGAAGACAGTGGTGAAGCAGAGAAGCAGAGAACCACTCACTTCCTGGGGCAAAACATTGTTCTCCAGGCTACCTAATGCATTTCTGATTGCCAGCCTGGATAAGTGTGACCTGAATATTTGTAAGGGCAGGTTAAGGATGAAACACAGTGAGCATTAATTATTCAATTCCTGCAAAGTACATACACTTTGGCATTGCTCGGTCAGCCCCAAGCCGAATCGTGCTTTCATTCGCTGTGCGTAGTTCAGTGACGTGAACTACGACCATAGCAACGACCTGCAGTGCTGCCCTCCCCTCCCTGAGGAGTGCCCTCCCGGGGGGCAGAATGCGCCTCCTCACAGTGAGAGCAAGCTAATGGAGAAGAGCCTGAAAAATCACCAGAGAGATCTGTGAAGTGCTTTAGGTTATTATTATTATTTTTTATCATTACCAGAGGAAAGAAATAATATGGAGTTACATGCGCAGTTAACCAAAGTCAATACTATTTAAATACCATTAAAAAGTTTCCAAAAATCATTTATCAATGAAAATGAGGCAGGACCTATAAAATTAATATCAACCTACAATTATGATCACTACTTTTCTTAACCTCTTACTCTCTTGTTTGCTTTGAGGACAGGTTTTTCCAGTAAAGCACGGTTAAGGGCGCAGGTATCTGAGCTAATCTCTGCTCTACCACTTTATTACAGTGGGGCCCCTTTAAGAGCACTTTAAACCTCTCTGAACCTCTTTGGAAGGAAAGATACCACCTTTCCTTTCTACCTGAGAAATTGGCATGGAAATAAAGTAACAGATGAAATGTTATTAAGTTACAACTAGAACTGGATCCTTAGCAGCTGGGGTTATAGAAGTACAGATGGTCTGACCTTCTCAATAAACTGAGCTTCCGATACACAACGATTCACAATCCGAGTGTCTATGGCACATAAGGGAAACTAATAGTGCAGAGTTTCAAAGGGCTGATTCGACACAACAGTGTATGGAAGCTACATTATTGGATGTAAAATATATTGTGTGCACACATACATGTGTATTTGTGCGTGGATGTGTGTGTGTGGAGCATATCTGTGGATACATGTACATGAGGGTTTGTGCACATGGAGATGTACATGCACATGTATGAGGGCACATGTGTGTATTCGTTAGATGGGCTAGGTAGAGACCTAGATAAAAGGCTGCATGTTCTTTCTGGCAACAAATATCTGAGTCACATAAAAGCATCAAAAAACAAAAGAAGAGAAAGCCAAAGAATGTCAACTCTGTTTTAAATCTCCCGCTCAGTCTGGAGCACTGAGCAGAGTAGCCCAAGCAGCTGAGATGCTCTGACTGGTCCACAATGAAAACATTCTGGTTGACCTTCCTTTTTTGAGAATTTCTTTGATTTCTTGTCATTTCTTTTTCCTGGACTCTTACATCAATAAGTGACTCTTCTCCCCCTGTTTGTCCCTGATGTCTTACTATAAGTTTTGCATGTTTTGCAAATTCATACCATTGCTTGTGAATTCTGGTGACTAAGGGCTAAAGTGCTATCTTGATCAATCTCAGCAAAAGCAGACATATCTTTACTAAAAACTTTGTCCTAGAATTGTTTTACATGTTGATTCAGTCCTGCAATTACTTGCTGATTATTCAGCACATGCCTGAGGCTGACAAGAACTTGCACAGATAGCTTCTGCCTGTTTGCATTTCATTTAGTCCTAACTGTGAGAGGACACGTAGGGGCTAAAGAACAGGCTGGGAACCACCCCAGGTGGACTGTGCCCCATGCTGTGGCAGAACGTCTTTTCTACTCACTACCAATTTGTGTCAAATGGGAACTGACTGTATGATCAAAGCGTTTCCACCCAGCTTCCTTTTTAGGTGATGAAACTTACTGTTCGTGTCGTATTTGCAATGGATGGCAATGATCCTTAGATTGGAAGTGAACGGTTTCTGCCTGTGTAAGATCAGCCACTTTGCCCACCTGTCTATGTATTTAAGTGACCTCAAATCCCCTCCTGAGGGGCCTCCTGCCTCTACTGATGCACACGTCCCTCCCATGGCTCTGTGTTCACCAGAAGGTATCCATCCAACCGCAGATGGGTCTGCGTCCAGTTAATAACAAAGACTAGTAATGCCCCAGATACCTGCTGGAAAATATAACCTCCAACTCATTGCTAATCAGTCTCTTTCAAAAGCTCAGCTAAGAAGAGCAACAGTATCAGAGGATTTCCTGAAGGGTATGTGGCCATCCATTCCTCGAGATCAGCGATTTTCAACCAGTGTGCTGCAAGAATTTGTAAAACATGCAATACCTGACTACTTAGTCAGGGGCACTGACCTTTTTTTCTCTTGGACTGTCAGATTGTCAAATAAAAAAATGACAACAGCCAACACAACAATAGCCATCTGGTGTAAATAAATCAAAATTATACCTATTTTTTGTTAGCTTGGGAAAAAATATGGTTTTTGGTGTAGTTCATGCATGCCATGAGCTGGAAAGGTTGAAAATTGCTGCTCTAGGTACTCTAAATCTTTCCTCGGACTAGCCAGACCATCCCTAGAGGGAATTATACTCAGCAGAACTGTTTTCGCTGATCAGGTGATACAATCGTCCTGTATTGAGGGGCACGACATGAAACTACCCCATATAAACCATCACTGTGTTCACCATGAAGTCCCCTCAACAAGGGCACACATAAGAGAACCTCTTAAGCCTCAGTACCAGGAATAGCTCTGCTTCTCTTGGGCAACTGGACCGTTTTTACTTTGGGGAAACTATGTTGCTTGTAATTGGTCATGGTTCACATCTTGCGTTGTCAGAAAGCAACCTCAGCATCAAATCCACAGCCTGCTTCTTCGACTTAAATACAACATGCTGACATGCATTTTGTGGACCAACCCCACCCCGGCTATATCTATAACTTGTTTTGCTTGTGCCCTTTTCTTTCTCTTCTAATTTTTAATCATTTTACTTTCCTGTGTTAGACTATTTTTGAACCCTTTTGAGTACACTGATATACGAACACATTAGGAAAATGAGAAGCCACAGTAAATCCATGTTAGTTACTGGGTTAAACATAGTATGTGAAACTTCTCTAAATCCTAATCTTAGGTTTCTCATTAATACACCAGTTAATGATCAGGAATAATTTTAGATCCATAACTAACAAGCTTAATGCTCAAGCCTAAAGAATAAGAATACACAGACATGATAAATAATGAGGAATATTCAGAAATCCAGTAATGGAAAATAACGTATGCCAAAATCCATTGTCAGCCTCTCAATTCTTTAACCTTTACTGGGAATCAATTACAAAAGACATTGAAGCTTCCTGTATCTACCTGATGATAACATTTCACTGCATCCGAAAGAACAGTAATTCAAATCACCTACCGTGTTTGTGAATAAATGCAAGTCCTTGCAATATCTGATACATGATATTCCTTATAGCAGACTCAGGAAACAACTTATTTCTGTATGGAGCAGAGGAAAAAAGTTACAAATCTAGATTTACAAATGAAAATGGGATTCATTTTGGCTACATAGTTAGAACTTATGAAAATATTAGCCTACATGCTAATTTGAGCAGATTCTTTGATAATAAAGAACAAAGAAAAACAACCATATATCCATACAAGAAAGCTACCCGACATACCACAAATATATTATGTTAGAAAGAAGCAATGATGAAATATTTTATAGTAAACTCCCTCAATATAATTCCCTCTAATGTAGCATATAAAAAATCTCCTCTCTCCATAATAGAAGCTAAAACTTAAAAACATTTAAGAGGGAACACTTGAGACTTTATGACAGTAGATAGTAGTAGATAGTAACATTTTCTTTCCCCTGGTGGGCAAACCATGCGGCTCCCCTGCCATTATGGACAATGAGGACGACACTTGTTCGCCAGAATCACTGAGGGGTGCTGTGAATGGCTTCCACTTGCCACCAAGAAAATATGTCCAAGAGGTCCTACACAGTTCACTTTTCAAGTTCATGACTGCCATAGCAGGTAAGTTTTTTATTAGTCTTTTCTACTCAGCACACAGGCCCCTGAGCACTGTGGCAACAAAGGAATGGAAATAAACCAGAAGTTCCCGACGGAAGTCTTGAAATGAATGAAGCTATTACACCCCCGACTTATAGCTGCTCTGCCCACACGTCCTTGTGGGAAGAGAGAACTGCAGAATATCTGTTAAACATCTTCTTTGGGAGAATAACCCATTAAAACATGAAAACGGCTTCACTGAAACTAGCTTCTATGAATCCATTGCAAGGCATCCAAAGTGGGAATGTGGGTTGGGCCCCTCACCTAATGGGCAGCTTTAAACAGCAGAGCCTAAGGAACATGACTGAAAAAGCAGAAAGAAAACACATCCACTTGGCAATATTTAGCTCTAAGATCATGAAAACTAAAACCATACCTTTCTTTAATGAGCTGGTAAAGATTTTCCTTCATGTACTCAAAGATAAAATAAAGATGATCATTTTCCCTGATAACTTCTTTTAATTTTACTATATTGGCATGGTTGAGTTTCTTTAAAGACTAAAAAGCAAGGACAAAAAACAAAAAATTAGAGGAAAAAACCTATTGTTGAAAAAGAAAAGTACTCCATGTATATATACTTAGGAAGAAACACCTAATTCTAAAACCGCAGAAGTACCACAATTCATATTTTAACCACAATTTAATAAATGGTGTTTCTATGAAATCAATAGTAACTTTGCATGGGAAAACTATCTTGATGAACTGACTGGAAGGTAAATTTGACCTTAACCAGTATTTCTGGCTGCCATCAGCACTGGGCATTGGGCCAGGGCTACCTTCAGTGTATTCCATCCAGATAACAGAATTCCTGCCTGGGAGGTGGAGACAGAAATCAGTTGGCAGGTGAGGCTTTGCTTGTTCTAGTACAGGTACACCTCGTTTTACTGCACTCCACTGTATTGGGCTTCACAGATGTGGCGTTTTTTACAAATTGAAGGCAAGACCCTCCACCAGCAAAAAGACTACAATTTGCTTTATTGCTGTGCCCTGGAAATGAGCCCGCCATATCTCGGGAGTATGCCAATATTGGAAAAGGCAGCTACTTTGGGACAAAATCACCAGTTAACAGTCTGCAGACATTATGAACAAGAAATTGTTCAAAGAGAAGCCAATAGCCTGATTCCGTCAACTCCCATCTGCCTCACGAGTGTCCAGGAGACACACACGCTCCTTACAACATGGGTTCCGGAGGAAGGGAAATGGAAATCTCATTGAAAAGACCCTGAAGTGATATGGGAGACAGATCTCTGCTTCCAAGAGTAGCAGAGGCAATAAAAGTCAGGCACGAGGAACAAGAGGGTGACTCAGAAAAGAACGCGTGACCTTACTGTTCAGCCTTGCACATACGCAGCTGTCCTCCTGCAGGGACACACACGTGAGTGCACACAGCCACATGCAAACTATTTTTTGCTTGCCTCACTAGTTCTGTCGCTGGGGAGCGGCAGTCCTGTTCATGGATAATGACCAGAGATGCCTGGCTGCTGGTTTGCTCACTAGCTGATTAGAATTCGATAGACTGGCTCCTTCCAAGAAGCCTCCGAGGGCCACTCTGGCCAGTGGGACAAGCCCTCTAACTCAAAAAGCCTCTTCCTCACAGAGAAGTGAGTCCAATAATAATACATTGTAAAGCCCTCCTTATCTTTGAAATTCCTTAAAAGGACATCCCTTTTACAAAACAAACACAATGTCTGAAGATGAAAATGTCAGCATTACGATCCAGCTCTGGAAGGACACTCAGTAATAAGGTGGTCCCCCAGGGTCAGAGCTTGGGAATGTGTAAAACGATCAAGTTATTTCAAGTGGCTGGGCAGAGAGAAGACTATGGCCAGTGAACAAGAACGAAGTAAGACTTTTCTGGAGCCTCTTCCCTGAAAGACAAGCTCCTGCCAACGTGCTTCTCCAGCAGGAAATACTCAAGGGCTTTGGCCAAATGGACAGATCCTTCTAGAATGGCCCAGCCAGGCTGATTACTTCTTTTAGCTGGTTGCATTCCTGGTTCTCCACGGGTAACAAAAACAAACATTGCTGAACCTGTAAGTAGTATTCACTGGACTCTCACGGGCTGCAGCCATCTTTTCTGCCTGTTTGCTTCAACTGCATCCTGAGCAATGGCTGGGATGTCCGGGGGACGAGCAGCAAGTTTGTTCGGAGGAAAATGAAGTTTTGAAAGTTTTCCAGAGGAGAACTCTGGGCAAGGAGTAGGACACCCTTGGCCATTAGCCTGACGTGTGCTCTGGCACGGGCCTCTGGCCCGAGTCTGAGAGGGGCTCTCAGCTCTTGTTTCTAAGGGAGGCTCAGGAGCCAGTCAAAGTCTGTATTGCTTTAATATAAAAAGAATTAATTTTGTGTGGAGGACTTCATGTGATTCATTTTACAGAGATATTATTTCCAGAAAGAAGGCATCTTATTTTGGCTCCAGAGAGGCTTACAAAGGAGAGGAAGAGGCAGGACAGCTGTATGAGCACGGAGAAGCAGAAGTAGCAAATTAAACAGTCAGAATAGGGACTGTTTCTCCTGGTGCCCGAACGTTCTTAACTACTAACACAACTACAGTAAGTACTCACTTAACGTCATCGATGGGTTCTTGAAACTGCAGTGAAATAATGTATAATGAAACCACTTTTATCACAGGGTCATTGATATAAACACAAGTTAAGTTCCTATGGCATCTCATCAATGCTATACAAAAGGACGTGGGACAAAAGGACATTATTTGAGGACCTGCTATATAATGTACCGAGCCCCAGGGATCCCCTGCCCTTCAGAGATAAACAACCCAATTTAGAAGAGAGGACACAATACATGTGGCAAAATAAAGAAGGTCATCTTAAGAGTCAAAGAAATGACAGGGACAAGGAACATCAGAGATGTTTCAAGAAGGAGTAATTACTGAACCCTGAGTAGTCAGTGAGTATCACTAAGAAACAGCAACACCTAGATGATGTAGTGGGAGGGAAAGGGTGTATCAGGAGGGGAGCCCTCACAGATAGGGGTGTGGGGGTGCAGTGTATTGTCTATGTCTGAGGAATAAGAGTCGCCCCGTTAGGTTCTAGAGGAAGATCATCTGGAAGACTCTAGCTGGAGAAGTGGGCACGGAAGACAAGCTCTGGATTCCAGGTGGATACCCGCTGAAGCCTTTGGATGAAGCTGGGTTCGAAACCAAACTGCATGGCTTAAAGCTGTGTTTACCTCAAGCAAGTTATTGAGTCTGGGCCTCAGCTGTTCTCATGGGAGAACTCAAGATACTAACACTTTCCACATCAGGTAGTTGCGGGGATGAAATAAGACAGTGTGTGCAGGGCACCTACGGTGCTTCTGGCCCATAAGAGCCACTCAGTAAACGGAAGACAGTGTACGAGCAGCTGAATGTCATGGAGGTCATGCTGGCAGCAGCACACAGGTGGAAGAGATGTGTGGAAAGTGGGTCTGCACAGGCCACCTGAAGGAGCTGGGGTTTCTGGGTAAATGAAAATTGACAGAAGGGGGAGAAAACAGGAGTTCTGAGGGATGCAGACATTCTAGAAAATTCAGGTGCCGATCCACTAAGCAGTTGGACATAGGGGCCTGAAGCAGGGGCAGGAAAACTTTTCTCCAAAAGGACAGAAAGTAAATACTTTAGGCCTTCTAGGTCGGCTGCAACTACTAAACTTTGCCATTATAGCATGAAATCAGCCCTAAACAATACGCAAACAAATGGACATGGCTGTGTTCCAACACGATTTTACTTACAAAGCCAGAATGTGGGCCATTTGTTAATCCCTGGTCTAACACATATGACAAGAGATTTGATGAGACATTACTCAGGAGTAGAGTCGGAGCAAAGGAAAAATTGCTAAGAACAGAATGGAAGAAATCATTGATATTTAAGGGATGGGCCACAGAAGAACTGGTGAAAGGCAAGAAAAAGGTAGGACAGCTAAGCAAAAGCAGAGTCACACAGCCCTGGGAGAGAAGAGGGAGAAGCGGTCAACAGCACCCAGCACTGCAGGCAAGAAAGTACCTGAGAAAATGGCCCTGGACTTGCTAACTGCTGACTTAAAGGGAGCAGCTTCCGTGGTGTCGCAGAAAGATGCCTGACTCAGGTCAGTGGAAAGTCAGTGGTAGGTGGGCAATGGTGGCAAAAGGGGTGGCTTGGAAGGCAAGGAAAGTGGGGGAAGCTCAAGGGGACAGAGCACTGAGGCTGATTACAGAGACTGGCAGGTACATTTACAGATTGAAGAGGAGGAGCCAGCGGGAAGAAAGTTTAAAGAAATGGGGGGGTACACCATAGCCGAAAGGTGAGAGCAACCCAAGTGTCCATCAGTGGATGAATGGATAAGCAAAATGTGGTATATCCATACAATGAAATGTGATTTAGCCTTAAACAAGAAGGAAATTCTAATACATGCTACAACATGGATGAACCTTGAGGACATAATGCTGCGAAATAAGCCGCTCACAAAAAGATAATACAAGCATTCCTCGGAGATGCTGTGGGTTTGTTTTTAAACCACCTCGATGAGCAAGTATTGCAATAAGGTGAGTTGGAGGATTTTGGTCTTGCCTTCAACGTGCACAAAATGCCACACCTGTGAAGCACAATAAAACGAGGTCTGACTGACGGTGTGATTTCACTTGTAGATGGTGGTTGCCAGGGGCTGGGGCAGGGGTCACGAAGAGTTACTGCTTAATGGGTGCAGAGTTTTAGTTTTGCAAGATGAAAAGAGTTCTAGAGATGGACAGTGATAATGGCTGTAAAATGATAGGAATATACACTTAAAAATTGCTAAGATGTAAATATTATCTTATTTGTATTTCACCATAGTTTGAAAGAAAAAACATCTGTGGGAAACTATTGAAATCTGAATAAATCTGTGATTTACTTAATAGTAAAATACCCAGATTTAATATAAATATATTCACTAAAAGCATTAGTGTTATCAATTCTTCCCTTTCTTTTGCATCATGGAAACAATTCAAACAGAACAACTATATCAATGATAAATCTAAGCATTATGCTAAGTGAAATAAGCCAGGAGGTGAAAGACAAATACCATATGATCTCACCTTTAACAGGAACCTAAACAACAAAACAAATAAACAAACAAGCAAAATATAACCAAAGACACTGAAATTGAGAACAGGCTGACAGTCACCAGAGGGGAGAGGGGAGGGAATTTCAGGGGGAAAGGGGAAGGGTTTACAGGAACAAGTATAAAGGTCACATGGACAAAAACTAGGGGGAGGGGTGGAAATGGGAGGGAGGTGGGGAGGACTGGGGCGGTGGGCTGGGATGGGAGTAAAAGACAGAAAACTGTACTTGAACAACAATTAAAATTAAAACAACCACTAAATCTAAGCATGTATAACACTATTTTAATGGACTCTACATAAATCATTCCTGCTGTATTAATAAATACCTTAACCTCCCGAAGATTCATGCATTCCTCCCAGGAATAAAACTTTCTTTTCATTCTAAAAGAGAAGAAAGAAACAAATCAAATGCTTACTCCCAGTCACAAGTTAAACTTTATTTTGAAAAAAAAAAAAAAAAGTTTTCGTTCTGAACCTAATGAATAGTCCTTGAAAGTGGTTTTGATTTCTATCAAATAGTATACTACCCAAAACAGCATTCATTTAAAAATCTGGCAGTGCAATCAATCCCGCACCCCCAAATTTTCCAGCAGTCGTGACGCAGGGCAGCCCGAAGAGGCCTGGTCTGCGCTCTTGTTCCATCACCGATAGGCTAACCTTACGCAGGAGGGAGCCCTTGATTCTCGCTTTATTTAGACCAGAGCTGTCCAACGGACCTTTCCGTTGTGCTGGAAATGTTTTGTCTGTCCAGTGCAGTGACCACTAGACACGTGTGGCTACTGAGCACTTGGAATATGGCTAGTGAAACACAGGAACTGAATTTTAATTAAATTTACATTTAAAGGACACACATGGTTACTTGCTACCCAGTCAAACAACACAGTTCTAGGCATGCAAGGACTGGGGTTGGCAAGCTATGTCCCATGGGCCAACTCCACTCCACCATCTGTTTTTCTACAGCCCATGAGCTAAGATGGCATTTATATTTTTAAACAGTTGGGATTAAAAAATCAATAGAATAATAATATTTTGTGGCATGTGAAAATTATCTGAAATTCAAATGGCAGCTGCCACAAATGACGTTTTAGCTTTAGCGTGCTACAACCACGCTCATTCATTCCTGCGACTGCTTTCACACTGCAGCAGCGGGGCTGAGTTGTGACGGGGACCATATGGCCTGCAAAACCTGAAATATTTACTGTCTGGCTCTTTACAGAACGCGTTTGCCAACCCCGCTATGGAGCCTGAGGTGAGGAAGAGAAGCCTGTTAGCTAACCAGAAACCCAGGTTTCAAGGCTCTGTCGTTCAGCACACTTGACCACACTGTCTTGTTTGAATCTTACAGCTGCCCCGTGGAATAGGTGGGGCAGGCGAGGCAATGAAGAAGCAGAGAAGCGACACAATTTTCCCAGGATCTCACTGTTGGCTAGTAACAGACAAACGTTCATGTCTCCACATCACTCCGATGCTCCGCCACTGATGTCACACTGTCTCCGGGTTGAGTGACCACTTCCTTTATTCATGCCCCAAATAATTACTTAGCCCCTCCTACGCAGCAGGGACTTTGTCAGGCACTGGGGATACAATGATGAGAGAGACATCCCTCATGGAACTGACATCGTAGCAGGAAGGCAGGTAATTAATCATTTTCTGTACTAAGTGCTATGAAGGAAAGGCACAGGGCATTGTGAGAGGGGGCCTCAAGGCGACCTAACCTCGTCTGGGGTAGCAGGACCATCTCCCTGGGGAAGTGATATTTCAACCAAAACCTCACGGATGAGTAGAATTTAGTCTGGTAGGAGGCATGGGAGGGGATATACCATGTGAAGGCTTGGGGCAGAACTGTACTGGTGAGTTCAAGAAGCTAAAAGACCAGAGTGGTCAGAACAAAGCAGGCAATGGGTCATGATAGGAGATACGTCTGAAGAAAACAGGCAGGGGTTGAATGAAGCAGCTATCTGTAGGTCACATTAAAAACCGGGGGCTTGATCCTACAACTGACAGGAAGACATTGAAAGCTGTCTTCATTTGCATTCCCCACAAAGCAGAGCCTGAGGCAAGGACTCACTCGGGTGCAGGGAGTTTACTTGGGAGGTGATTCCAGGAAGCCAGGGCAAGGAGCAGGGAATCTGGGAACAGAGAGGTAGGAAATCCATTAAAGGGTGCCTTACTGGGCTGACACCAAGGTGGGCAACTGGGCCTCAGGTCGGCCAGGGACCTTCTCAGGAACTGTGTACAAAGCACACTGGGTGAGAGTGTCTTGCACATACTTGTGATGGAATGCTGGTGGCGGGCGTGAAGCTGTACACCAGGGCACACCGGAGTCAGAAGACATGATGGGGCAGCAGCAACACAAAGAATATGCAGCACAAATGTTTTTAGGTAATTAGATTCCTGTGTTTAAAATAACCCCTTCTGACTAGACTAGATCGGGCTAAGAATGGGAGACTGGAAAACCCTACAGAGGAAATTATTCCAGTAGCAGAGGTGGTAAATGATAGTGAGCTGAAAGGGAGGTTAGCAGTGGAGTATAGAGAGGTAGGTGGGTCCGATACATAGTAGTTAGAGCTGACAGGACCAGTGAACCAGCAGATGGAGGGAAGTCAGGAAGACTCCTGGCTTTTGTGAGGATGGCAATGTCATTTATCTAGATGGAGTACTGAAGAAGAAATAGGTTGGGAGCAAAAGCAGAACATGTTGGATTAGAAGTTCCGCTTTAGATACGATGCATCTGAAGTGTCTAGAACATCCAAATGGACATGTTGAGAAAGCACTGGATGTGAATGGGTGTGGCAGACACACTCCAAAGATCCCCATCTCCTCATGTTCACAACCCAGTACAACCCACTCTCCTTCAGTGACTTGCTTCTAACCAACAGAATACTACAATTAGAAAGGATACCATTTCTGTGCTTAGTTTAAAAGAAACAAAAAGATGTGGCTTCCACTTTGGTAGAAGACTCTCCTTGCCTTCTTGGTTCCCATGTCTTGATGAAGTAAGTTGCCTCCAGCCAACCGGGAACTGAGGCCCTCAGTCCAATGACCCAGGAGGCACTGAATGCTGCCCATAATCACATGAGGGAGCCTGGAAGTAGATCCCTCCCCAATCCAGCTTTAGACGAAACCCCACTGCCGGCCAACACCTTGACTGCAGCCCCACGAGAGACCCTCGAGCAGAGAACTCAGCTAATCTGCGCCCAGACTCCTGACCCGCTGAAACGGTGAGGTAGTTATATCAAACTACTGATCTTGAGGTCAACTTTACGAATGCAATGAGTCTGAAGTCAGACTACAAAGGGCAAGTGGGGCCAGGGGAACAAGACAGCAGTCACCAGACTGCCACGTGTGTAAATGATTCAAATCAGTCACTTAATTTCTCAGAGTTTCAGTTTCCTTTCCTATGAAATAATATGTATTAACCTGCTTGTTACTACCTCACAAGAGTACTGCGAAAGTACTCTTGAACACACTGAAAAAGTACTAGTGCTACATGCTAAGTGACAATGCTGTTTAAGACCTCCAACGCGAGCACCCCTGAGTGGACCAGCACCTAACCCACAGCGATCGGTGTCTGAGTTCCTCTCCACCGTTCCCGGGCACTTTCCTTTGGAAATGTCTCCAAGATGAGGAATGGAGAGGGCAGAGTTAAAACAAAGTTGACAATGTACAGCTGAGGATAAATTCGTGAGAGTGAAGGAAAACACTTACTTTTTAATGGCAATCAGTTCCCCAGACTCAATGCTTCTTCCCAGCAGGACGGAACCGTAGGTTCCATCCCCGAGCTGCCTGATCGTTGTGTATCTATTCATGGTGTGCCCGCGCAGGCCAGACACTCATCTCAGGGTCGAGGTGGTTCAGTCCTGCAGCGGCGGCAGGCCTCCCCGGAGTGTAACCAGATTTTTCTGTGGCAGCACCCGCACAAGGTATTCGACGGAACGGGACTATCTCCCAAATACATATTTTCAAAGGTCAGTCTTCTGCCTGTAGAGAAAAATCAAGGACAAGAATAAATGCTAAGATATATATTTTGAGTTTCTGTATTTTTATAGTCTAAACTGAGAATCAGCAGACCATACCCACTCCCACCCCCACCACCTGCTCTTATAAATAAAGTTTTATTGGAACACAGTTCTGCCCGAGCACTTGCATATGGTATAGAGCTGCTTCCACGCTGCAACAGCAAAGCTGAGTGGTTGTGCAAAGACCTCATGGTCCACGAAGCCAAAAGTGTTCATCTTCTGACCCGTTACAGAACAAGTGTGTCAGCCTCTGATCCAAACAATGCTCTTTAACAAGCTTTTATAAAACTAGAGAAACCATTCTTGGAAAGTGAATTTTTCACCAACTCAGAAATGAATCAGCTGCAAGTCAATGCTTTCTTGTTGACTAACCTCTGTAGACAAACCCTGCACAATAACTATGGTCAATAAAATCTGCTGAGCTCATGCTAAATATACTGTGTTCTGTAACTCAGCTACAATTAACAATGTAAACATACTAAAACCAAGAAATGCTAAAATTAAAGTTCTCCTGACTGAGCACTTGCATGTGCTCCATGATCTATTTGTGCCCAGCAGTACTATTTTTACTGCTGGATATTCAGAAACTAAACAAAGAGCAAGTCATTTTTTCATGACTACTTCTAGGCTGAGCCTCTTTTAAAGTCATTCAGTTGCGGGTTCTGTTTTTTGTTTTTTTTTTTTAATTAAAATTGTTTTCAGTTGTGTTTTTTTAGTACATCATTGATTTTTCATTTATAAAATTGATAGTCATGCAGTCTGTTTATAATAAAGAAAATGTGATCATAACTCATGTGATTGCAATGCCTTTATATAAACATTAATAAAATGTAAATACTTAGATAAGAACAATAAAGACATTTTTAAATATAGCAATTAAACTAATTATCTGAAGAATCAGAAAAGATCAGAAAATAATGATTAGAAGTATGTGACATTCTGCATCTAAATCCAAATCTGGTCTATGCAGCTCCTTCTTCCAGAAGAATTCTTTCTAACCAATGAATATAGAAGGAAAGAGAGAAAGAAGAAATTTACTCTTAAGCACACATCACAGTACAATTTGTTACAGACAAAATTCTCTGCTGAATGCAAATATTAGATGATAAAAGTCTGAAGAGAAACAGGATATCCACATAGTTTCAAAGTATCGCTAAGATATTTATGAACTTCAAAGAAAAGGATGGTAACTCTACAGGGAAAATCCAGCAGAAATTTCCTTACCCAAGTGATCAAGACCAATATCACCACTAATGAGACACACAGTCATCTGCCCTGGACATGAAGCTCCAAGAAGGGCACAACATCAGGCCATCACAGCGGTGTTCTTGTTAACAATGCAGAACCTCACCCCCTCCATGAGCAAACAGCAGACAGACCCAAACGAGGGACATTCTATATACAAAAGACTGACCAACACTCTTCAGAAGTGTGGAGATCACAAAGGCAAGGATGGACTAAGGAGCTGTCACAGACTGGAGGCAATTAAGGAGACACGATGACTAAACACAATGTGAGATCCCGGACAGGACCCTTGAACAGAAAAAAGGCCTGAGTGGAAAAGTTGGTGACATGTGGATACTGTCTGTAGTTTGGTTGTAGCATTGTGTCAAATCTAACCTCCTGGTTTTGATCATCATTCTATGATTATAGATGTTACTAGAAGGGGAAGCACTGGGTAAAGGATTTCTAGGAACATTCTGTCCTATTTTTGCAATTTTTTTGGCAGTCTAAAATTAGTTCATAATTAAAAAATTTTTAAAAATCCAATCCACATTCTTGCGAAGGCTGTGTGTGACCTTGAGGACCTTAAGAAATGTAAAGGTTATGTCTGATTTCACATATTCTACCATTTCATTGGAAGAGACCAATCTTCCCAACCCAAACTCATTTGCCTTCCCCCTAGAACCATTTTAAACCCGCTGGTTAGAGGGGCCTTCTCCTTTCTTTTGAAGCTCTTCAGGATCAGACTCCTCCAACTTCCATCAGCAGCTCTTTACAGTGGCATATTCCATTGCTGATAAATAAATATTTATAAAGCACCTCTTGTGGAATAGACCCTATGTTAGCATCTGGGGACACAAAGACCAACAAAATGTGGTTCATGTTTTCAAAGATCCTACAGTCTCACAGCACTGGGTAAGAGTGACTGGAGGTAGGGGCAGACGTGTACTCAGGAATACGCACTAAGATATTTCAAGTACACCTAGGGTATGAGACGTGGGGAGAGAATGAGGGGAAAGCCCCCTGGCTTCCAGGTGGGTCGGTTACATCTGGGCTCAGGAGGGCAGTAAGGATTCATCAAAACATTGACTATTGAAAGAAAAGGAAAAGTAGGTGTTGTGTAAAGTAAGGGGTTCTAAGCCCTCCAAGAAGCATAAACTAAGGCACTTGGACCTGTGGTGGAGGGAAAGGTGAGGTGCTTGGAGCTGGAAAGAGGTAACCCTAGAAGGCTTTGGAGGGCCTCGGATGCCATTTTGAAAAACACAGCGTTGGACCAGCTCTTGTACTAAAAGAGAAAAAAACACCTATAAAGGCCATTATTGGGTCAACAGGAACAATTGAAATACGGATGGCAAATTAGATAAAAGCATTGTATCTGTATTAAATTTACTGAAGATGCCTGTCCTGTGGTTCTGTAAGAGTGTATTTGGATTCTTAGAGAGTACACCCTGAAGGATTTATAACTAAAGGTCCATGGTGTATGCAGTTTATTCTCAAGCAAGTAGAACAAAAAGTGTGCGTGTGTGTGTATCTGGAGAGAGAGAGAGAGATCGCTCACACATGAGCACATAAAAGGGATAAAATGTTAATAGCAGGTAAATCTGGGTTAAAGGTACATGGGTATTCTTTGTACTACTTTTGTAACTTTCCTGTATGTTTGCAATTTTCCTAGATTAAAAGTTGAAAAAACTATCCTCAAAATGTAAAGAAATGGAATCTCTAAAAAAACCCACGTACATATATTAAATATTTTACTTCAGCTTAAACCATACAAATGTAAATTTAATTAATAAAAACCTAATATTAAGTTGTTCACAAGATAGAGCGCTATCATACATTGTGGCTCATCCATTTCACGATTAAAGCTGCGTCTGTCTGGAATTCAAGCTCTGTCTCAATATAACATAGGAAGCTCATTTGGGCCACAACATAGGCAATTTGGGGCCCTGTGTTTGTTTTCCCCTCTTTTTCTTCTTCTTCCTATTTATCACCATCTATTTTTGATATGACAATATGATTTCTGCATCATTCATAATTTCATTTTCCAACAAATTAAAATTCCCAAAGCACTGTTATGTCATCTCCCTAAAAAAAAAAAAATCATTGGGACTTTGATTTATCAAAAACCAGCTAACTGATAAATCACATGCTTCATTAAAAAAAAAAAGGACCCCTGGCCGAGGTGGCTCAGTTGGTTAGAGCACCGCCCATCACCAAAAGGCTGCAGGTTCCCTCGGTACCTGGTCATCGCACACACCCAGGTTGCAGATCCCATCCCTAGTCCGGGTGCGTACTGGGGGCCACCAACTGATGTTTCTTCTCTCTCCCTTCTTCTCTTTTGAAAAGTAATGAAAAAAATGTCCTCAGGTGAAGATAAAAAATTTAAAAATTAAAAAAATTGTATGCTTTGACCTAGAAATAATGGAAAGTCAAGTAAGATTGTTTTTTTTTTTAACTAGAGCATAACATGATCAGATTTGCATTTTGCAATCCAATTTGTTAGAATATTTTTCTTAATCCCAACCCAAACTTGCCTATTGTAATTTCAGCTAATTTCTTCATGCTTATTTCTTTGTGGGTATAAACATCTCACAAAAATCTGTCTCTCTATATAAAGTTAGTAATCACATGTGTGTCTCTCAGCCTTTTCTTGCTTTAATCACATAACCTTTCCTCACAGGACCTGTTTTCCACTTTTTTAATTATCTTTGGCGTTCACCTCCGAATCCTCATGCATTTCCCCATCTCCCTGGTGAACTGTGGTGACCAAAACTTAGTACCGACCCACGTGCCAGTAGGCATGTGGGCTCTTCCCCGCATTTTTTTTTGCAATGGTACTATACTAATGAATCCCATCTATTAATTATTAATCACAGAAGCCTTTCTTTGATAATTAATGTCCTACTATTTCCCCATCCACTTAAATTGTATAATTGAGACAATGCTTTCCCTCGATGATCACTGAGAAAAATATTCGTGAAAACATTAAGAACTTGATTGAAACTGAGATAAATTGGGTCATTCATTCAACACACAGTCATCCTAACAATTCTTTCTTGTTACAATTTTTCATATTATTATAGAACAAAATCCAATTACTCTGGCAAGCTTTCACTGTCACCATGGCATGGAAGTTGCTCTTTCATCTTGATATTTCAGGTAATTGAGTAATGATTGTATAACAGATGAGACGAGTGTCTCTTCAGGCTGAGATGCTAAGCATTATGCAAGGCTTTGGGGACACGTTATGGATAAGATAAGGGTCCTTCCTTTCCATGATTCACAATCGACATGTACATGAGAACTGTAGAAAGTGCTATGGAGAACATGGTCGAGAGAACCTCCAACTCTTGGGAGAAAGGAGAGCTCTGACAACCCTTCAGAGAAGTGGGAGGACTGAGGTACTGAAGAATGAGAACAGCTTTAACATACACAGAAGGAAAAAGGAATTAGATGGAGGAAGCTACGTGCAGAAGGCTGGCAGGTACAGGGCTTGGTATGTTCACCACAGGGCAAAAGCCTAGCCATTCGTTCGCTCCCTGGCTGAACGTTAGAATCACCTGGGGAACTTTGAACATGTACTGACTCCCAGGCTTCACCTCTAACAGTTTGGTTAGGGTGACCTAAAACAAACACAAAATAATATTGAATACAAACTGCAATTGAAAGTGAAATTAATTAAAGAAAAGTAAGGTCAGGGTGGGAATGAGTTTCCGTTGTTTGGAAAGCTCTCCAGGGGACTCTGATGTGCAACCAGGATGGTGCAGGACAGGGCCAGGGTGCAAGACCCATGGCCAACAGTAAGGAAATGGCAGAAATGGCCAGCAACTTAGGGCGGGGCCCAGCTGCGAGGGGGTATGTGCATTTGCCATTCAGGAGTTTGGTTTTTAACGTGCAGAGGGAAGATCTCCAGGGTTTTTAGGCAGGGAAACGACACGAGGAAAATCCCTCCTGGAGACCAAACAGACGTTAGAACAGAGAAACTAGAGGTAGGGAGACTAGTTAGGTAGGTACGGAAACACTCCACGGAAATATGTCCACGGCCTGAACAGAGAGAGGCACTGGGCTGGATGAATCTCAGAAACAGACGGAGACCTGGGTTCGGGTTTGGAATAGAGAACATGTGTGCATGTGTCGTTTGGAAATGTGCAGAGACAATGAGTTCTGCCTTCTAAGGGGCTGAATTTGAGGGATGTGTACAATCCCTCACTGGAGATGCTCTGTGGGCAGCTACAAGCACTTCTAAGGTTGATCTGTTTTGTTTCCAAACAGCGCATCACTGAGGTTCTTCCCAGGAGCAATGGGACAAGGCTACTGCAGTGCACAACTCTGGGCTCTCCAGTCACACAGAACACTCCATGAACGCGCCCTCCGGAGTGCTCCAGCATGGTGGCCAAGGCCCCAGAACAAGGGACATGGCAGTCTCAACATACGCTTGAGTTACTGTTCGACTTTGGACGGCAAACTTCAAGGGAGATATTAAAGAACATACTGAAGGGTCTAAGTGAATGCACAGGGAGAACAACTGAAAAAACACAGGAAAAGAAATAAAGAAACTTAGGAAAAAAACATGGTAAAATTGTTTCAAGTGTACAAAGGGGTATCGGAGAAGGAGGAATTACACTGTGTAGGGTTCCAGAGAACAGAACCATGACCACGGTCTGAGGCTTCTATTCTCTACTCCAGAGTGTTATTTCCTATCCTAAAAAAGAAAAAAATGAAGTGGCATTATTAAAATTAGCATTAGACAAGAAGTGTCATTCCACCCATAGTCAATTCTGAGCCTATCTCAGCAGGAAGTGTCAAACACATTTGAGATCAGTATTGTTCAGTTGTTCATTTTTGTGGTGGCCTGAACAGGATGACTCATGTCAGGATCTGAAAGTGAAGAAGAAAAACTCACTGCTGCTCGGGGAAGACAACAGAGGGACGGACAATGCACTGGGAAAAAGGAGGAGATAGGGCGGAGGCCATTGCTGCTCTATCCAAGGGCCATGCTCCTCTCCTTGCTCAGGTTATAGAAGCTGATTTTATTCAAGCCTCAGTCTAACAAGGGATGGCAGCCACCTACCACAGCCCTGGGCATAAACTCTGATCAGCTTAAGCCAAGCAAAGCGATACCACTTCTACTAAAAATGTGTAGGAGTGAGGCTGTGGCTCTGACTTATGAGATGGAAAGCAAGGTGAGCTGATGAGGGAAGAGAAAGGCTTCTGACAAGGAGCCACTCCCTGATAAAGACAGCTGACAAAGAGGTTGGCCTGTGTTTCTGCCTTAAACATGATTATATAAAACTGATATTTAGGGCTCAGGCAGCCTTCCGGTGACTACAAGGGGTGAACTCTAACAATGAGAATCTTTTCTTTTAAGGATGGACAAAAGAAAGAGAAACGGGAACAGGGAGAGGAGAGGCTGAGTGTTGATGATATCACTGGGCTGCTGCATGATCCCTAAAAACATCTGCCTTAGATTTCTTGTTATATGACCTAATTAAAGGTCTTTGTTGCTGAAGCTGTGGTTAGATACTCTACTGAGTAGAGCTGAAAGCATTCCTGAAACAGTGGACTAAGTGTACACGGACTTAAGAGACAAAATTCTATAGGGGAGGTGCTAGAGACATCAGATCAATCAATCAATGGATCAATCATCTGCAGTAAGCAGGGTTTTGAAAGCTGAAAAAGGTTAGCATAGCTGGAGACAAATTAGGAGAATTCTCTATTGGCCTAAAGCTCAATTTTCCATCTACCACTATCTGCTTCTATTTTGGAAAAACATATGACTACAAATCTTTTGTTGTGCAACCAGGAGGAATGTCCAAAAGTAGCCCTGGGTACCACTCGGGGTTGCCTGGACAACTAGCCAGCTGAGAAGGGGGTTCTTTTCCCAGAGTTTATCAAAACCCAGCCTCTTCTGGATTGCCAAGGTCCCCACATGTGAGGGGGATGGCTTTACCAGACAACTGTTATCTACAGCTGGCCCCTAAACCCAGACTCTGCAAATCATCTGATTATGCCCACACCACCCGTTCAACAGAGCGCCGTGGTCCAGCACGGCCCTCCGTAAAGATGGTGAGGAACTGGGACATCCAGGCCTCTCTTTCTTGCTCTCTTGATTTCAAAGTTTCCCTCAAAGAACCTATTCCTTAATTCATGCTGTGTGACCTTGTGGAATTTTCTCCTAGTCCTATGCCATGGCGGGGGGATCATGAAGGGATCCCTCCTTGCACAATGAATAGGGCCCAACACAGGGCCCACTCTCTATGTCGCCAATAGTGAAACTTACTACATGTGGCAACAGAGCTCAAGTTAAAGGCAACCCCGGAAATCAGAGAACGTCCCAAAGACTTTCATGCAATCACCTGAATGAAGGCAGCAGTGGTTTTCATTTATTCAAAATTAAATGTTTTAGGGATGAAATCAGAAGTCTATGTTTACTTACCCAATGAACAACGAAATTCCTTTTTGAAATATAGAGAATATTTCTCTACAAGTTTGCACAGTGGACAAGACTTCACAACTATGGCTGAAACCTATGAATATGACTTTAGCATGTGGAGAATCACACTGCGTAGACCAGAGGTTGCAAAATGGCAGCTTGAGGACTGAATTTAGAGGTATGTTTTGAATCTATAATTAAAAACAGGAAATTTCACATAAAAACCCAGATTTGGGGCTTCTCTGGGAAAACTGAAGGGCCAACAACATGGGATCCTTAGCCTTGTTTGGTAAAAAAATGCTAGAGCAGGGTAGTCACCGTCCCTTTACACTGAGCACGAACTCCAGCTCACTGCAGTCCTCGTCTCCCTGTTGTCCCTAAAACAATTTCCTTCTCAGTTCCCAAATATTTTTTTTGTCGCCACTTATTTTTGTGCCTCACAACCACTTGCTTTACTGGAAGAAAAATATTTCTCTGTTTCTATGCTGCTGTCCAAAGTGACAAGCTAGCCCTGTCTGCTGTAGCTCAGTGGATTGGGCACAGGCCTACGAACCAAAGGGTCGCCGGTTTGATTCCCAGGCAGGACACATGCTTGGATTGCAGGTCGGGTCCCCAGTAAGGAGTATGCGAGAGGTAACCACACATCCATGTTTCTCTCCCTCTCTTTCTCCTTCCCTTCCCCTCTCTCTAAAAATAAAGAAAATCTTAAAAAAATATATAGAATGCCCAGGTAACACTGAATTTCAGATTAAAAAACAATTAGTCTAAGTATGTCCCATGTAATATTTGGGGTATACTTATACTAAATGACAATTCATTGTTTATTTGAAGTTCAAATTTAACTGGACATTCTGTATTTTAAAAAAAGTGACAAACTACAAGATAATCTGTCAGTGGGAGAAGGGGGAGGTTAAGGAGTGGAGGGACTGAATAAAAAGGAGAAAGGACTCATGGCCAAGGACAACAGTGTGGTGGTTGTGGGGGGGGAGGGGGGAGGAGGACTAAATAATCATGAGAAAAAATATAATAAAGATTAAATTTTAAAAAAGCAACCTGATAAAAACAAAAACATCATGTTTGAAAAAAAGTGGAGGAAAGAAAAATTGTTCTTTATTTAAAAGAGAAGAGCAATTCCTCACTGCTTAACAAGCACCCACCTAGCTTCCTTGAGGCTTGTACATTTCGTCCTCTGCCCCCTAAAGCGTGAATTCACAGCTCCTGGCACAGACAGCGAAGACCCTTGAGGAGGGAATGCAATGCAGCAGCCCATCCGTTAGCTTGGGAAATAGCTAACATGCTCAGGGGCAAAGAATTAACTCAGATAAATCACTCTCTATAACTGACCTTCCTAGTACATCAAATAAGCCAAAAAGCTACTATTAATAACTTTAGTACTTACAATGTATACAGTACTAGTATAATAATTTGCATATATTAATCCATTTAATTCTTACAACTGCACCAGGTAGGTACTGTTTTTATTATCATCCCTATCTTATAATAAGGAAACTGAGGCATAAGCAACTTGCCCCAGTACTATTATCATCATCATCCCCCCATTTTATAGACAAGGAAACTGAGACACAAATTACTTGTCCCAAGTTATACAACTGACAAGTAGGGGTTCTGGGACAGGAACTCAGGCTGATGGACCCAAACTCAAGGGAAAGGTGCAAAAGATCCAAAGACTATGAAATCTTTTGAGGATCTGAGAATAAGAGGAATTAGAGGAAGTACTTTGTAGCTGAAAGTCCAAATACGGAAACCAGTGATGTGGCCGTGTTCTGGTTGGCCTCATTCTGCAAACAAACATCAGTGAACCCAGCGGGGACCTCCCCAGCAGTGGAGGCGAAGTGAATGCAGACAAAGCGGGGCTGGGCCCCGGTTCCCAGTTGGCACAGACCCCCCTCTGCCCCTGCGTCTCTCGGTCCTTAGGTTTACTTTCTATAAAATTGGGACATTGAACTTGACGCAGTTAAGTGGTTTCTTGCTCAAATGCTCTGTGATTCTGTGACTGTGTCAGGAATCAAGCTTGCATCTGTCTAAGAAAAAAATGGGTCATTGGCCCTGGCTAGGTAGCTCAGTTGGTTGGAGCATAGTCCCAACACGAGAAGTGTTACTGGTTCGATCCCCAGTCAGGGCACGTGCAAGGGTCAGCCAATGAATGCATAAATAAGCAGAACAGCAGGTTGATGTCTCTCTCTTTCTCTCTTTTCTCCCCATAATACGCGTGAAAGCTAGTAAAGGGAAGATAGTGGGATCCTGTATGCTACAGGCTGTTTTAACATTTCTCTTTCAGAGAGGGACAAGTACCCCTGCCTCAGCTGGGCCCCAAAGTTCAGAATCTACAACAACCGCTCTTCAAAGCCTCCTGCCCCAACCTACACAGACACAGCTAATAGCTTCCTCAGTGCCCTGTCCCCACCTCAAAGTCCCCACACCTTCTCCAGTGATCAGTGACATGCAGACCTGCCCCCCTGCGTCAGCCAGATCATTCACCACGCTTCCTTCACCTCTGTGTTCTCATACCTCGTACTCCGCTTGCATGTTAGCAGTTACTCAAAGACTGTCCGAATGGCCAAAATTTGAATTTTAGTCTTTGCTATTTATTTTGTGTACCACCCTTGATAAGTATCTCAAAACTCTCAGTGCTTCTATTTCTTCATGTGTAAAGTAATGATGGTCAAATTGTTTGCCCTGCCCACAAATGTTCAGAAGTTCTGAAATGGAAGAATAGTAAATGCTAGAGAAAAGCTAAGGCAGGCAAGCTGTCTGCGCCCTCCCACCACAGTGCCGGAATCACTGAGTCTCAGAGAATCACAAACAGGACCCCTCAATGTGGTCAGATCGGGTCTCTGGCCTTTGGGCAAGGTTTTACCCAACTAACAAAGGAATACAACTTTATTTCACTTTCAAAGAGTTCCAGCCTATCTTTGAAATAAATATGGTTTCCTGGCTAGGTGGCATTGGGGAAATCTTCCTGCAGATCAGCTCCAATTCCACCCCCTCGGCTGCAACCCTTAGTGGAGGCAAAGACCATCTGCTCATACAGGGTACCCTGCTCATCCCCAGCCTGGACACCAGAGACTGGGCCCAGGGACAACAGTAGTCGTTCTGTATTTTGGAATCCTGACAGGCACTGAATAAGCGTCACCATTACTCCTTTGTTAAGCTAGGAGACAGAAAACTGTATGCAGACACAGGCTTCCCTGAGAGTTATGGCTTACCAGCCTGCTGACCCCATTCAGACCCTCATGAGAAACTTTGTCCCTCAGCCTTAATTGTTTCACACTGAAAATATTCCATTATTTCCATCTGTCCTCATAGGAAAACTGGATCATGCGCAAAATCATTCAGTGGTCCTTCTCATGACACTTCTGAGTTCCATTTTTACCTTAACCAGCATGTAATTAATTACACATCGAATTCCAGGTCCACGCATGTAATAACTTGACAAGAGTAAATTAATACTGTTAATTTCTTTTTAAAAGGTACTAGAAATAGTACATGGGTACATATTTTTTTCTCTCTGGAGCGCAATTCTTCTGCCTATGTATACATTTTAGCAGAAATGTTCTCCAAATGTTTTGCCTCTTAGATGAGCGCTTTTCTCTATACTGGGGACAGCAGCTACCAGGCCAAAAGAACCTTCTTTATGTGGAACTCACTCTGCCTTCACCTTGTCAAAGGAGTGCATTAAAGGTGCTTTCAGCGACAGCATCCAGTGGTGAGAGGGGAGAAGATCAGTTCTCTGGTGCACCTCTTCCGTTCCCCAGAAACTGCTCCAGGTCTTTACCTCCCTTTCCTCCATCAACCCCAGCTTTTTTTCCCCTTTTTTAAAAATATATTTTATCATGAGATTACAGTTGTCCCATTTCTCCCCCATCATTCCCCTCTACCCTGCACACCCCCTCCCACCCCCCTTTAGTTCATGTCCATGTGTCATAAGTTCTTTAGCTTCTACATTTCCCACACTATTCTTGCCCTCCCCCTGTCTATTTTCTACCCACCATCTATGCCACTTATTCTCTGTACCTCCCCCCCCTCCTCCCACTCCCCTGTTGATGACCCTCCAAGTGATCTCCATTTCTGTGTTTCTGTTCCTGTTCTACTTCTTTGCTTAGTTTGCTTTTGTTTTAGATGTGGTTAATATCTGTGAGTCTGGTATCTTTTTACTGTCATATTTTTTATCTTCTTTTTCTTAGATAAGTCCCTTTAACATTTCATATAATAAGGGCTTGGTGATGATGAACTCCTTTAACTTGACCTTATCTGAGAAGCACTTTATCTTCCCTTCCATTCTAAATGACAGCTTCGCTGGATAGAGCAATCTTGAATGTAGGTCCTTGCCTTTCACGACTTGGAATACTTCTTTCCAGCCCCTTCTTGCCTATAAAGTCTCTTTTGAGAAAT
Source organism: Anoura caudifer (assembly GCA_004027475.1). Taxonomy (NCBI): domain Eukaryota; kingdom Metazoa; phylum Chordata; class Mammalia; order Chiroptera; family Phyllostomidae; genus Anoura; species Anoura caudifer. Next base: position 65,314 of record PVKU01003348.1, read on the forward strand.
CAGCTGACAGTCTGATGGGAACTCCTTTGTAGGTGACTGTCCCCTTATCCCTTGCTGCTTCTAGAATTCTCTCCTTCATTTGAATCTTGGCTAATGGAATTATGATGTGCCTTGGTGTGTTCCTCCTTGGGTCCAACTTCTTTGGGACTCTCTGAGCTTCCTGGACTTCCTAGAAGTCTATTTCCTTTGCCGGATTGGGGAAGTTCTCCTTTATTATTTGTTCAAATAAGTTTTCCACTTGTTGCTCTTCCTCTTCCCCTTCTGGTACCCCTATAATTCGGATGTTGGGACAGCTAAAGATGTCCTGGAGGTTCCTAAGCCTCTCCTCATTTTTTTGAATTCTTGTTTCTTCCTTTTCTGTTTGGTTGTTTCTTTCTTCCTTCTGGTCCACTCCATTGATTTGAGTCCCAGTTTTCCTCCCATCTCTATTGGTTCCCTGTGCATTTTCCTTCATTTCACTTATTGTAGCCTTCATTTGTGCATCTAATTTGTGAGCAAAATCAACCAGTTCTGTGAGCATCCTGATCACCAGGGCTTTGAACTGTGCATCTGATAGGTTGGCTATCTCTTGGTCGCTTAGATAAATTGGCCCTGGGGCTTTGATTTGTTCTCCCGTTTGAGCCATTTTTTTTTTTTTTTTTTGGTCTGGTCCTGGCTGTTACATAGCAAGGGGCAGAGCCTTAGGTGTCCGAGAGGGAACAATGGTGCTTGCTCCGCGCTCCCTCGGATTACAGTTCCTTCAGCTGCTTCCCCTTCACCTGGATTATCTGTGTATGAATGTGGGACCACCTGGTCAGCCAGCTGCCTTGCACGACCTCACTGGGTTTGCACTGTTGCCACCCTGTGCCTGGGGTCTGCTAGCCACCGCCTGCACACCTCGGATCTGCCAGCCGCTGCTGCCTGTGCGTCCGGGTCTGCCAACCTCCACTTTTTCCTGCTGCAACTCTGCCACTCTTACCAGTCTGGATGAATGGTTGTTGGACTTCCGTACAGTTCAATTGTCTATCAGTTCTTGTTGTTTTCTTGCTTCTAAATCTTTATTGTCTTTAATTTTTGTTGTGCAGGAGGCACAGTGTGTCCACCTACGCCTCCAACTTGGCCAGAAGTCCTCAACCCCAGCTTTTGAGGAAAGAACTCCCCAGGCACCAGGGCCCTTAATCCCCTGGAAAAGCGTCCACAACATCCCACCGCTTCTCCTGCAATACCAAAGGGTGCTCATGCTCCAAAGCTTAAAACAGAGTCTTCAATCACTTGCAGATTATTTCTAAACTAGGCCATCATTCTTTATTTCTAAAAGCCATCATTATTTCTAAAAGCCATCATCATTCTGTGGCATTTGTGGACTGTAAAGGACTGAAAGGAGAGCCAAACGTTAACGAGCTGGAGGAAGAACACCTTTACCCTGACTTGCATGAAACTGTGGATGAGCTGGGGTGACCGACAGTCCCCGTGCTTAAGGAAGGCTGTTGAGAGTGGTGACAGTCCTGGTCCTAGCTGCCTGCCTGATCGCCACCCCATGGTCAAGGTGGGCAAGGCCGGCTGAGGTGAAGATGGGGGAGTAGATGAGAACACATGCCAAGTGCCATGCAAATGTTACAGCACATTTAACTCAGGAGCTGCTCTCACTTCAGTGGAAGATGGTTCACTATCACGTACAACAACAAACAAATCAATAAATATATATCAAGAAAGTAAGACTTAATGTAAAAATAAAACAGAGCAGGGGCAACAAACATTTTCTGGTAAGGGCCAGTAAATATTTTAGGCTTTGAGGGCTATATGTGTCTGTCACAACTACTCAGCTTCGCCACTGCAGCACAAAAGCAGTCCTCGATGCTAAGGAAATAAACGGGCACAGCTGTGTTCCAGGACAGCTACTCTATTCTCGAACACAGGGAGCAGGCAGGATGTGCCTGCAGGGCACAGTGTGTGGCCCCTGGAACAGAAGAAACACTGCAAGTAAGCAGAAACTCTTTGGCCCTCTCCATGTAACCCTCATCTAACCCTAGGTTACAGGGCTACAGGTATGGACTGTGTTTATCCCTAGAATATAAGCAATTTGAGGGTAGAAATGTTATACTCACAACTGTATTCCCAGCACCTAGTTGAGTACCTGGCATACAGCTGGAACAAATAAGTGTTCACAGTAAAGATTTGTTGAATGAATACATTAATGAATAATCAACTAACAGGTTTGTAAGTGGTATTTTGCCTAGAGGTGATTTTCCGTATCACCAGCCCACTTCCACCGCCACCCCCCTCACACCCTCCTTTGCAAAGTTGTACAACTACACAGGGCCTAGCGCACAAAAATGATGAATCTTTCTAAACTCTTCTACACTGATTTAGGAAAACATGCTTTTTAACAGCTAAATAACATGTGAGCTTACTTTTTTCTCACTCAGTTTTGTCTGAGTTAAATCACCCTTTCATAATTCACTTTCAAAGTCAGGGCAGTGTCCAAGCCCACAAAACCATTAACTATTGTTTTTGGAGAACTGCAAGTTCATGCAGATAGTAACTTTCCTGAGAGTGTCATACACGTTGCTGGATAGGACACCATAATTCTTCACCTGTCTTGTTTCCAGGCCATTATTTTTTACGGTAACTAGAGGACAGTCATGTGTTATCAGCACTTTATCGCAGGTCATACTACACCTACAGGTAAAAGATGACTCGCATCGACCACTCCACAAACACACGTGGCTCTCCCGCTCCTGGCCATCACTATACACTTGTCAGATGGCTAGTAAGAGCCCCCAGTGTGGCAGAAAAGGCACCGAATGACAGGTGAGGCCTTACTGTGGCCCTTCCATTTAAAAACAAAAAACCAAAAAACTGAGTTAGGATGACAAACTTAAAATCTAGGAAACATTTAAAGTAGGATAATATGTAACGATACTAATTAGTATAGATTGAAAGTTAAGTTCACTAGAACCTAAGTTCAACATGGCGTAGCATAATGTTGAGGAAGCTACAGGCTGTAAAATTAGACTTTTTTTTCCATGTAAGGGACCTTATTAATCATTCAACACCCTCACTTTACAGATGAGATCTAGAGACCCAACTAATAAAAACAGCTTATCTTCAGAGTAGTATATTTTTTAATGTGTGAATAAGAAATGTTTTGATAATCTATTAAATATGTATCAAATGTTCCCCACTTCCCCTTTTGTAAAAAAATATATGAATGTATTGCTAACTCTGAGCCACATATAAAAAAGGTAACAGATCTCTGAAAATGTGCTTTCTTCACCCTGAGACAACTTCACAAGTCAGCGCACATAGGATTTAGTTCCAGCTGCACCAGTGAGTCTGACCACAAATACTCTTTCCATGAAGGTTTCAACTTTCAAAGCACAGAGCATCAGTCATTTATTCAATGAGAAAGGATGCTTCGGTTTCCTTGGAAGGAAATCAGGAACGGAAGCTTTCCGCCTGGATTGAGTATCTTTCTAGGATCCGTTGAGTAGTAATAGTTTCCTACCATCGTCCGGCACCTCCCTGGGCACAGAGACTGAGCGTGAACGCCCACTCCTGCCTTCCTCACCGCATCGGGGGACCGCTCTGCTGCTTTACCTTCCTCTTCGGCTGCAAGTAAAGGTGTCTGATTCCTTCCTGCCACAATACTTTCTCAGCACTTTAATATAATTTGCCCCAGAAAATGATTTGCTTCACTAAATTATTTTTACAGGGTAATTTTCCAGAACATGTGTGTATTGATAAGGAAGTTAAAACTGTTTCAAAGGTAAGCATAGCCACGACTAGGACATGGTTACACTGTCACCTTCAAACAATGTATGTGTGTAAGTTGCCCGGTACACACCTTTGTTTGAACATTCTTCCAGCCAAGCACATCAACCACAAACACTGAGGTCCACAGATAGGAGATTTCTGACACTCTGGTCAGAGGCCCTTCTCAGAACGCCACGTTGGTCAGACTGCTGCTGAGAGAATTTACAATGAAGTGAGGCACTGTTCACAGACCGACAGATCGACATATATACAAAGGTTACTGTACCCAGAATTCTGCCAAGAAAGAGCTAGGTAAGCAGTCCCGCCACAAACACATGTACTCATACATACCCTAGAAGCAGAAAAATAGAAAAGCGAGAGAGGCAAAACTCTAACTCGGTAAGATACTGCAAAATGAAATGGAAGAGCTTGCCTCAAGAGAAGCAGTCAAAAAAAAAAAAAAAAAAAAATCAAAACGCAGTAGTGTTCCTGGCAAGATTCAGATGGAAAAATAGCAACAGATCCCAGAAGTAGAGCTCTAGCCAGGAATAACCTAAGCTCAAGCCATTTTAATTAAGGGCAAGATAACACTCACTAAGCTTCACAGCATGACTGCCCATGCTCTGGGCCTCCAGGCTAAGCCAACTTGTGGTCTACTACAAGTCAATCAACAAACATTAACCAAATATCTGCAACCTGTTCAGGCCTCTGCGAGTCACTATTGGGGGGTGAGCAGATTTTTGTCAGGCATACGTCAGGCACTGTTTAGGCACCAGGTCGCCTTCACGGCACAATCAGCAGGGGAAGCATTTCCCCTGGTTTACATGTGAGAGAACTAATGCTGGGCCAATCCCACAAGGCCGCAGGAGCAATAAGTGGAGTCAGGCCCTGACCTCAATTCTGCCTGACTCCAAAGCCCACAATGCCACATTACCATGCATAAAATATGGCTCCTGCCCTAAAGAGGCTTAAAATAGCCTAAACCAATTAGAGATCAATACAGCCAGTATAAGGAAGGGCTAACAAACAAGTATTTTAAGACTTTAAGGAAAGAGAAGAGAAATGAGTAGTTAGAGAAGACATTATGAAAAAAATAGGACTTAGGTTCCTCCTCAGAGGATGGCAAAGATTTGCACGGGAGAGTGGAGGGCAGGGAGGGAGTTTCTGGGAAGAGCCCGGCTCCTTCAGCAGGTTAGCAAAAAGACCAAACCCCACAGAGCACAAACGCGTGTGCTAAACTAAAAATGAGATTTAGGTAGGAGGGGTGAGGCCAGTTATGAAAGCCTTGAAAAATCAGACAAATTATTTTAGAAACTTTAGAGGAACTGCAGGTGGCACGGCAAGGAGAGGCATATGGAAGTGATAGTTGAAAAGTTTTAAAAAGATTAGATGAACAAGAAATGCTGAAGATTCCAGAAAGGGGAGCATCTCATTCATTCATTCATTCATTCAGGAAACATTTACTGAGGACTTACTAAGAGCCAGGCTTGGAAGGCTAGCTAAGAGGCTGCTCCAGTCTGCAGGAGAGAAAGGGCGAGGTTCTGGAGTCAAACATAGACTGAGGGATCTATATACCTCACGTTTCAAAGGTTTTGATGACTCATTGACATGAAGGAGGGAGGAAATGAAGGAAAAGATAAAGATAATTCTAAAGGCTCAATATCAACATGATTTCCACCTTTATTAGGAACCTCAAAAAGCAATGAGAATAAAGCATGCGATGGGCTTTGAGGATGTTGAACAGTCAATAAATAGCATGCCCTTCCCCACCCAAGACCTGTTCTTTATCCTGTAGGTAGGAAACTTCACTAAGAAAAACCATTTCTTTGTAACTAAATGCTGAGTTCCCTCGGCAAGGAAGACAGACCTCTGCTAATTCAGACAGGCTCCATCAAGCCTCCAACACATCCCTCCATCATCTAAAACTAAACCGGTCTCATTTGGAAACAAGACTGCCCACTCCTGCCCAGCCACGAGTTTTGACTTTGAAGAAGGGGCACAAAACAAAGTGGAAGGGAGGGGGATAAAAAGTGTGCAGGGTCACTGTAGAGGGTCGGACCCTAGGGAGAGGGCAGTGGTACAGGATATCATTTTACATAAAGAATCCCCCCAGCACAGTTCTCATTATTTCTACACCCACTTCTTAGTGTTTTGCAATCACTGGTCCTCAAACAGATAGGAAGGCTTTGAAGATTCGTACCACATCGTAGTGCTTTGTTCAGAAACTATTTCACATGTGCATATTTATGCATACATTAACTCCTAGCGCTGCTAGCATATGGTTGAGACAAATTCTTCTTAATTATTTATATGTTGACTACACAGATTTTAAAGCTCATTTTAATTTTATATCAAGCAATAGTACAATTCACTATTGGGATACATATCCAGGAAGCCCACTCGTTGGAAAATGTGAGAAGGGAAAACTGTGGCTATGAAACATCTATTGCTGTAAAGAGCACTCCAGGACAAAATAAAAACACAACTGCCAACACCTTAGAGAAATCTGCCCCTGCATGCAAAATCAAGGTGGTATTCTCTTAGTACAGCCAAGCTTTAGCAAAAACAGATCTTTATTTAGCTGTGAGTGGAGATGAATACTCTTTTCTGCGGAAGGATGCATTGAGCTACTTTTATATTTAAAAGTAAAAGCTCTTAATGTTAGTGTCCAAGTCAAACTTTAAAAGGTGCAATACTGAAGAAACTCTTGTTCTGGAAAATCCATCATCGTCCCCTTCATAACATGTATTCCCATTAGTAAGAAAGAAATCAGAGCAGAAAGAAACCCAGTGAAAAATGGTTGCACATAAATGTGTGAGGATTCTTGCTCAGACCCCTTGCGGGACAGCCAAAGGCCTAGTCGGGAAAATTCCTAGAGCAAGTCCTCCACATCCTACTACAGGGGCTTCAGATCGGGCACGAATCTTTCCCCTCTTTAACACTAAAAGGTAAACACCCATCAAAATCTTCCAGACTCCGAGGAAACGGGAGTTTTCACGCCGAGAGGGAGAGAGAGACCCACATGACCGCGCAGAGAAACTACAGCCCATTAACCTCTCCTTCCCGCTCCGATCACTCAAGGGGCCATGGAGCAGGAGTCCTTCCGCTGTTCCAGTCGATCACCCCGAGTGACATGTCACTCGGCAGAAGCCCCTAAATCCCTGACCCCACTTACTGGCGCGGCGGACACAGACGGGGGCCCGCCCCTGCGGTGAGCGCAGCTCCTCGGCGAGTGGGGCGCAGCAGCCCGCTCCGGAAGTGAGAATAGGGGCGATCCCTGCTAGGACAGGCCGAGGCGTCCGTGCAGGGACGCCCGGGAGATCCGGCGAGTCGCACGGGCCGCGCGGCGCATGGTAGAGCAGCAGGAACCCGGCCGCTCTCCAGCCTCCAGCTGGAAAACAAACAAAAGGCAGGGAGGCTTCTAGTGGGGACGATTGGCCGCTTTCCCTGGGAAAAGTTACCCTGCAGCTCCCCTCGGTGGCGCTGCGCGTCCCTGCACCGCGCACGGGCCGCCCCGAAGCGCGGAACCTCTGCGCTCAGGTCTCGGGCAGGGGCCCGACGCAACCCAGGGGTCCCTGCCGCCACCACACCACAAACGCGACCTCAGCTTCCTACGCACGCCTTATTGCCGCTCGCTGCACCAGGTATCTAGATGTAGAAATGGTGGCTGTAGATGCACATTCTCAGAACATTGCATTACAGGTAATCACGGTGAAAACATTTTTCATGGTTGAAAGACCAAAAAAACGTAACTGAGGTTGCAAGATATTGTGAAAGAAATCAGTGCCACTGAAGTGTACACTCAAAATGGTTAAAATGGCAAACCGTGTTATATATATATATTTTACCACAATAAAAGATGTTTAAAATAAAGACAAAACTGATTGCCTCTTAGCATTCATTTGAACTTTTGAGGTTTTATATTGGCAACTTTATTATCAAAGACTGGATTGTTACCCGGGTGGGAAACAGACTAGGTATGCTGTACACACAGTTGTAAATGTGAATTTTTTTTAAACACATTCACCTGTATTGTAAACGTTACTTTAAATCATCCATATAAGGACTGGCTCTGAAGCGCTATGAAAAAAATGCTTTGAGGTCCTCAATTTAAATTTACATAATTGCCCCCAAGCCCATTGTTCTGAAACTATTTGGAGGCATCGGAATCACCTGGAGGGTTTGTTAAGCCCTTGCTGGGCCCTACCCCCGATTTCTGGCGCCAGTCGGGAAACTACATTGCCCCAAGCAACACAATTGTAATTCCTAAAGCAGTAACTTTGTACATACTGTACATCTTTCTCTGAGTTTAAATTCCCCAGCGGTATCATTACGATATCAGTTTCTCTCACTGTTTCTACTTTTGAAGTCTAGGAACTGAATTCAGATGTTTTTTTCCCAAAGAGTCTGTAAAAGGGGCCTGAATCCCTCTCTCCTCTTGCTCCTGTTGAAAAAACCTACAAGACAAAAGACAGTCAAGCTTTCTTAGACTTCCTGTCCTAAATTGGAAAGGGTTATGGGACACTGGGCAAATATACAACATTTATCTACCTTTGTGTTTACCTGTACAACACACAAACCATGTGGTAAATGAAAATTTAAAAATTATTATCAATGAAATGATAGGGAAATAAGGAGCCTAACAAATTGTATGCTATTCCCATGAAAAATGGCTTTAAAAGTATCTAAAATTATCAGTTCTAGTCAGATTCAGCTGTCCAAGCATGTCTACCTAGCACAGAGGGACTATCTTGGTGTACCTTAACGAGGGTCCTGGCCTAGTAAATGGCTTAGTACATAGTTCTAGCCTCAGGGAAAATTACCACCCTGTAAATATAGTATGAGCTAATACAAGCTTGTAAAGAGGTCTAGTGGATACTGATCTAACGTAGAAAATTAGTCATTATGAAACCTAACAGTGTTTTAATAAGATATGTGTTCAATTTATCATTACAAATACTAATTATTATTTTGTTAAACTTTATTGTTCATTTGCTAGAAAAATAGAAATCATCTCTGCTAATTGACCAAGATATCTCAAATTAGCATTCAACACATTTAATGAAATATAGTTCTGAAAAATATTTCAATACCTCATTCAATACTTTATTTTTTTATAGCTTGGTAATTTTATTATTAAAGTATATTTTATTGATTATGCTGTTACAATTGTCCCAATTTCCCTTTGTGCCCCTCTGCCTGGTATCTGCTTTCCTCTAGCAATTGCCACCCCTCCCCCTTAGTTCATGTCCATGGGTCGTGCATCTAAGTTTTTTAGCTTCTCTGTTTGCTATACAATTCTTAACCTCCCCTATCTATTTTGTTCCTACCAGTTATGCTTCTTGATCCCTGCACCATTTCCCCATTCTCCCCCATCCCCCTTCCAGTGATAACCCTCCAAATGATACCCAAAGCTATGATTCTGTTCCTGTTCTGGTTGTTTGCTTAGTTTGTTTTTGTTTTTATTTTTTAGAATTATTTGATGATAGTTGTGTTTGCTGTCATTTTAATGTTCATAGTTATGATCTTATTTTTCTTAAATCAGTCTCTTTAACATTTCATGTAATAATGGCTTGGTAATGATGAACTCCTTTAGCTTTACCTTGTCTGGGAAGCACTTTATCTGCCCTTCCATTCTAAATGATAGCTTTGCTGGATAGAGTCATCTTGGATGTAGGTCCCTGCTTTTCATCACTTTGAATACTTCTTTCCAGCCCCGTCTTTCCTGTAAGGTTTCTTTTGAGATATCAACTGATAGTCTTATGAGAACTCCTTTGAAGGTAACTCTCTGGTTTTCTCTAGTTGCTTTTAAGATTCTCTTTATCTTTAACATTTGGCATTTTAATTATGGTGTGTTTTGGTGTAGTCCTCTTTGGGTCCAACTTGTTTTGGACTCTCTGTGCTTCCTGGCCTTATATGTCTATTTCCTTCACCAAACTGGGGAAGTTTCCTTTCATTTTTTTTTTTCAAATAACTTTTCAATTTCTTGCTCTTCCTCTTCTCCTTCTGCCACCCCTATGATTTGGATATTGGCACATTTAAAGTTGTCCCAGAGGGTCCTAAGCCTCTCCTCATTTTTAAAAATTCTTGTTTCTTCTTTCTGTTATGGGTGAATGTTTATTTCTTCCTTTTGTACCAAATCACTGATTTGAATCCTAGCTTCCTTTTCTTCACTGTTGATTTACTATATGTATATATTTTTCTTTTATTTCACTTTGTAAAACCTTCACTTCTTCCTTTATTTCATTCGTATACACTATGATTCCTATGAGCATCCTGATCACCAGTGTTTGAACTCTGCATCTGATAGGTTGGCTATCTGCATTCTGTTTAATTCTTTTTATGGAGTTCTGTTCTGTTCTTTCATTTGGGCCATATTTCTTTGCCTCCTCTATTTGGCAGCCTCCCTGTGTTTGTTTCTATGTATTAGTTGAGCTGCTTTGTCTTGGTAGTGTGGCCTAATGTAGTAGGTGTCCTGTACAGTCCAGTGGCACGGCCTCCCCTATCACCCAAGCTGGGTACTCAAGGCACACACTTCATGCGGGCTGAGTAAACCCTCCTCCTGTAGTCGAGCCTTGATTGCTGCTGGCAGATAGATCAATGGGAAGGATTTACCCAGGCCAGTCAGCTGCAAAGATTGCCTCTGACTACTTACCATCAACCTCTGCCCTTTGTGGAGGTCAGCTGTGCAAGGGCAGGGTGGAGGTGCTCCTATATGATCTGTAGCTGTCCACTGGGTGTGCTGGCCCTGGGGTCTCCCAGGTGCAGGCTAAGGTCAGACCCCACCTATGTTTTGCCCAGTGTACCCTGCCTGAGCTACAAAGCAATCTGAGATGGCTGCTACTTGTGCTGGGTTTTGAAATTCCCAGGGGAAGGCAAGCTGTGCATCTAAGCTACCTGCTGCTAGTGCCTGGCCTGGAGTTTCACTGAGGGCAACTGTTGCTTGTTTGATAGGATTTAGGAAGTTGTGAAGCATGAGCCAAGACCAACCATTCATATGGAAAAGCAGCTTGGGTGGCCCCATAAATTGGGTGGGGTGGAGTCTCTGTAGATCTTCAAAGGCAGGTCAAACAGTGTCAGGCAGATTGATGGAATCTCAGGTATGACACCAGCTTGCTGGCCTGGTAGGGGGAGGGAGGGTTTAGAAAAAGGGACAATGGCCTCTGCTTGACTTGATGCCAGACACTTCAGTTTCTCCCTGTATACCACCAGTGCCTTTCAAGCTGCTACTCCAGTGCTGGAGCTCACAGGGCATAAGTGAGTAAGTGAGTCCATGTGTGGGTTCTTTAAGAGGAACTACTTGGGGTACCAGCAGTTTCTGCAATTGACTCAATCCCTGCTGGTTTTCACAACCAGAAGTTGTGGGGACTTATCTTCCTGGCACTGGACCCCTGGGCTGGGGGCCCTGGTGTAGGGCTGGGACCCCTCACTCCTGAGATCTCCCTCCCAAATTTTTATCCATTACATATGGGTGAGAGAGAGACCAGCCTGTTCTGTGTCTGCACCCCTCCTACCTGTTGATGGATGTGGTTTCTTTAATTCCATACTTGTCAGACCTCCATTCAACTCGATTTCTGACAGTTCTGAGTGATGGTTTTTCTGTATTTATTTGTAATTTTGATGTGGTTTTGCAAAGAGGCAAGACTGGAACTCCCAATACCTCATTCTTTATTTGCAAAACTGATCATTTGTATTCATAAGTCACATATAATTTTCTTCTATTACAAATTTTACATCTAATCTTTCTCCCAGATTTAAATTTCAAACTCCTTTTAAAGAGATCGTTGGGAGGAAAATCATTCTCTAAAGACCTAAGCCCTAGAGTCTCTTTTAGAAATTAAAAACTATTAAATTTTTTGCTTTCATTAAACATGAAGATAACTTTTATAAGTAGCTGATTAAAGGTGTAACTAAAAACACCAATCCAAAGGGAGGGTCCCAAAATTATGACAGCAGTTGGGCTTCCATATTGTAGCTCACTATTCTCCCCCCACCTCCCCTTTTCTGCCTTTGTATTTCTGCTCAAGACTCTAACATCTCCAGGATAAAATAGTGGATAAGAGATTTAAACTCTGTGAACTCCTTGAAAGTAGTCTTAGAATCCTGATAACTATTAGTACCTCCTTAAATGTTTGCTGAAGGTAAGAGGCTATATAAGACTGTAGGTTTTCATACAGCATGCAACAATTCTGTATTTAAAACAATGCAAAGTGTGTGAAAATAATATATCGCCTGATAAATAAGAGTGCCTGTCGAGGTGAAATACGGTGTTTGGTCTTCAGGAGGTGGAGCAAGTACCCTGTGTAAGTTCGGTGCTCTGAGAGAAACAGCAGACTACATATCCCAGAGTGTATTGGGGGCGCAGGTGGGGCAGGACTCAGATTTCAAGGCGCTCTCTTGTTGCATGATGGGATCTGTAGTGAGACCTTCCTTGCGGTGGCTGAGTTTACCTTCCCCTTGCTACCCTCCAAAACGCGTCTTTTCCTTAACTTCTAAACCCTTGTCTTAGAAATCTAGTTCTGGCCCTGGCGGGGTGATTCAGTTGGACAGAGCACCGTTTCGCTATGCAAAGGTTGCAGGTTGATCTCCTGTCCTGGCACAGAGGAGAAACAAAATAATGCATAAATAAGTGAAACAGCAACTTGATGTTTCCCCCTCTCTCAAATCAATAAAAAAAATAATAATAAGTTTAATTGTTAAAATAGCCTGTGATGTAGTGGTTTCAGTTTCCTTGCATTCCTGGCACGCGGCTCCAACCGGAGTCTCCATGGCCCGTGTAGTGACTGTCGAGCTCCCAGTTTTGATACTCATTAAGGCTTCTTGCCACTCGGTCCAATGCTTAAGTTGAGTTACATTTTTGAGATAATGGTTTTTCAAGTTTGCCTACGTGGTCACTGAGCCGACTAATCAGGTTGTATGGGGGTTCCGCAAGTAGGTGACCTCACGCCTAGTTCGGCCTCACGTACACTGTTGGTCCCCGCCCCCAGGTCGTCTACTAGGCGGCACGCGCTTGGCCTGGGAGCCAGTCGTGCAGTGCACGGAGGCAGCGCCAGGGCACTGCGCATGTTCGGTGCGCTGGCGGAGGTTTCCGCAGCAGAAGGGTTAGGTCTGCAGTGCCGTGCGGGGCCCTCAGCGCCCAGTTTTCGCACGGTCTTCGGCCCCCGCCGGCAACGGGTGTTCCTCCGCTCCGGGTCTCACCGGCCGCAGCTCCAGCGTGCCCCGATCTGGCCCCCTATCCCATGAAGATGGCTGCCGTACGCCGGGCCCGCAGTTACTGCCGCTGCCTGGTGCGCTTCTCCGACCGAGAACTCTGCTAAGCCTCGCTGCAGCAGCAAAAGTAGACACCTGGACACCCAGCACACCTCCTCAGGGGACGGTGCAGAGAGGGTGCAGAGAGCCCCTCAACCGGCGGTCAGCCCGCCAGCATGGTAACCTGAGGAAGGGGAAGGGGGATTCGCGAGGAGGGGAGGGGCTGGCAGGCCTGGGGGAAGGAACCTGGTAGAGGGAAGGGGGGAAGGGGCTGGAGGAGTGGAAGGAGCTGCACCGCTACTACCCTTTACGGGACCTCTGGCCTAAGAGGGAGCGTGGGGGGGGGATGCCAGTCCTGACCACTCCCCGGCTTGTCTATGTGAAGAGTGATTGGTTTGCAGGATGGCCGAGAAAAATGCCTCTTCTCGGCTCGCAGAAGACATTGAACCAATCTCGCTCCTCACAAGGGATTTTATTGAAGCAGTGAACATAGATTGAGGTGAGCCATGGCAGCGTCTGAAATCGGGAGGGAGCCTTGGCAAGCGAAGACACTTGTTGCTTGCTCCCCGAGCGCATGGAGAGGCCTGGGTTTAGGAAGCACCTGCCCCGTGATGCGCCAGTGTTTTGGATAGGATGTTGGCAGGCAGCCCTGGCAGCGGCGTGGGGTCACAAGGATCGTCTCACCTCCCAGCGGTGAGGGCCGAGAAGCATCAGTGCGGTCCAAATGTAGAGACTGGGCTAAGGTCCAGAAATTGACAACGCAGATTCCATAGGACTATTGCAGGCTGGAATATGTAGTCTCTGCCCTGTGCTGCCTTCTTTGGCTTTGAATAAATTGTCCATCCGAGAAACTAATCTCATGGGTTGCATGAATCAAGGGTGAAATGATACCAAACTAATTAGCTTACTGTAGTCACTTGTGTGTTGAATAAATGAAGGACTGAATGAATTTATTTTATTAATCGGGAGGATTAAAAAAGCAGTAATTGATTATGCTCGTACACTTTCAGAAGTAGTTCTCTGACCAGGATTAAGCACTTAACTTTTTATATTTCATTAATCCCATGTGTAAAACAGGAGTAAAATGATGAAAATGTGAGCTGTTCAAGGGAAAGGTGAGGTTTAGGTCAAACTTGATTAGGAAAATAAAATGAAAATCTGGGCGACAGCTGAGGACCTGCTTATTTCAACTGGTGTTTGAACTGAAAAATGTAAAACCCCAAATTTGATAGTTCCTTGTTTTTGTCATAGTATCAAAGTCAAAGTAATAATGGATTAGAACTCTGTTGTAACACAGGAGCTCAGGAAAGAAGAAAGATGCTATCTCTGTTATAGTTTCCAGTTTCCTCATTCTTGAGCTATGCATTATATATCCATATGGAATTTACTTATTAATTCAACCATTTTTTTAGCATATTATTAGCCTGGCATAGTGCTAATGCTAGATCCTGGAACAATAGTAAATCTTCAATATAGCCAAACCTGTAAGGTGATTTGTGGTAAACTTTTAATCCTAGAATATCACTTAGGAAAGGAGACCTCAGAGGTCACCAAATCCAGTACAGTTTCTTTAGAGATGAGATAGTTGAGGCTTGCCCAGACCTGCTGTGAATGAAGCAACGCGTTTGGCCTTCGAAGTATGCAAAGGTGAATGAGATGTTATCTTTGTTCCCAATGCACTAACTCTAGCAAAGAGACAAGAATAATTTCAACACAAGTCTAAGTGCCGTGATGGGAAGCACAAGTGTAATGGGAAAACAAAAGAGGGAATTAAGAGGATCAGAAAATGCTTCTAACTGGGATGGTTCCTCAGCTGAATATTGAAGGAAGCGTAGCCACGTGAGGAAGAAGGAGCAGTCATTCCAGCAGCATACTGGAGAGAGCAGGGGAAGCTCTTGAAGTCAATTTAGTATGACCACTAGGTAGAAGGTAGACAAGGCTGTTACTAAGAGGATGCCCTAAGGAACCCAGATTCTCTGTAATTAGCTGTACTTAAGATTTTACAATAATAAAGCAGATCCTTATTTGAGAAGAGAGAAATACATTTCTCAATGGGATCTATAAATTCCAAGTCCTTTACTGTACATTTCCCTATTAGTGATGTTCTTAGTACAGAAAGCTCCCAGCTTACAGACTCAAAAAATGAAATATATTTGACTATACATCAGTGCTTAAATTTTCCAGTTTTCTAGGAAAACTAGAAAATGTGGCCTCTTTCTCTCTCTCTCTTTTTTTTTTTTTTTTTTTGCTGATTGAGCTTTTACAGTGTGTCAAGCCCTTCACCATATACTAACTGCCTCAACTGTTAAAGCCACCTCTGCTGGAAGTCTGGTTGCCAGAGATAAGATAGGAAGCAAGGTTTATTTGTGTTGCACTGTATACTTCAAGTATGTGTCTGGTTGCTGTATTCAAAGATATGTGTTAATACAAACATTTTTTTCTGGAAACAAATTACAACTAAAATTGGCAGTTGTGAAACTTGCCATCTCTGGAATGAATAAAATAAATAGGTTTTCTTATTGATATTTCTAACTAACCTTCAAGTCATTTCCCTGATTGCCACATATCTTTATCAGACTGAACACATTAAGTGTTGAGCAAGTCCCGTTTGCTAATAAGTCTGTTACCTAACAGACTGAACCTAGGCAACATTTCATCTTCACAGGAAGCTAGTGTTCAGTTTAATTTAGCAAACATTGAGAACAAAAGGATAAAATGAAAGGAAACTGATGTGAGACCTCTGTTAAGCTCCAAGCCATGTACAGTAACTCCAATCCTGCTTTATTCCATTTTAAATTAATTCAATAAATATTTGGATTTGTAAAACAAAATAGAAAGGTGTCTTAAACATTCACTATTGCATGCCTTTTACTTGTGAGCTTTCCTAGTACATTTAAAATATTAGCAAGCAGACAAAAGTCATATTCACATATTAATAACATGCCAGTGTGTAAAAGAAGGGACATCCATATGTGAATTATACATGGTCTTTTAAGTGACTTGTGGAACAAACTATTTGCTGAACTCTATACCACACTAAATGTTATTTTCTAAAGCAGAGTTGTTCCTTATAACCACCTACCAAAATATTTTAAACTAGAGCCCAGTGAAGTTGTTTATTCTACAGTATTAAAAAATTAAAGCAGGTTTTTCTGATTGGAATCATTAAACTTACCATGAAGAAGGTATCTAGAGAGAAGAAACTATATATTTCGTTGGGCAAGCAGCTGAATAGGAGATGCAGGTTTCAAAGAGAAGCCAGTGTTTGCATAATCCAGGTTATTTTGTTTTCTCCCCCCCTCAGGCAGAAGCCGAGGAAGACTGTCATTCTGATTCTATCAGAGCGGATGATGATGAAAATGAAAGCCCTGCCGAAACGGATCTGCAGGCACGTTTCTTCATCCTGTATATAATTTTCATTCCTTTGCTTTCCATGGATAGGCAGAAATTGGTCATAATTGTGAAAAATTATAGATTTGCTTGCATTGAATTTAATTGCATTTCATACCAGTTTATAGAATACTTAAGTTATAACTATGTTATGGATTTCTTTTTTCCGTAAAAAGATTTATCAGTAACTGCTGCTGTGTAGTTCAGTATGTGGGTTTAAAGTGTTCAAACCTAGGCTTAAGCATGACTCAAAATCCATCACCTCAAAGAAAAAGATTGACAGATTTGACCACCTAAAAGTTTAAAACCTGTATATAGCAGAAGGTATAATATATCTGTCAAAAGAGAAATAATCAGCTGTAAAAACTGTTTATCACATATGGACAAGAATTGATAGACTCAGTATACGTATGGGGTATCTTTATAAATTAGCAAGAACAACACAAGATAGATATGAATGGACAGCTAATGGAAAAAATAATATAAATGACAGTTACACATTTGAAAATATGATTAGCCTCATCAGTAATTTTAAAAATACAAATTAAATCTACAGTTTTTTCCTAGATGATCAGACTAGTGAATGATGCCCATCGTCATCCAGCTGTGAGAACTATCGTGTAGTGTACATCGAAGTGTGAATGGCTGCAACTTTTTTGGAAGGCAGAGTAGCAATATGGGTCAAAATAAGAAACATACATTCCCTTTGAAGCAGCAATTCTACATCCAAGAAAATTATCCTAAAGAAATAATGAGGCCCTGGCTGGTGTTGCTCAGTGGATTGAGTGCTGGCCTGCAGACAGAAAGGTTGCTGGTTCGATTCCCAGTCAGGGCACATGCCTGGGCTATGGGCCAGGTTCCCGGTTGGGAGCACGCAAGAGGCAACTGATCGATGTTTCTCTTGTACGTTGTTGCATGTTGATGTTTCTTCCTCTCTTTAAAAATAAGTAAATAAAATCTTTTTAAAAAAAGGAAGAATGGGGAAATTGAGCGAACACATGTGTACAAAAATGTTTATTGTAGTATTGTTTATATGGAAAAGTAGAATACAACCTAAATATTCATCACTTGTGTTAAGTAATGATGCATTCATACATGAACTGCACTGCAGCCATTTAAAAGGATGGGATAAATATTTGTGCATTGAAGTAGAGAAATATTCACTGTAATTGGTTAAGTGCATCTTACTGAATTTATGAACTTTATAATGTTTATTTGGAATGTGTTATCAAGTAGACATAAAGAGTGCTGCTCAAGACCCTTTAGGTCAGAGGTGTATGTGTTAGATGTAGGAAGGTGGGAAAGCCATGTACAGAATGTAGAGAAAACATTTTTTAAAATGTGTTTCATGTATATTTTAACAGAAAAAAAGCAGGCCTAATGTCTGTAATCCTATTGGCAGTGGCCTTCTGTCAGAGGAAAACGGACTTGGAGGTGCAGAGTACCATGTAGGAGGTTTTCTAAGCAGTGCCGTTGGGGTGGACACCACAGTCAATGCATAGATCTGTTTTGTCACCTCAAAGGGAAGGGAGGGAGGGAGAGAAGCCAGAGCTGGGGGACGTGGAGCTGCTGTACGGTCTTGATGGGCCACCTTCGTTATTCCAGAGGAGGTTCTGAGGATGGAATAACCTTTGCGAGCCTGGCTTTCTCGGTCACTGATCACTGTCGTTGATTTACCACAGGGTAGGAGTCACCTGGGAAGGGGCTGTGGTCTGGCTGAGGCAGCACCCCGCGAGGGCTGACAGCTGAAGGCTGTTTTTCCGTTGCCCTCCTAGCAGTGGAAGTGATCAGAGGTTTATTCCTGAAGGAGGAAGTGGACAGCACACCGGAGTCCACCACAAGGGGACTTCACTTTTTCTCTATTTAAAAAAAATTTTTATGGTACATATTAGAAAAAAAAATTTCTTATTAAAACAGACAAGAGCTGTTAAAAAATACTTTGGGCCTGCGTGGAGAATTTTTAGCAGCAATTTCAACATCTACTAGATGGTATATTCCAGGTAAACAAATCTAGAAAGCATCTAAGTTCAGTCCCTAAGTGATGGCTTACATTTTTTATTCTAATTAAAATTTGGTTTTCCCATACTGTTAGATTTTTCTTGTATAGACAGTTTTATTTTAGGCGAAGTTTCATAATTTCTTTAAAGTTTTAAGCAGAAAATTATTTTAGAATAGGTGTTTAATGGTATTCACTTAGTAATTTAAAAGACAGTGATTTCTGGTCTTAGAATATGTATACCTGTAAGGAAATTGAGGTTGAACCTAATGACAGATTGTTCCCAAGTTGAGCTACTCTTTCTGGGTGAGTCCTAAAATACTTTTCTCCCCCAGGCACAACTCCAGAGGTTCCGAGCTCAGTGGATGTTTGAACTTGCCCCAGGTGTCGGCTCTGGCAATTTAGAAACTCGATCTTGCAGAGCAGGAGCCAGGGGCTCTTTTTTGAAAGCAGCGGATACCAAAGGAAAGCAAGAAATGGCAAAAGAAGAAAAGTTAAGTATTATGGACATTGTACTTAAAAAAACTGACAAGTATGCTGGTTTATCCATCCCACTAGTGTTTCTAGGTACTTCGGGTGATATCACTACTCCTTACGGGCACCCTTCTTGCAGGTACACCATCTTCATGGAACTATCTTTGGTAACTTACAGACCCCTGAGATTCATTTGGTCTCTAAAAGATTAATGCCTCTAAATTTATTACAGAAGGGAAAAAGATTATTCAAATGTTAACGTCTTTCCATTTTGTTTTATTTTGAATTGAACAAATTCATAACGATGCATTAATCTGGAAGCTTTTCAAAGTCCTCACACTGAAACATTTTTGAAAGCCGTCTGATTGTTTACTTCTTTCCTATTACTTGCTCGTATGAAATGGGCACAGCGCACCCTCTTATTAGTGTCCTCTTCTGTAGAGGCTGTCATCCTTACACCATCAGATCCAAGTTTTTGTTTACACGCAATTTGCCATTAAATAATTGACACTACCATGGTAACCCAAAACTTCCATGTTTATTTTAATGTTTAAATAATTGCAGATTTTTCACAGGTAAAGGGAAGTCTGCAGCACCCTTCTCCCATTCTCCCTCCATGGTGACGTTTTACGTAGCTAGAGTGCTAGGAAATAGTGCTACAATCCACAAGGCTTACTCAGATTTCCCAGATTTATAAGCACTTTTCTGTGTGTATATAAAAATAGTTCTGTGCAGTTTTATTAATGTGTAGCTTCATGTAACTGCTGCTGAAGATACAAAACTGTTTTGTTGCCACAAGGCTCCCTCTTGCTATACCTTTACAGTTATATTCTCTCCTCCTTCCCTCCTTCCTGGCCATTCCTAACCACTCATCAGTTCTCCATTTCCATAATGTTAATATTAAAAATATGATATAAATGGAATCATACACTTTTGAGAGTAGCATAATTTCTTTGAGATTCACTCAAGTTGTTGTGTGTGTCAATAGCTTGTTCCTTTTTGTTGCTTAGTAGTATTGCATGTATGGACACACCCAGTTTATTTAGCTAGTCACCCGTTGAAGGACATCTGGCTTGTTTCCGGTTTGGGGCTGTTAGGTACATAGCTGCTGTGACTGTCCATGTGTGGGTTTTTGTGTGAACATAAGTTTTCATTTCTCTGGCCTAAAAGTGTAACTGCTAGGTAAGCTCATCTTTGGCTAAAAGAAACTGCCAACTGTTGCGCAGACTGGAGCATTTTATGTTCCCTTCAGCCATGTACGAGTGATCCAGTGTCCCTGCATCCTTGTCAGAATTTGGTGTTGTCGTTACTTTTTAATTTTAGCCATTCTGATAGGTTTGTGGTAAAACCTCATTGCAATTTTCATTTATATTTCCTTACTATCTAATGATACTGAATATCTATGTGCTGTTTGCATCTTAATATCATCTCTGTGAAATATTTATCTTCTCTAATTATATTGCTTATGTTTTCACTGTTGAGTTTTGAGAGGTTTTTTGTTTGTTTTTTTTTTTAATATTCTAAATACAAGTCCTTTGTTGGCTTATAAATAATTTATCTCTGTTGATAGTTTGTCTTTGCATCTTCTTTACAGGGCATTTTGTAGAACAAGTTTTTGATATTCATGAGGTCCAATTTATCAACTTATTTTTTTAATCTCAGCTGACAATACATTTATTCATTTGAGAGAAAGAAATGAAGAGAGGGAAAGAGAAATGGAGAGAGGGGGAGAGAGAGAGAAAGATAATATCCATGTGAGAGAAAAACATTGATCAGTTGCCTCTCGCACCCCGACCAGGTATCGAACTTACAGCTACGTATGTGCCCTGTTAGCCAGTCCGACCTGCAACTCTCGTTTGGTGTGGGGACGGTGCTACAACCAACTGAGCCACTCGGCCAGGGCCCAATTTGTCAACTTTTATGGATTATACTTGTGGCGTCAAGTATAAAAATTTGCATATTGCTAGGTCTCCCAAGGTTTTTTTTATCTTTTTTTTCTGAAAGTTTAAAAAGCTTTACATGTAAGTCCACGCTCCACTTTGAAGTTAATTTTTTTGTAAGGTGTGAGGTTTAGGTCGAGGTTTGTTATTTTGCCTATGCATGTCCAATTGTATTAACACCATTTGTTGAAAAAGCTATCCTTCTGTTACTCATACTCATTTTTAATGCCGATTTAAAAAAAAAATTTTTTACTATTTATTTCTATAGGCTCGGGAACTCTTCCTAAAAGCAGTAGAAGAAGAACAAAACGGAGCTCTTTACGAAGGTAAAAACTCAGGGCCCTGGATGGTACTGCCATGACATTTCCAAGCAACAGCTCTTTGTTGCTGAGAGATTTAATTTTACTAGAATACATTTGGTACGGAACATCAGACTCACTATATTTGAAATTGGGTTTTAAAATATCAAAAATAAAAATTGTATTTCTATATAACCTGTCCCTTTCCAAAAAAAATATTGCTGGGAAACATCATATTGATAGGATGACTATGATCATTAGGATGATCATACTGACTTTTTTTTTACATTTGAGTTTTAATATTTATTCTTCATTATTAAAGTCTTAAAAAATGCTGTCACATAGAAAGCTAGGTTATGCTTCTTTTATAGGTGGAATTACTTCTGGAGAGGAGAATGTTAAGGATGCACTGAGGAATATGTGTTTTCTGAGTTCTAATTTACAGTTGTCTGTAAAGGAACACCCTTTAACTTTTTTCTTTTGGTGAGCTGGTAGAAATGTGTGAGTGGAGTGCTGGCGCTGTTTGCCATTCTGGGTGTGTCATTGAGCTTCCATTTTGTGACAGTAAAGCTGATAATTGGGGCATAGAAAAGATTCTTGTGCTTGGATCATTTGAATATGCCCCCAAAATAACATTTTCCAGAATTATCCTATTATTTGCAAAGTTCTTCTAGTGATATATTTACTTTGAGATGTTAAAAGGGTCCAATTAATATCTCTCCGTAGTCTTCATTAGTTTATAAGATTCCCATCTCCACATAGTGTGCAGTGATGTGCCCAGAGTTTTAAAAAAAAAAAAAAAAAAAAAAGACAGAATGTATTGGATTTAAGTGACTTCGTCAGGTCTGCCTCTGCAGTCCTGTGTTCTGTGAGTCTCTGAACCCCCTGGCCAGGAGATTTAAGAGTCTCATGCTCTACAGACTGAGCAGCCAAATGCCTAAGGGAGATCTATTTTAAAACAGGTTTTACAGGTTATTTAGCTAAGTAAGAGGCAGTTGGACTAAAGTTGTATTTGAAAAATACACTTCTCTTTTTGCAAAAAACTTCTCTCTATTCCACCCACTAGGAAGCATTTGATTTTCCTTAACTTTGTGTTTTAGAAGGAAAAATTTGCTTAAAAGTATTTTTTTGTTGGGGCTATGGCAGTTCCATTTTCAAAGTCAGAAGAAAGCCATTCACATAAGATCACTTCTGACAATACATAACAGGCTGAGGAAAAAGATGGGAAGGGCTAAAAGCCAAGAGTAAAATGCAACATCCTAAGTTTCTATAACATGTTAGCTTTAGGGAAAAGAAAGATGATTTCTGAGTAGTAAGATTTGTAAATAAGTTTGTCACTGAACTACTGTTGCATGTAGAAAAGGCTGTTTGTAACGAAAGTTACCCAATTAAATGACAGTTAAGGGTAATCAAAGGAAATAACAAAAATGTGTGGTCATAGCTAATTTAGCTTTATTTCTTCTTTTAGCCATCAAGTTTTATCGTAGGGCTATGCAACTTGTACCTGATATAGAGTTCAAGATTACTTATACCCGGTCTCCAGATGGTGATGGCGTTGGAAACAGCTAGTGCGTATATAATTTGATAGACAGTAATACATAGAGTTTGTTAAAATTAAGCGTCTTTGCCCTGTTTACTCTTAACATGATAAGAAGATGGTGCTTTTATGTTAAGTCATATAGTCTTTAGTATACAGACTTGTTTATAAAGTTATAGAAATTATTTAATTAGGGAAATTCTAAGATTAAAATACAGAAATGTACATTTTAAACAGACAACAAATAAAATGATGAAAGAATTTTTTTTAAGAAAAGTAGTGATTATTAAAAGGAGTAAATTAAAGGATGTATTTCAACTTTCTGAAACCTAAAGTCAAAATTATTAAAATGTTATCAGGCCAAAATTGAAAAACGTTAATAATGTGTGAAATTGGGTGATGGGCACATAGGCTTTGACTACACTAGTCTTCTCCTTTTGTGTATGTTTGAAACTATACATTTTTACTTGGGGGCTTTTCATTTATTAGGAAAAGGCTGAATTATAACAAGACTTTGTTTATTATTCTCTTAAGGTATATAGGCGGAATATCATTAAGACCGTACCATTGGTTTAAAAGCCCAGGAGCAGGATATAAGCCCTAAGAGAAGGCGCATTTCACCCTGACCATTGGGGCTGTTAGTTGGGGATTTCCCCTCCAAGCAAAAGGTCGCTGGTGTGATTCCCTGGTCAGGTGTATGAGAGGCAACCATCGATATTTCTCTCCCTCTCTTTCTCCCTCACTTCCCCTCTCTCTCAACATAAATAAATAAAATCTTTTTAAAAAGGCAAGAAACCACATTTTATTGTGGTTCAGGCATGAAGGTAGCATTGATGATTTTATATGACAAAGATCAAGAGAAGATATTTTTAAGTCAGTACTTTTGAAGCTATTTGCAAAATAGTTATAAAATTGTTTTGGCTCAATCCTTTTATCCCCAAAAGCCCAATTTGCTGATAATAGAAGGGAAGGGAGTTTGTACCCATGAGAGAATGTCAGATTTAAAATGAACAGCACCTAGAAAAAGTTTGGTATGAGGTATTTTATGACCTGTTATTATATTACCGCTGCCATGAAATAATTAAGAAGTTATCTTTACCGATAACTATGCTTTTTGCCAGTATTTGTTAACTGCTTATACTATTTACACAAGCTTTGGATAAGCCCTATTAAAAACATCCCAGTGAGGGAATAATGACTGAATTAAACAGTCATTATTAATTGCCTGTTTAAACGTTTGGGCCAATAATATTGTTCACTGAATTAGATTTAACAGTGTAAGTTAGTTCATACTAAAAAGGAATCATTTGGTCTTTTTCTAAGCCTTTTAAAATTTAGAATCATTTGAACCCAGTAAATAGACTCCAACTGCTGTTAAGAAAGTTTATGTTAAAATATTAAAGACGCATTTCTTTTCTGTACGATCTCTTTATACAAACTCAGATTCTGTGAAAGTTCTTTAAAGATGTACATAATTTTTTATCAGATCTGATAGGCCCTAAAAGTCTCTTTGTTGGTTGGTTTTTTTACCTTTTGTTCAGTGCTGGTAAAGCAGCCCCTGAATCCATCCTGACTCAACCACACTCACCCTTGTTGTGTCATAATAATCTCTTCCTGGTTTTCCAACTTCATCCTCATCCAAACCTTTTTGTATAGCTGATCATTTTTAAGGTTACTTTCAGCAAAAATGGTAAGCTGGATATTTTTCTAGAATTTTTAACTACACATTTGTTTATATTGGTGGATGATTTGTGGACCCTGCTGAAATTTTTTAAATTACACATTTCCCTCTCTAAATGTAGGGTGATAAGGCACATCTGTTAGAAAACCCTGGTAAGTACCTCAGATGACATCTGTATATTTGATTTTTATCCAATTAGATGGATTAGTCACTTAAAGGAATATGTTTACTTAAGCCCTGGCTGGTGTGGCTCAGTGGATTGAGCACTGGCCTGCGAACCAAAGGATAGCTAGTTCGATTCCTAGTCAGGGCACATGCCTGGGTTGCAGTCCAGGTCCCCAGTTGGGGACGCTTGAGAGGTAACCACGCATTGATGTTTTTCTCCCTCTCTTTCTCCCTCCCTCCCTTCGTCTCTCTAAAGATGAATAAATAAAATCCTAAAAAAAAGAATATGTTTACTTCAGATTTTAAAAATCATTTGAAATTATCTTTTTCATTAATAACATGAAATGTGTACAATAAAACACCATCTGTATCCCCAAATTCTAAATCATTCTGCGTGGAAATTAAAATTTGCTGAAGCTTTTTCCTTCAAAAGACTTGTTATGGTACTCCTGCAAGGCAGGATAAACTTTTATCACATCAGAGAAAAAAGTGTAGTGAGAAGTTGCTTTTAGATTACTTTTTTTCTAATGATGATTTGAAAATGCTATGAAAAATCAGTTTCTAAGCTTTTTGTTTGTAGACTGAGGCACTGAGTGTATTCACCTCCCTCCTTTTTGCAGCATTGAGGATAATGATGATGGTAGCAAGATGGCAGATCTGTTGTCCTACTTCCAGCAGCAGCTCACAGTTCAGGAGTCTCTGCTCAAACTGTGTCAGCCCGAAATTGAGAGCAGTCAGGCTCACATATCAGGTGAGAATTTATGCTCATTGTAAGTCCACGAGAAAGAGATTACCATAGATTTTAGTTTTCCAAACTTAAAAAGTCAGATGACTTGCCAGATAGTTTATCTCATTCAAAATATGATTGGAGATCTAGTTATAATTATTGTTTGTGTTTACCTACAAGCTTTTTAAAGTCTGAAGTAGAGCAGAGTTGGCAGTGCAGTTGTTCAAGGATGCCACACTTTTTCACTTAAGATCTAAGAGGGCGACTGTCTGAGTTGTTGGGGGCGGTCCTAAGAAAACTGGAGGCCTACGGGGACTACTGGGATCATCAGCTGTTTCAGCCAAGTTGGACGGCAGTCCTGAGATACAGGCTGAATGCTTAAAACTGAATGTCTTTCTTTTCAAATGTTAAGTGTTTAATTAGCTACGGGACTTTTCAAAAGAGGACAATTGGAAATTTTCAAGAAGATAAAAATAACTTTTTACTGTTAAATGCAGTATGGATCACACCCACACCAATGTAGTAGACTATTTTTCTAACACACTTATTTTAATACATCTTGGTAGTAAAATGATCTTCTGAGAGATGGGGATGTTTTATAACAGTAGCTTCAGATCTGTTTCATACTTAAAAAGTAAAGATTTGTGTCCTGATGTTAGGAGGCATTATTACTTCTGGGTAAATACACTCATGCATTACGTCTGAGCAGTACTGGAGATGTGATTTATAAATTGGTGGGAATGCGTAAACGCATCTGCGCTGACAACGTGACAGTAGAATGGCAGGAGAGACACTGAAAGGGGGGTTTTCTTTTGCAGTGCTGCCCATGGAGGTCCTGATGTACATCTTCCGGTGGGTGGTGTCTAGTGATTTGGACCTCAGATCATTAGAGCAGCTGTCGCAGGTGTGCAGAGGATTCTATATCTGTGCCAGGTACTTGCTTTTTTAAAAGAACCCAGGGAGTGGTGAAAAAAGGTATTAGGATCTCTTGCCAATTTTGATAAAAGAACTTGATTGATGTGCTGGGTAAAAGCTCTTCTAGAAGAGTTTTGCTACTTAGCATTTAAAGGCTGGAATGTAATAGGTTTCTTTTTTTAATTTTTCTCATGTAGAACTATTTATGTATTTATTTAGTTTTATATTTTTAATTAATGTTATGCCTGCACATAGTTTAAAGAATTACATAATTCAACCAGGTTTGATATTAAAAACTAAAGAAAACATACCAGTAATGCCCTGCTTTCCACCCCTCCCCACGAACCTGGTGGAAACAACCACTCCCTAGGAGCAAATACTTGCGATGATTTTAGCTGATTCTTTTGATAGTTACCTCCACATCTCTTTGTCTTTCTTATTTATTTATTTATTATTATAGTTCAAGTACAGTTGTCTCCATTTTCCTGCCACCAGTTAACCCTCTTCCACCCACCTTTACTCCCACCCTCAATCCTTCCCCCTTTTGGCTTTGTCCATGGGTCCTTTATACATGTTCCTTGATGACCCTTCCCCTTTTTTCCTCCCATTGTCCCTTTCCCACCTCCCCTCTGGTTACTGTCAGTTTGTTCTTTATTTCAATGTCTCTGGTTGTATTTTGCTTGCTTATTTGTTTTGTTGATTAGGTTCCACTTATAGGTGAGATCGTTTGGTATTTGTCCCTCACTGCCTGGCTTATTTCTCTTAGCATAATGCTCTCCAGTTCCATCCATGCTGTCGTGAAGGGTAGGAGTTCCTTCTTTCTTTCTGCTTTGTAGTATTTCATTGTGCAACTGTACCATAGTTTTTTGATCCACTCATTTACTGATGGACACTTGGGTTGCTTCCAGAACTTGGCTATTGTAAATTGTGCTGCTATGATGCAGTAGGTTTCCAGGGTATAGAATAATATGTGGAACAGATACAGTTACACACACTTCCATAGGGTAGTTTGCATGCTAACTTAGCTGATTTGGAAAAGAAATTACACTAAAAAAATACTGAAGCTATTTTCACAGTAATTCTAAACCCATTAATTGGTAATAATTTAAATTTGGACTGCACTAGAATTTTCTTTTAGCCCATTAAAAGTAATACTTTTAAAATCATTCTGTGTGAAGAATAATCATAATTTTGTATAACATCATTTGAGACTGGTAGTCTTTTATGGGCATCTTATGTAAAAATATATATACTTAGTCCTTACATCTAGAACTTTTTTTATAACTTTAGTTCTTCAAATTTAGATACATTATTTTTAAATAAACTAATTTCATTTGCAGTCTTTGTATTTTGGGTAAAACATGAGAATTGCTTGAAGACTGGTTTTTGGTGGTTCTGTGTACTATTCTGTTTAACAAGTACCTATTAAACATCTAGTGGATTGCCACCAACCTTTTGAAATTTGGGTCTCTAACACTGTTACTCCATTGACTTCTTTTAATTATACACAACAAAACATGAAGAAAAAATTAAGAAAAATTTGGGGATCTCTTTTTGCAGTGTGGCTTCAATATAAATAGCTTTTACATCTTTAAAACTGAGTATTTTAAATTATAGAAGTTAAAAGCATTTTAAGTTGTATAAGAATCATGCGAATATTTAATACATCTTTTAACTTTGCATTTTGTACTAATCCCATAACAAAGTCTCGTGGCCGCTACCTTTAAAATGTTTCTCCAGTCTGACCATTCTGCTGCTTCTGCGAAGTCCGGTTCTGGTTCAGCCACCATGATACCTAGTCCGGATTATGGCAGAAGCACTCTACGTGGTCTCTGCTTCCAGGCCTTCACGCCTGAAGCATATACCCTGTAAACCACCAGAGTAATCTTTTGTGTTTCTTTTTCTTTTTCCCATTCTCCTGCCCCCTCCCCCTTGGCAACTGGCAGCTTGATTTCTGTACCTATGGGACCTGGCCTGCAACCCAGGCATATGTCCTGAGTGGAAATCAAACTAACAACCCTTTGGTTTGCAGGCAGCGCTCAATCCGCTGAGCCACATCAACCACAGCTGTTGTTGAATCAGGTTTACTCATATTTTGTTGAGAATTACTACATCTGTTTTCATCAAGGATATTGACCTGTCATGTTCTTTTTTGTAATGTCTTTGTCTGATTTTGGTATCAGGGTAATGCTGGTTTTGTAGAATGAGTTTGGAAGCAGTCCTTCCTTTTCATTTTTTTTTGAAATAGTTTAAAAAGGATAGGTATTAATTCTTCTTCATCTGTTTGGTAGAATTCACCTGTGAAGCAGTCTGGTCCTGGACTTTTATTTGTTGGGAGTTTTTATGGTTAGTGCTTCAATTTCATTGCTAGTAATTGGTCTGTTTGGATTTTGTATTTCTTTTTGGTTCAGTCTTGGAAGGTTATATACTTGTAGAAATTTATTCATTTCTTCCAGATTGCCACATTTGTTGGCATATAATTGTTTGTAGTATTTTTTAATGACTTTTTGTAAAGGGTCCAGCAGAAGTAAGGCTTAAGTGTGGTTGGTAGGGTAATAATATGTGTGTAATAATTTATCATTTTAATTTGAACATTTCACCTAAAATGTCACATGGTTACTTGAGTGTGATATTGGTATGTACAGAATTACATGCTTATGATTTTGTAATAAAAGATTCTGTAATAAAGAGGAGCATTATTTGTGCCAAACCCTGTATTTCTTTTTTCTTTCTTTCTTTTTCTTTTTTTAAGATGTTATGACAAGAGGAAGAGAAACATCAGTGTGTGATTGCCTCTCGTATGCCCCCCGCCTGCCACTGGGGATGTGGCTTGTAACCCAGGCACATGCCCTGACTGGGAGTCCAACTAGTGACCCTTTGGTTTGCAAGCCAGCACTCGGTCCACTGAGCCAGACCAGCCAGGGTGGACTCTGTATTTCTGTGGTAGTGGTTGTAATTTCTCTTTCATTTCTGATTTTATTTATTTGATCGCTCTCTTTTTTTCCTGAGGAATTGGCCAGAGGTTGGTCAGCATTGTTTAACTTTTGAAATAACCAGCTCTTAGTTCCATTGATCATTTCTGTTGGTTTTTAAATTTCTATTTTGTTTATATCTGCTCTGATTTTAACTGTTTGTTCCTTTGTTTACTTTGGGGTTTTGTGGTGTTGTTTTCCTAGTTCTTTTGGGAGTAGATTGAGGTTGTGTATTTGGGATTTTTCTTTCTTCCTGAGGTGGGCCTGCGCAGCTGTGCACTGCCCTTTTAGAACTGCCTTTGCTGCATCCCATAAATTTGAAAAAGTTTTATTTTCACTTTCATTTGTTTCAAGATAATATTTCCTCTTTGATCTATTGGTTGTTTAGTAAACATGTTGTTTAGCCTTCATGTATTTGTGGGGTTTTTTTTCAGTTTTCTCTCTGAAGGTGGTATCTAGTTTCTTGCCATTGTGGTGAGTAAAATAGCTTGATATGGTTTCAGTCTTCTTGAACTATTTGAGGCTTATTTTGTGGCCTGTGATCTGTCCTTCAGAATGTTTCATGGGCGCTTGAAAAAAATGTGTATTCTTCAGCTTTTGGATAAAATGTTCTATAAATGTCTATTAAGTCAAACTTTCTAATGTGATACTTAAGGCCATTATTTCCTTATGAATTTTCTGTCTGGAAGATTTATACATTCGTGTGAATGGAGTATTGAAATCCCTTACTATTATTGTAGTACTATGGATTTTTCCCTTTAAGTCTGTGAGTAATTGCTTTGTATCTTTAGGTGCTTCTATGTTTGGTGTGAAGATATTTACCATTATATCCTCTTCTTGGTTTGATTCCTTTATAATTATGTAATGTCCTTATTTATCTTCTGTTACAGTTTTGTTTTAAGATTTATTTTGTCTGATACGAGTATTACTACCCCAAATTTCTTTGTTTTTATTTGCATGAAATATCTTTTTCCATCGCTTCACTGTCTGTATTTGCCTTTCCATTTGAAGTGAATGTCGTATAGGCAGCTTATAAATGGGCCGTGTTCCTTTTTTTAAGATTTTATTTATTTATTTTTCAAGAGAGGGGAAGGGAGGGAAAAAGAAGGAGAGAACCTTTGATCAGTTGCTTCCCACACCCTCAACCCAGGAACTGGCCTGCAACCCAGGCATGCACCTGACCTGGACTTGAACTGGTGACCTTTTGGTGTGCAGGGCTCAGCCATTATTTCTTTAAATAGGTTTCTGTTCCTTTCTTTTTCTCCTTGTGGGATCCTTCTAATGGGACCGTTTGAGAACTTGATGTCGTCCCGGAGGTTCTTTATGTTATCCTTGCCTTTTAAAATTTTTTCTTTTTGCGGTTCTGATTTATAAATTTCCACTAGTTTGTCTTCCTGGTCACTGATCTGTTCTTCTGTATTAGTTAATTTGCTGTTGATTCTTTCTGATGTGTTTTTGTGTGTCAGTTATTGTAACCTTCAGCTCTGCCTGCTTCTTTATTATACCTTCTCTTTGTTGAAATTATCCTGAAGTTCCTCTAGTCCACACTCAGGTTTGGTGAGCATCCTTATGACCATTTCTTTGAATTCTTTACTAGGCAAATTACTTATCTCTGTTTCCTTAGTGGCTTTTTTTCTGGGGGATTTTCTCATTCCTTCATTTGAGAGGTTCTGGGGATTTCTTTTTCTTTTTTTTCATTTTGTTTGACTTTTTATGTTTGTTTATATAAATTAGATACAATAGCTATTTCTTCCCAGTCTTGAAAAAGTGACCTTATGTAGAAATGGCCTCTGTGTGGGTTCTGTGTGCCGGGTGGTTTTGGCAAGCTGGTCAGAGCCAAGCAGGTGCTGAGGTGACCAGGGCACTGGTCTGCCAAGTTGGAGAGACTCTGGTTGGGGAGGCCAAGTGCATGTAGTAACACCTTGTTCTTTCTGCTTGTTCCCTTGTTTAGGAGCGAACTGGGCTTGGGTACTGTGCCTAGGAACATGCTACAGTGATTTTACTGATAGGCCAGAGCACTTGGATGGAGCCCCCGCCCACCCTATGGAGGTGGAGGGGAACATAAACAGTGGTGCTCACCAGCACCTCCAGCCCAGAGAGCTCCCATGGCTCCCCAGCCTTCTCCGTACAGTCCCCCTTGTTTGCTGTACAGAAAGCGGTCTTGTGTGGTTATCTTGGTGTAGGCTTTAACGCTGGTAGTTTTAGAAGGCTGGTGGGAGTGGTCAGGCACTTACAGCATGGGAGTACTGGCTTGAGGGTTGGAGTGGCTACCTGCAGGGAGGCCAGCAGGTACATGGGATGTTGCACTGTTCCTGCCAGCTTCCTTTGTCTGGGGGCAGAAGACTCTGGGTAGTGTAACTGGGAACACACTTCCCGGTGATCTTGCCGGTAGGTCAAAGCACCTAAATAAAGCCCCTGCCTGCCCTATCAAGGTGAAGGAGGGTGTAAACAGTGCTGCTCACCAGCTCCTCCAGCCCTAACAGTTGCCACAGTTCCCAGATGGCCCTTGTGGCTTCCCAGTCTTCTCTATTTGTTTCTTTCTCTTGCTTGTTGTTCAAAAGCTATTCATTCAGCCCTGGCTAGTGTAGCTCAATGGATTGAGCACAGGCCTGTGAAGCAAATGGCCATGGGTTTGATTCCCAGTCAGGACACATGTTTGGGTTGCAGGCCAAGTACCCAGTAGGGGGTACGTGAGAGGCAACCACACATTGATGTTTCTCTCCCTTCCCCTCTTTCTAAAAATAAAAAAAAATTTAAAAAGCTGTTCATTCAGCCCTCAGTTTTCTCGCAGTAATTGCTCACGCTATAGGTATATATCTGTGTTTGCTATGGGAGAGGGTGAATTCAGCATCCTCCTCTACCACCACTGTCTTGGACCTCTCCCGGAGTCATCTTTTTAAAAGCCTAAGTCATGCTGAAAACTCCGCAGTGGCCTCTAGCTCACTTAACAGCCACTCCCACCAGTAAATCAGGACCTCACTGGCCCCTTAGTACCCCTCAAATTACATAGCCTATGCTTCATCTTGCTTACTTTGCTGCAGCTATGGGGCCCTGCTTGCTCCTTGTGGAACGCACTGGCCACACTCCCACCTGAGGGTCTTGAACTTGCTATGGTTTCTGCCTGGAATATGCTTCCTCATCACCTGTCCAAAGAGTCTTCCCTGAGCCACTGCATCTAAAATAGTCTTTATTCTCCCCCCTGCCCCACACACCACATCTTTGTCTGTTTACCCTGCTTTGTTTGTTTGTTTGCACTGAGTACATTACCTGAAACTTCCTCTCTGTGTTCTCATTTTTCTTCGCTTTCCCACCAGTAAAAGAGCAGGGCCTTCATCCATCTCTCTCTCTCCGTGACCCAACATGGTGCCTGGCAGGCACCAGACAGATCCTTGCTGAATGGAAGGTGGCTCATAGCAGGACTGTTCCTTAAGTCTGCATATAGGGACTTAGCCTTTTACATGTATTGACGTTGTGATTTTCTTACTTAGAGACCCTGAAATATGGCGTTTGGCCTGCTTGAAAGTTTGGGGCAGAAGCTGTATTAAACTTGTTCCATACACATCCTGGAGAGAGATGTTTCTAGAAAGGCCCCGTGTTCGGTTTGATGGTGAGTTGAACCCTTTAGAACTCAGGAGAACTAGTGCTCCATCATGCTGATTTTGTTCAATACTGTCTTAGTTTTCTGTAACATACCTAAGTGCCATGAGCATATTTAAAGGAAACGGCAATAAAAGTAAGGCTAGAAATGTACCATATGATTGTAATTATGATTCTCTAAGTTTATTATGTCCTTAATTGTTTAAAATTTTTTTTTTTTTAAATAGGAGTGTATATCAGTAAAACCACATATATTCGTCAAGGGGAACAGTCTCTTGATGGTTTCTATAGAGCCTGGCACCAAGTGGAATATTACAGGTACAACTGAGTGAGTGAAAAATTCTCTCTCTCCAAGTAGTTGCTCATTAGTTATCGGATGTCTGTTCTCCATGGCTTTTGCATTTATACACAAAGTGGCCCTCAGAGTCTTTATCCAGTATTATAACAGAAATCATACTTAAAAAACCAGTGGGTTACTACAAATTTAATTCCTCCTAGCCTCTAAATCAAAGAACCATTTTACATTTTAGAACTCTTCCTTGTCTTTTGCCCTTGGCGTACTCATTTGCCTTTCCGCTAGCTTGTGCTGTTACTCAGCCTCATTGTTCATCAGATAACACTGCCAGTGAGAAAGGAGTGGGCATGTTAACTACTGAGTATTATGAGTCCACTTTTGTTTGACATTAATTGTGCTCTAGGAAAAAACATACAGAATTTTAATAGAGTAATCAAACTTTTTATTCAGTGAGTGAAACTAAAAGTTGAGCAGTTCCCTCTGAGGAGGATAGTAAAATGCTGTCAGTTCTTCAGTGCTGGCCTGACAGATTGTCAGTCTCATTTTAATGATGTTTTGCCAGTTCTTTGGCCCATGGTACTTCCGATTTGCTTCCACAGCTGTGACTAGGTTTAGGTACCAGTAAAGAAGGATGCGTTTTGTGTTTTATGTGTGTGGGGTGTGTTTTGGTGTTCTTCCTTTTACACAGGTACATAAGATTCTTTCCTGATGGCCATGTGATGATGTTGACAACCCCTGAGGAGCCTCAGGCCATTGTTCCTCGTTTAAGAACTCGGAATGCTAGGTAGAATTTTTCTACAGTTTTCTATCCATTTCACATTCTACATGGTTACCTGCAGGTTAATATGATCCTGTGCTTTCTTAGCTTACTGTTGGTAATTTAAAAAGCATTCATTGGGTGGGCATTTGTGAAAAATAACAATTCCCGTACTTCTCCCCTGGACAGTGTACTTCATTTTTTTAAAACACTTTATTTATTTATCTTTAGAGGGGAAGGGAAGGAGAGAGGGAGAGAGGAAGAGAAACATCAATGTATGGTTGCCTCTCGTGCATCCCTTGCCAGGAACTGGCCTGCAACCCAGGCATGTGCCCTGACTGGGAATCGAACCGTGGTCCCTTGGTTCACAGGTCCGTGCTCAATCCACTGAGCTACACCAGCCAAGGCAACAGTGTACTTCAGTAGATCCCTGGGGCCTTGGACCCTAGGTTTACTCACATTCTACTTGAGTCTTCTCGAGCAAGTTGCTTAAACATTACTATAATTCATTATTTCCTAGATTATTTAAATACATATAGCAACTAATTAATAGATTTAAAATGTATTTTTTTATTTTCAGAACTGATGCAGTTCTATTGGGTCATTATCGCTTGTCACAAGATACAGACAATCAGACCAAAGTATTTGCTGTGATAACTAAGAAAAAAGAAGAAGTGAGTATGCAAGGTTGAATGAGCAGTTTTCTTTTTATTTTAATAGCCTGTTGATTCAAGCATTCTTGATTAGAAAGGATAAAAATACACTGTTTCATTATTTATACTATTACACAAAATGTATGATGACTATAGCATATCTCTAAAGGGAACTGGAGGGTTTTCCAAAAAATGTGGTTATCTTTTATTGGCTCGGCTTGCTTGTTTTTCTCCAAATGGTATCTTTTTCTGGTCCTGGTTTTCACATGTGAAAATGTAAAGCCAGAATGTCCTGTAAAGTAACTAGTAAGATGATACCTGAATATGTGTTTTTGGCCCTTCTCATTTTGAATCATATGGGATTTTCTTTCTAAGTTCAAATAGGTAATTCTTTCATAAGGATATTCTTTTATATATATATATATTTTTTTAAATTTATTTTTAGAGAGGGGGAAGGGAGGGAGAAAGAGAAGGAGAGAAACATCAGTGTGTGGTTGCCTCTCACGTGGCCCCCACTGGGGACCTGGCCTGCAACCCAGGCATGTGCCCTGACTGGGAATCGAACCAGCAACTCTTTGGTTTGCAGGCCCACACTCAGTCCACTGAGCTACACCAGCCAGGGCCATAAGGATATTCTTATAGAGAATTTCAATTTCTACTGGAAATAAGCTACTGTAAGATAATTTCCTTCTTCCCATTCTTGCAAAAGAAAACATTTGCCAAGCAAATATATTGCTGGATTATCATGCTCTAGGTTTTAAACCTTAACAGATTGAGGGCTTTTTTTTTTTTTTTTTTTTTTTTATAAACAACCTTTCTCCAAGTGCATTTTTTTAAACCCTGGTTAAAAACCATAATGTATACCCAAAAAGTTGTGAGGAAATTATAATTGCTTTTATAAATTAGTATAGGATTTGAAAGAAGTTCCCCTTGTGTTGAATCCCTCTCTCTTCTCTAGCATTACGTGTCGAGACAGGGTTTCTCTGTGAGTCCTAGTCCCATCACCTTGGGCCATCTGCTGTTGCCGTCTCTGCTTGGCTCTCACAGACTCCTGAGATCTGGGGCAACAGTCCGAGGGGCAGAGATAGTTGCAGTGACTGTGGCCTTGGCTGTGAGTTTCCTGAGGTCAGAATTGGGGAGTTTGTGATGCTCCAGTCTAGGTTTTGTCCAGTTAGAATTTAGGAACTCCCACATAGAAAAGCCATTTTCTCTTCAGACTATGACACAATAAAACTATATGTAGTGTTGATATTTTTGTGTTTTTAGCAGCAGTATTTGCAGAAGTATGATTCTAATGAATCTTGTCACATCTCTTTCTCCATTGACTAATTTACTGTTACTGCAAAAAAATAAGTTATACTCTGCTTTTTCTGTAGCTGTACCCAACTTATCACTTTCTCTGTTTAAAAATTCCCAAGTGTTTTCAAGTAAGAGGAAATGTTAGGCTTTA
Source organism: Anoura caudifer (assembly GCA_004027475.1). NCBI lineage: Eukaryota > Metazoa > Chordata > Mammalia > Chiroptera > Phyllostomidae > Anoura > Anoura caudifer. Next base: position 101,146 of record PVKU01003348.1, read on the forward strand.
AGAAAGGAGATGGAAGTTTTAATTCCCATCTGAAACTGCTGTTTAACTTTGGTTAACTCCTTTGGCTTGTCTGGGTCTTCATTCTTCAGCCATTATTAAATAGCAATAATGCAATCATATTTAGTACAGAAGGGTATTGTGATGATTTACTGAGATGATGATGATGAGGGAAAAACCTTATGTTTTTAGAGTGCTTAACATTTTTTTTTTTTTTAGTTTAAAGATTTTATTTATTTATTTTTAGAGAGAGAGGAAGGGAGGGAGAGAAACATCAATGTGTTGTTGCCTCTTGCTACTGGGGATCTGGCCCACAAACCAGGCATGTGCCCTGACTGGGAATCGAACCAGTGAACTTTTGGTTCACAGGCTGGAACTCAGTCCACTGAGTCACATCAGTCCGGGCTAAGTGCTTAACATTTTTCAAGATACTTATACACAATCTTATTTGATATCTAAGACAAATCTAGTATGTGCAGATATTATGTTATTCTTGCATCATATATTCCTATAAATACTTTCTATAGAAATATAGAAAATTCCTATTTATAGGAATATAGAAAAGCTCATGCACCTTTTCTTTTACAGAAGCCACTTGACTATAAATACAGATATTTTCGTCGTGTCCCTGTGCAAGAAGCCGATCAGAGTTTTCATGTGGGGTTACAGCTGTGTTCCAGTGGCCACCAGAGGTTCAACAAACTCATCTGGATACATCATTCTTGTCACATTACATACAAGTAGGTGAATGCATTAAAAATACCAGGGTTACAGAATACCAGAGTAACCAAGGTTACCAGGTCTTTTTGCTTCTCCCATGTTTGTCTTACCATTTTTTTTTACTTTATTTCTATTTGATTTATACTCAGGGATTATACACTGATTTTAATAAAATTGTTGTTAGAAAAGTAAGTCTACTACGAAGACTTCTTGTATTCCAAAGCCAAATCTCAAAGGTGGTTCCTATGTAAAGCTCTTGTTCTATGAGGATTATTTTTTCTTACACTTTATTTTATATACTCATGTTTAATATCTTTAAATGTTCTTCAAAAACATTATTTCCAGACATGCAGAAAAGTTGAAAGAATTTTGTAGTGGAGACTTGGTTCACCATATAATATTAGCTTCAGGTGCGCAGTCCAGTGATCTGACATTTATGTGCAGTGTGATCAGTACACTAAGTCTAGTGCAGACAGTGACAGTGATGTGTCACTGTGCAAACTTACCGCAGTGTTACTGATTTTATTCCCCTTCACCTTTTTCACCCGTCCCCCTCGTCTCCCTCCCCTCTAGCAGTCATCCGTCTGTTCTCTGTGTATGTGAGTCTCTTTCTGTTTTGCATGTTTATATCCTTCAGATCCCAAATGTAAGTGAAACCACAGGGTCTTTGTCCTTCTCCGTCTGACTTACTTTACTTAACATTAAACCTTCTAGGTCCATCCACACTGTCGCAAATGGCAAGATTTTCTTTTTCTTTTTTTTGCTATTTTACTTTTTTATTTTTTAATAATTTTTAAATTACAGTTGAAATACAATACTATATTGTTTCAGGTAACATAAGGATTGCAGATTTATGTAACTTACAAAGTGATTACTCCAGTAAGTCTAGTACCCGTCTGACACCAGACACAGTTGTTGCAGTGCGATCGACTGTATTCCCTATGCCGTACTTTACATCCCTGTGACTTTTTATAACGGGCGATTTGTACATTTTAATCCCTCCCCTTTTTCTACCCATCTTCCCAACCGCCCTCCCCTCTGGCAACCATTAAAATGTTCTCTGCATCTATGAGTTTGTTTCTGTTTTGTTTTTTTTGTTTTCTAGATTCCACATATGAGTGAAATCATATGGTGTTTATCTTTCTCTGTCTGGCTTCACTTACCATAATACCCTCTAGGGCCATCCATGTTGTCACAAATGGCAAGATACCGTTCTTTCTACGGCTGAGGAATACTCCACTGTATCGGGTTGGCCAAAAAGTTCATTTAGTGTTTTCCTCTATGATGGGTCTAGCAGTGCTTAGTTTTCTTTAACTTTATTCAAAACAATTTTGTTAAATTGTATTCAGACAGCTGTCATTTTAGCGTGCATTTAAAAAAAACTTACCAAAATTGGTAAGTTTTTCTGCAGCCATTTTAATATTGAAGATGGAAGAAAATACCCAATATTTTTGGCATATTATGCTTTATTATTTCAAGAAAGGTAAAAATGCAACTGAAATGCAAAAGAAGATTTGTGTAGTACATGGAGAAGGTACTATGACTGATTGAACATGTCAAACATGTTTTGTGAGGATTCTTGGTGCTATTGACATTTTAGCCAAATAACTCTTTGCTGCGGGGCTCTCTGTGCCTTGGAAGATGTTTACAGCACCCCTGGCCTCTGCCCACTAGAAGCCAATAGTGGGAAGTAGCTGACATACTCAAAATGCCCAAGTCAGCAAAGTTATTGGTGAAAATGAAAAATGGGTCTCTTATTTTGCAGAAAAAACTAAATGAACTTTTTGGCCGACCCGATATATATGTACCCATCGTCTTCATCCACGTATCTATTGCCGGACACTTAGGCTGCCTCTGAATCTTGGCTGTTGTAATGCTGTGGTGATCATAGGGGTACACAGGTCTTTTTGAATTAGTGTCTTGGGTTTTTTCGGATAAATATCCAGAAGTGGAATTGCTGAATCCTCCTTGGTCTCTTGTTACAGCCTTTGTTTTAAAGTCTGTTTTGTCTGATACAAATATGGTTACTATAGCTTTTTTCATTTCCATTTGCCTGAATTATCTTTTTCCCATCCCTTTACTTTGTGTATCTTTTGATGTGAAGTGGGTCTCTTATAGGCAGCATATATGTGGGTCTTGTTTTCTTTTTTTTTTTGGTTATCAATAGTTCATTTTCTATTTTACTTTTTTCTGTTGCCATTTATCCCTCCTACACCCTCTTCTAGTCCCTCCCTGTTCCATGATTACCACATGGTTGTCTGTGTCTGTGAGTTCTCTTTTTTGCTTGTCTTATCCATTCAGCCTCCCTGTGTCTTTTGATTGCTGCATTTAATCCATTTACTTTTAAAGTGATTATTGATGGCTGTGTAGTTATTGCCATTTTATTCTTCTTTTTTTTTTTTTTCTTCTTCTTCTTCTTGAAGAAGTCTCCATTTAACATTTCTTGTTATACTGGTTTGGTGGTGACGAATTCCTTTAGCTTTTTCTTGTCTGGGCAGCTATTTATCTGTCCTTTGATTCTAAATGATAGCCTTGCTGGATAGGGTAAGCTTGGTCGGAGGTCTTTGTCATACTTTGAATGTTTTGCAAACCCTTTCTGGCCTGCAAAGGGGCCCCTGTACACATACTGTCACTCAGAAGTGACACCCATTCCCCCAGGTCCAGATGGTTCCCTCAGCCCCCCAAGTGCTCTTGTGGGTCCCCAACCTTTTCCGTGCAGTCTCTCTCTCTTGCTTGTTGTGCCTCTGCACAATTGCCCTCTGTTCAGCTGGCACTCAGTTGTCTCAGGAGGAATTAGCGCTCTAATACCTGCTCTGGATGTAGGTATACGTTTGATGTGTTCTCGGGAGGAGGCAAGCTCAGTGTCCTCCTGTGCTACCATCTTGACCTTCCTTTGAGTTAGAATTTGCCCGTGTGAAACCAGTAACGAACAGAAGAGTGTGTATAAGAACAGAGCAGCGCAGAAGTAAATTAAAAAAGGAATTATGAAGGTGAAATATCAATTTGTATGGATATTAAAGTTAGCTGTTGTTGGATTTTCAAGAATATTGGTGTGTGACTGAAGGCTTCCCCTTCCAGTTGAATCCAAAATTCTGAGAGGCAGATTTCGAGATCACCTTCAGTGAACCTACTTCACAACCCGACCACGTTGCTGAGTGCTTTTGGAGCCGCGGTTCTAGCTAGCAGATGACTTCAGCACTCATTCCAAAGGCCCTGACAGCTGAGAATGAGCAGGCTTCTTTTCTTTCTCCCTTATCTCCTTTTCGCTTCTCTCAGGAATCTGGCTTTTTTGTTTTTTTTTTAAAGGAGAAACCAAACTCAGAAGTAGAACCAAAGAAATGAAAAGCATCAAGTTTTAGGAGAAAAAAGGACACTATAAAAGGCACTGTTTGTAACTGCTAACAATCTCCTTAAAATATGATCGACTTTCTTAAAACATACACAAAAGCACTCGAGTTTTCTGCTTCTCTTTATTTCTCTTCTTTGGGGGAAAAATGTAAAAGACTAATAATATAACTTGTCATCTGCCTCTCCTCCATCCCATCTGTAATTATGGTTTTGGTCATGCTAATATTAAATCATTAAATTCTATTCTAGGACTATAATTCTTTCTAAGATTACATTTTAACAAGAGCCTTAAAATGTCTATAGCTTTTGACTTAGAAATTCTACTCTTTGGAATCTGTCCAAAGGACACAATCAAAAACATCACAACATTTTTAGTTGCCAAGAACTGAAAACAATGTCCAGTTCCCAACAAAGGGGAATTATTAAGTAAATTGTGGTACAAGCAGACAGTGAAATACTAAGCGGCCACTAAAAACGACTTCTGGTGATACTAGCAAATGTGTATGTGGTAATGTTAAATGAGACGAGGAGGGTGACTGATAGAGTGGGATCTCAGTAGGAAAGCTTGTTGGAGAGGTTGAGGTGCTTGGAAGAAACGTTAGAAAAAAGTGCTTTTTTGTATTGCTACATCTGAATGCTAGAATAGATAGAATTGTGAGTGACTATTTCGTACTTTTCTAAATTTAAAAAATTTTCTACAATGTGCCTGCATTATTTAGAATTTACTGAGATGTACAAAAAAACTGTAAAAGGCTAGAGTATAAAATAACCCCTCACCCTCAGAAATATGCAAGGATTTTAAATGAGTTGAAACTTCCTGGTAACTAGTAACTTGTGCATTCTTTCCAGGTCAACCGGTGAGACTGCAGTCACTGCTTTTGAGATTGACAAGATGTACACCCCCTTGTTCTTCTCCAGAGCGAGGAGCTACACTGCTTTCTCAGAGAGGCCGCTGTAGGACCTCACGTCCAGTCCTCTGTCAGTGTTGCATGAATAAAAGCATATAGTGCAGAAGAGCACCTAAGTTATAAATGTACATACATATATATATATATTTGGAATTGGAATTTATTTTACACTGTTGGAGTTCTTTTAAGAAGAGTATAAATTGATTTTTTTTTCTTAATTTAAAGGGATAGTTGATTCTTGGGGTGTTTTGGTTTTGAAATTAAGAAGTTGAGATAACAAGTTATTTAAACACGTTTATGTTATGAAAAACATTCATATGAGCTTTAAATCATGTGCTTTTTCAAGCAGATTTCCGAGCAGATTTCTGTCACATTAAGTCTTCTGCCTGATCATCCCGATACTGAAATGCGTCAGGGGAGAGCTTTACTGGATAAGCATTTCTTTCACGCATGACAAAATGGCTTTGCACTAAAGGCTCAAATGTGAAAACCTGTTCTAGATTTGTTTGAAACTGCTTGACCAATAAAGATTCTAAATAAATGTTTCCTTCGAGAAAATGTATTCGGATGGTCTTCTTTAAACATCAGAATAATAAACAATCCTAGGGTAGCCAGCAGAGGCTTAAGGGTCATTGCCTCGTTCGTTCATCACCGCTTTTCACAGGCAGCCACAGACTATAGCTGTTTGACCCTGATCCTCTGAGAGATACCGATACGCTGACCTCACCCAAGCAACTTACAACTATATGACATTAAGTAAGAAAGAATGAATCCCTCAGGACTGGAATACTTCAACAAGATAACGATTCATCTTTGTTCTTAAAAGAACAGTAGAGGATTGTATAAACCCAGGCCTAACTTTTTTTACAGAGTTAAAAGTTGAGAGAGCTACTCATCAAGTAAAATGTACGTACCTCCCTAGTAACAATACCAGTAGTAATTTCAGAGTTTGTGTCTGGCCGTCTTCTACCAGATTCAGATTTCTTTTTGTTGATTGAAATACAGCTAGAGTTAGTACTAATGTATTTTCAGAAATCAGCATCTACAGCCACAGTTGCATTCAAGTTCATGTTGATGTTAAAAGACACTTCATACATTCCTGCAAAGCAGTGTGGGACAGGCCTTTTAAAAAGCTGATACCTGTTATGTTAAAGATGAAAAAAAGATGAAAACAAAACGTGTGTACAGCAAGAAGAGAGTTCTACTTAGGTTGACTCTTTGCAGCAATCAAATGTGATGTGTTCCTCAATTTAAAAAAAAAAGGGAGAAAGAAGCAACATGCCTAAGATAAGGCAGCTCTGCATGATAGGATATTAGTTTTGATAAAAGGTTAAGAGAACATAGTCAAATACAGCAAGAAAAAAATACTCTTAAGGAAAGTGGAATTTGAAGATTCTGTTATTTTATTTGCCACCACCTGTCCTTGGATTAAATGACCTATGGCTGATAGCCAGTGGATACCACGTTCAAAGGTTCCTTCATGGCCACTACAGCAACTTTGTAGCTTGGAGAGCTGAAAATATTTTTTTCAGTTTACAGTTTTTGTGTATTTAAATTTTAATACAAAAGCAATGTATATTGAGAATATTAGAATATGCAATGAATCAAAAACACCGAAAAGAGCAAATTAACTCAACTGACCTCCAGCTGGCAGGAAAGCACCACACTGACATGGCAAGACCCAGCAAGAAGAATCACCCATCAACCCCCAGAACTCAGATTGCCAGGCTTATACCCATGAAATGGAAGAGAAGGGAATGCAGCCATCAGCTCAAAGACCTGCAGATACTGAGATTGAGGTGCCTCAACAGAATAAGTTCCATCTTTCACCTCTCAATCAACAAGCCACCCCTCCCCCCACATACAGGTTCCAGTCAACATTTACTGCCTCATTCATGAATATCAGTGGACATGCAAGGCATATGAAGAGAAAGTCCCAAACACACAAGAGAATCAAATGTTAAAAGGAACACAAGGAAACAGTAAAATACAGGTAGTAGAAAAAAATTTAAAAACAAAATTACATATCCTCAGAGAGATGAAAGAAGAAATATATCCATGAAATAAAAACAAGAGACTCTAAAAAGAAACACCATTGGAAGACAGATCTTTTGGATATTACAAATGTAATAGCTAAATTTTAAAAAATTTCTGGCAAAACAATGTCAAAACTGGAAGTTACCTTAGAAATCATTTATTGAACAACCATCCCAAGTGTGCAGGTGAGGAAATGGAGAGTAGAAAGGTGAGGTGGTTTTCCTGAGGTGGTCAAACTGGAACCCTGACAGATTCAAGAAGACTCACGCAAAGTGTCTAGCAGTAGGAAGCACTCAGTAAAGTGGGTTGTCCCGCCCTGATGAATACCTAAGGCTCCACCCCTTACAGTCTAACAGGTGTGCCGAGGCAAAGAAACATGGCCCAAATGAAAGAACAGATCAAAACTCAAAAAAAAAAAAAAAAAAACTAAGCAATGAGACAGCCAACCTACCAGATGCAGAGTTCTAAAACACTGGTAAACAGGATGCTCACAGAAATTATTGAGTATGGATGCAAAATAAAGGAAGAAGTGAAGGCTATAAAAAGTGAAATAAAAATATACAGGGAACCAACAGTGAAGGGACAAAAACTGGGACTCAAATCAGTGATTTGGAGCAGAAGGAAGAAATAAACATCCAACCGGAACAGAAGAAAGAAGAATTCAAAAAAAGTGAGAGGCTTAGGAATCTCTGAGACAACTTTAAACATTTTAACATCGAAGTCATAGGAGTGCCAGAAGTACAAGAACAAGAGCAAGCAATTGAAAACTTACTCAAAAAAATAATGAAGGAGAACTTCCCCCAATCTGGCAAAGGAAATGAACATGCAAGTCCAGGAAGATCAGAGAGTCCCAAAGAAGTTGGGTCCAAGGAAGAACACACCAAGACACATTATAATTAAATTACCCAGGATTAAAGATATGGAGAGAATCTTAAAAGCAGCAAGAGAAAAGGAGACAGTTACCTACAAAGGAGTTCCCATAAGACTATCAGTTGATTTCTCCAAAGAAACCTTGCAGGCAAGAAGGGGCTGGAAAGAAGTATTCCAAGACATGAAAGGCAAGGACCTACCTTGAAGATTACTGTATCCAGCAAAGCTACCAGTTAGAATGGAAGAGCAGATAAAGTGGTCCCCAGATAAAGGAATTCATCACTACCAAGCTCTTATATGAAATGTTAAAAGGACTTAACTAGGAAAAAAGAAGATCAAAACTATGAACGGTAAAATAACAAACTCACAACTATCAACAGCTGAACCTAAAAAACAAAAACTAGGCAAACAATCGACCAGGAACAGAATCACAGAAAGAGAGATCACATGGAGGGTTAGCAGGGATTATCAATGTGGGGAAGTTACAGGGAATAAGAAGCATAAATGTAGGTGCAAAATAGGGGGACGTTACGAATAGTATGGGAAATGGAGAGGCCACAGAACATATGCACAACCCGTGGATATGAACTAAGGCGGGGTGGGGGGGTGCTGGAGGAAGGGAGGTTCGGGATGGACAGGAATAAAGGGGAGAAAAAATGGACAACTGTAATAGCATAATCAATAAAATATACTTTTAAAAGGTTTATAAATAACATCTCAATAAAGCTGTTTAAAATTCTGAGGCACTTGTGTGTTAAGTGTGGAGCAAAAGGCTTTAAGTTTATAGTGGTTATCGCATTTATGCTCATACACATAGGTATTGTCCCATTTATAAATAAGAACAATGACATTGAGAGTTTAAATAAACGTGCTCAAGCTCACCCCAGTTACTGAGTGGTAGAGCACGCCTACTGACTCTCTAGAACCCTTGCCCAGAGCCAGAGCCAGGAGTCCAGTTCTGCAGGAATCGCATCAAAACTCAAACATGTTATAGTTCCACTGGAGCTGAACCAATATGGCTTAGGCCGGCACTGCCCAGTTCAAACATAATTTGAACTACCTATGTAATTTTAAGATTTCTAGAGCCACGCTACCAAAAAATAAATAGGTGAAATTAATTTTGATTTCATTCTTTCTTAAGATTCTGTTTATTTATTTTTAGAGAGAGGGGAAGGCAGGGAGAAAGAGGGAAAGGATTAGTGACTGGTTGCCTCTCACGTGTCCCCAACTGGGGACCTAGCCCACAACCCAGGCTTGTTCCCTGACCTGGGATCAAACTGGCAGCCTTTCGGGTCAGAGGACAATGCTCAACCCACTGAGCGATACCAGTCAGTGCAGGTGAAATTAATTTTAATAATATACTATACTTCGACCCAGTGTATGCAAAATAGTACCATTTCAACATGCAGTCATTATAAAAATTGTTAATTCTTTATACTCTTAAGATTCTAAATCTTTGAAATCTGGAGTGCAATTTATATTTATAACGCATCTCAGTTTGGATTAGCTATATTTCAAGTACTTGGCGGTTGCCTGTGGCTCAAGGCCACCATAAGGGAAAGCACATCAGGGGAAACTGAGGGCAAGTGGATGATTTATGCCAAACTCAGCCCTCCCAGTTTCTCAACTGGTGAAATTGGCCACAGGGTAAGCCAAGCATGGAGTCAATGAATTTCCACTTACTCTTAGTCTCAGCACCTCTGTAACACATTGTCTGACTCCACCAGAGAGTGTCCTTTTTCTGTTTCCAAAATGCCCCACTTCACCCTCTAGCCTAGCAGTTACTCCCTTCCATTCTAAACTTTTGCATGTCAGGGTCCCTCCACCAAACTCTGGGTTCTTTGAGAACAGAGGGCATTCCTTTTAAATTCATGGTTCCAAAGCACCTGTGTGCTGTGACCATTAAATAAAATAATATCTTGGGAGCACTGGACCCATTCCACGGGTGGGCCTTTATTGAAAAAAAAATGAATGAAAGCATGATTTTGCCTCCAGGTGACACTCTTGCCCACTCTTATTTTTGCTTTTATCCTTCCTAGGAAGGGCTGGGGTGGAGCTGGATTTCACATTCCTAGGAAAACAGGAGCACTCAAAACCTGATGATTGGCCTTCAAAGACGCAAATGACAGGGGCTAAGAATTAAAGTGTACATCCTAAATGAAATGCCGTGTTAGTGACAACTCTGGCTCCTGGCATGCTGAGCTCCTCAACAACTAACCAAAGAACCCTGGTTTTCTTGGCCAGTTTTTACATGGCCAGTTAACCTTCCCTGTTTGAGGAAATTAAATATCCTGTTTTGAAATGAATAGGAAATGGGTCCTGGGATGAATCAGTGGGTGGTGGGGCGGGGTATGTGTCAGGAGAGGACCAGGGAAGATGGGGAGGGGCAAAAGAGAGGCCAAGCTCTTTCCTTTTGACAAGCAAATGGCCCCATTTGTGACTTCTTTATACTTTAGGGCCCTAGGCCTCATCTCCCACAGTCTTCCTCCCAGGGCAGAGATTTGGTACATCACTGTTAAATCCGCTCCAAGCTTCCATACTTGCATTTCCTTCTTGTGAATCTGATAGACATTTGGTTGTGGAATTCAGAGTCACAAAAGCATGCGAGATTGTTCTAAGGATGCCAGCTGACACCAGACACCGTGTGTGTGTGTTTGTGCGTGCAGAAGATTGAGGGGAGCCAGTGTGAAAATCTCAGCAGCATGGGCTTCTTCCTGACTAAATGGATTTCTGTGCAGGCTAAACGTTCCTCAAACACTGGAATATGCACTGGGTGCAGTAAGTTGAAGCAAACCATATAAGCAAGGTGACCATACAGTCAATTCATTGTTCAAATCGGGACACTTTCCAGTAGAAGGAGGGGCGTGTTCTGTAAGGACACTGCGACAACAGGCATGCACCTTGGCTGTCGGGCAAAGTGGGATGATTGCCCCTCTACACACAAGGCATTGCCAAGGCCCTACCACCAGCTGCTCATCAGATTTAACTTGGAACGAAGGTTATTTCTTCTGTTCTGGCTACTTTTCTTCCTCTTGACAGAAAAGAAGAAAATGCCTTTGGTGTTTCCTAGGGTATGAGGATGACTACCTTGGACCTGCTCATTTTCCTCAGAACCTCAACTTCCGCATTCGGCTAATAGGGGCTTTGGTGCCAGGGGTCAACAGCATGAAAAAGTCCGGTATCTGTATTTGGTTTCTACATTCCTCATGTCTGTTTTTGACTTCAGTCTGATTTCTCTCATGCCTGGCTGATTGCATCCAGGTCTGGACCTACAACACCAAGTCAGATGCTGAGTGGTGTCTTCCCCTTGCCTTATAACTTACATTCCCTTGAAGTAGAAACCTAGAAGCAAAGCTTCCTCTCCTGCCTCATTCCTCCTTCATCCCCACCTGTGGGGTGCCTCCCCCACGCAATCACCTAGAGGAGTGGGTGTATTGGGAGCAATGACAGGAGCTGGGCGTAGTGGGAGCAATCACACTAGCTGCGAGGTGTGGTGCAAAGACCACAAACTGGATCAAAGGACACGATCTCAGAGCACCTAGCACAGAGCCTGACATGTAGTAGATGCTCAGTAAATGTGAGCCAACTTCCGGTCAGACCATCACAGTGAACACTGGCAGTGGAGGGAAGGCCTCTGAGGCCTCTCTACCACCCTTGGGTCAGTGCTGCTTCTTGCCCGGGTGCCCCTGACTCATGCCTACAGCAGCAGATGCTCATGCCATCGGGAACAAGTGATAGCTCTTCTAGATGGAGGGGCTTTCAGCTACACATCCTTCAAAACTTAAACATAATTCTTTTGAGTCCCTGGAGCCCAAATAGGAAAGAAAGGATTGTACTCCCCCAGACACGAAGGAGTAAGGTGCGCCCCTCGTCCTGGACCTGGGAGTTGAAGAGCCCTGGGTTTGAACTCCCTCCCTCACCTGCACTTGTTTCCTTAAAGTCACCTCTCTCTGTTCCTCACCAACCAGTGGATAAGACTGCCCGTGATGCGAACAAGAATCTGGAAGTCTAGAGCAGCCTTTAGGCTTGGGGTGGCTTCGGGGAATGAATGGAAGGCACTGTTCCTGCAAAGGCTGATAGAAAAAGAAAGGCGTGGGAGTTGGTGGGAAATCCTTGATAGCATGTTTGGCAAATTTCAATGATTTCCTAGTCCTTCTCAGAAGGCCGTGGAAGAGTCAAGAGAAAATTGGGGTATTAAGAAGTTCACAGAACCAAGTTAAAGAGCAGGAGGAGAGGGAAAACATAAAAGAATACAAGGTAAAATTAAGCAAATGCCCAACCTTGTCCTTGGGGACATTAGTTTAAGAAGCACAAGTTTATAACCCTTGAGACAAAATGACCAAGAAAAAGGAAGCTTGAATGTCCTTACATTTAATGTCCCTTCCATACCCAGTGGCCTTTCTCTAATTGCTGAATGACATTTCAATACATCTATTCTGAGAACTCTAACCTTGAGAAGAATTGAGTAAGACAAAGAGCAGGCTGGCTCTTACTTAACGATAGAGTACAAAAGATGACCTTTATAAGGGTCAAGGAGACTATAAATAGAAAATCCCTGTTCCTAGCGCTCTTCCTCTCTTCCTCCAACTCAACAACAAAAACAAGCATCTGAAGCAGAAAAAATAGTCTCAAAGCAGACCTGAGTTAGTAAAAATAATCTTGAAGAACTCAAAGAATTAGGGAAAATATAAAGGTCAACAAATTTTGTCTTAAGAAAAAGTGTTGAAACAGGCTTTTCTTCTTCTCCTGCTGAGACTGCCATGAAGCAGATTTCTCTGGGTGTGAGGACAGTCACCTGGGGGGCTGCCCTGTGACTGCACCCTCCAGGTCAGTCACTGGGGGGAGTATGGGGCAGCTCTGTCCCTAGTCCAGCTGGGGCAGGATATTCCTTTCCCTCCTTTCCCTACATTTTCCATTGACACAGCAGAAGGGGAAGCATCTGTGAGTTTTCCAAACTTCTGGGGAAACTACTGGCCCAACTTGAAAACGCATAGGTTCAATACTCAATTCTTTCCTGTATTATTTTTTTGGGAAATGTGTATTTCAAAACTCTTTTTTTCTGATTATAAAATTAATATACCCATTTTGGAAAGTTCAGAGGGGCATTCTTAGTGTTTCCTTGCCAGTTTTTCACCAGGAGCAGAACTGGCAGGGCTTGGGATGGGGAAGGAAAGGGTGAGTGGGCACAAGGGCGGGCATGTCTGCGAGCCAGGTGTAACTCTAATGCATTGTGACCGTTGATGTGGTAACACTAATTGTAGGACTGGGAGCTGTCAGATTAAGATTAGGCTTCTCCGATGTGCAGGTAGCTAGGTCTTTCGCCAGCTATAACCACTGTTTCTCACAGTTTGAGAAACATTGTCTTTCAAAGCCTAGTTTCCTCCTCGGTACAGTGGGGAGACCTCTGTTTGTGTAGATACACTGTGTAAGGTTCCCTGCAAACTAGAGATGAAACAATTATACCAAAGCCTATGTACTCTACAGACAGTGCCATTAACCCTTAGATATGACTCTACCCCTCTGCTTCCCCGCTGGACCAAGGGAGACAGCAACCATCTGATTTAGTGTGATGGGGACGCAGAGGGAGAAGTCCGGGGCGAATTGGCAAAGATTGCCTCTCTCTCTCCAGATCACAGAGCTGTTCCCTGGGATTCTCTGTGCAGCCCTGGGAAGATGCGGTCAAGGGCACGAATTGTCAGAGAGTTGCAGGCACCTCAGGAAAACAGTGGGTACACTGACCAGGAGGCGAGGCGGTGTTTTACAGAAAGACACCCTTGGCAGTTAGTGGCTATTGGGATTGAAATTTCCTCTCTTCGGTTACCCCAGTTACCGCCTTTCATAAATGCCTGAGTTGAGGCTGATCCTATGTGAGCAAAGGAATCGACCAGAAGACGTTCAGGACCCAGGGGACTGACAGAGGGATGGGACACCTTCAATGAGGGGACAGGGAAGTGTGGTTGTCTTTCCTCACTCACCGGCCATGTGGGTTTGAATGTGGACCCATTGCTCCCAGTTTTTCTTCCTCTGGGTTTTTCTACCTTAGTTGCTGTTGATGTTTTGGGCTGGATGATTCTCTGTTGGGGTGGTAGGGTGAGCTTTTCTGTCTACTACAGGATGTTTAGTAAGATCCTTGGCCTTTACCCACGAGGTGCCAGTAGCAACCCCCCTCCCAGGTGTGACAACCAAAAATTTCTCCATACATTGCTAAATATCTCCTGAGGGGCAAAATCACCCCCATCTGTGCCCTGTTGAGAACAACTGAGTCACCCTGAAGGAGGAAGAACTAACCAGAAGGTTTGAACAAGTTTTCCGGTAGACAGAGAGAGATGGTTTCAGGAACAGCCTTCCTTTGGGGGGTCAAACTCACTCAGCATCAAGGCCCAGCTAAAACATGACTCACTTTTCCTTAAATGGGTTATCCTAGGCTCCAGTCAAGGTCCTTCATCCTTGATCTGACTCAAAATCTCTGTGTGATGCCTTCCTGTCTTCCTTGGCTCTAGGAAAGCTTTCTGCAACTGGTCTTTATCTCCCAGTTGATTCCATTCTCAGCTATTGTTAGCTTTTTTTTTTCCTTAAAATGTTTTATTTATTTATTTTTATAAAGAGGGGAAGGGAGGGAGAAGGAGAAGGGGAGAAACATCGATGTGAGAGAGAAACGTCAATCAGTTGCCTCTCCTGTGCGGCCCAACCTGGGACTGAACCCACACCCAGGCATGTGCACTAATTGGGAATTAAATTGGGCGGCCTTTTGCTTCATGAAACAACGCCCAACCAACTGAGCCACACCAGTCAGGGCTGTGTTAGTTTCTTTTTTCTGCTGCAACTAATGACTGACAACTTAGAGGTTTAAAAGAACATAAATGTATTAACATACAATTCTGGAGGTCAGCAGCTTGACATGGGTCTCAGCAGCCTAAAGCCAAGGTGTCTGCAAAGCGGCACTCTTTCCGGAGGGTCCAGGGGTGAATCCCTTCCCTTGTCCTCTCTGGATTCTAGAGGCTGCCCATGTTCCTTGGTGTACAGCTCCCTTCCTCGTTTTTCACAGCTGGCAACGATGCATCTCTCTGACCGCTCTTTCTCGTCTCATCTCCCTCCCTCTCCCTGACCACAGCTGGGAAAGGTTCTCCACTCTTAAGAACAAATGGGATTAGATTGGGCCCACCTGGGATAATCCATGGTGTCTTCCCATCTTAAAGTCCTTTGCTTAATCACATCTGCAAAGTCCCTTTTGCCACACTGGTTTTGTCACAGTCCGAGTGGGCAGGCCACGGATATCTTTGCGGGCGGGGCCCACCGTTCTACCTACCGGGGCTGCGAGCACTGCCTGTGCCCCGTCAGCACCACCAGACTCTGAGCCTCTGTTTCTGGCGGGGGAGGGCAGGCTACGAGCTTGGTGTTTCCGGAAGGCAGCGTCATCATGTCGCTATCAGCCGCAGCACCACAGCAGCAGTGCAGCACCCGTGATCATGCCACCCAGCGTCACGCAGTTAGTCTACCTGCCTTCAGTCGCCTATAGATGAGCTTTGCCACTTCCACCAGCCCCCAGTCCCTTTCCTCTGGTGCCCAGAAATACGAAAAAGCAGGCCTGACTCCCTAGGAGGGGGTCTAAAGCTAGGTCATCCTACCTTGTGCCTCCTCTCTCCCCACCCATAAGTGTGATGGCTCCGACCAGCCGGTGCCTCCTCCTGTAGGCCAGCGGCATGCGTGCCAGCCCACCTGCCACCTGCACACCTGCGTCTCCCCCACACCCCATCTCTTCTCTCCTCACTGCAGGATACCCGGGGCATAGACTGGCTCATGAAAAATGTGAAAAACAATGAGCAAACACACAGATTAACTCACAGGATCCTCGCAACGACCCTGTGAAGTAGTTGCCACCACCCTTTATTACCGGGGAGAAAACTGAGGCACAGAGACATTCAGGAACGTGCCCAGGGAGTGGATGGCGATGGATTTACACTCAGATGAGCTGGCTCTGAGCCTGTGCCTGGTCCCCTAGGCTCCCAGGCCTCTCCTAAGAGGAGACTATTACACTCTCTTGGGAAATACAGTGCTCTCTCCTGCCTAGATGCATTTGCACTTTTCAGGAGCACAAAGGAGTACTTTGTCCAAAGCAGGGGAATGCACCCAACCAAGGGAGATGCGTTCAGATTGGGAGCCCAATGCAAAACGTTTGTTCTGGTTCTGCTCTTTACTGGCCAGATGGTTTCGGGCAACTAATAAACCATCTCTGAGCCTCCATCTCCTCATCTACAGAAGGGGGTGGCAGTAACAATGCTGTAGGCACAGGGTTGTGGCAAGGATCAGAGGAGAGAAGGGACAGGAGATGATCTGGTAGAAGGCACTATTACTGTTTGAGTGCGAGCTTTCATGCTTGTTGGGAATGAACTTGGGAGAGACACCCTGCTGGCCCTCACGTGGCACCATTAGGTGGCACCTATTCCTTCAGTAGAAGTCTTTTCATTCATTGCCACTGACTAGATCAGGACCATGTCACCTCTTGCTTGAACCTATACAGCAGACTCCTACCAGGCATCCTGCCTCTGTTCCTGCCCCTGACCTATCTAAATGCCCCCAGATTAGACTTACTGAGTCACAATCTTGCTGTTATTTCCAAGTTACAACCTTCGACAGCCCCACTTTCCATGGCTGGGTCTGCAGGGTGCCACAAACGAGCCAACCATGCAGACAAGACATGTCTAGCTGGGCCCTCTGTGGTTCATCTGAAAGGGAATTGGACACTTAGCTCCAGCTGATTTTCTACATGAAGCTAGATCTTCCCATGTGTAAAGAGAAGCTGGGAATCTCGGTTGTACATGAAATGTCCATATTTTTTAAAGTTGACTTAATTTCAGTCAAGAAACACACAGTACAGGTCAAACACTAGCCATCTGCAGGATGAATGGAATCAGCCAGTGTTTGGTCTTTGGTGTGCGGGCTAAATCAAAATGAGGGCTTTGCAGGCTAGGCTCAGAATGATTCGACAATGACCTCCCTCTCCAGTCTTCTCTCCTATTGGGCTAGCCAAGGGCAGTTCTGGCTCCCAGGACACCTGAGGCGCCTCCCTGTCTCTGCGCCTTTGCTCTGCAGGCTCTGGAATGCCGCCCTTTCTCCCAGCTCCTCCAGCTCCACTTTGAAAGGTATTTTTTCCTACTGGAAGGCTTCCCTGATTTACCCCAGCCAATGAATTATTAAATAATGATATACAACGTACTTTCTCTGGGCCTAGTGCACTCTGAAAGGTTTTTACAGGAAATAACAAAACCCACCTGTAATTTCACCTCTGCTGTATTTTCTGCCATATACCGGCATACGCACACACCAGAAGTCTTCAGAGAAAAGTTGTGATAGTAAATTATAAGCATCTTGTGTGCCGAGACCCCTACACAGAGCCTCCCCCAGCCCCACCACCACTAAAGCCCCAGGATCTGCCTTGTAGGTGCTGCATGACTGAATGTTAAGGCTTCTCAAAAGCTTTGACTTTATGCAACTAAGCTGAGTTCACCCCGGCCAGGCTAAACTCAAACCCAGGAGACCGTGGCTGATTGGCTCACCCGGCTGGCGCTGCATCCTTATATTTGCTGCAAACAGAGCAAAACCCCTCTTCTCACAGCAACCCCTCCACAGGGCTCCACTCCTACCGTCGCATGGCCAGCACCCTTGATGCCTGAGTGAACAAAGCACCCTCACCCCCTGCCCCTGGGGTGGAGTGGATCCAGGTGCCAGCACTGCTGATGGGCGAGGAGATGGCAGTATCCTCTGGGTGACAGGAAAGCTACCCTGAGGGGGTAGCTCTTGGGTTTGGTGAATTCAAGTTAGTATTTATCTTACTACCATCTTAAAATGTGAGATCCCAGAGGAGCCTCAGAGACATTAAAATCACAGGAGGAAACTGAGGCCCAAGGCCAAACAGGGTGTGCCCCAGGCAGGATCCAGGACAGGTAACTGCACTTTGAAGACTTTTTCCCACTAAGCCACAGATTGTCCACTTCCGCCGTTTGAAGTGCTCTAGTGAAAAGTCAGGGGAGATAGCACCGGGATACAGTTTTCATAAACTCCATTCTTCTTTTTTATTAAAGATTTTTATTTATTTATTTATTTATTTATTTATTTATTTATTTATTTATTTATAGACAGAGGGGAAGGGAGGAAGAAAGAGAGGGAAAGAAACAGCAATGTGCGTTTGCCTCTCACGTGTCCCGTACTGGGGACCCAGCCCACAACCCAGGCCTGTGTCCTCACTGGGAATTAAACCAGCAACCTTCTGACTGGCAGTCCAGTGCTCAGTCCACTGAGCCACACCAGCCAGGGCTCATAAAACCCATTCTTGTAGCTGTGCAAAAATGGGCTTCTGACTTATCTTGAATGTAGCATCAGGAGGGTAACACTTGCTGCTCCTCTAGCCACCCTCCCCCAACTCGGTGCAGCTTCCTAGTGGAAGGCGGGTGAGTGGCGTGCATCCACACATTTCAAACCCCTAACAAAATATTTGCCATAGGAGCCCTGACTGGTGTGGCTCAGTTGGGTGGGCCTTGTCCCACGAAGAGAAAATTTGTAGGTTCGATTCCTGGTCAGAGCACATGCCTGAGTTGTAGGTTCAGTCCCCAGTCGGGGCTCATGTGAGACACAACCAATTGATGTTTCTCTCTCACACTGATGTCTCTCTCCCTCTCTTTCTCCCTCTCTAAAAATAAATAAATAAATAAAATCTTTTGAAAATACTTGCCACAGGAGAGGACAAAATGAGAAAACTTTCACAGGTAATTTGCTGCCAGGTGTCACAGCAAACTACGCAGCACACTACCTGTGCGCGGATTTACAGTCTGGCATGGCTTGCCATGGGTCCCTGGGAACATTCAAGTGAGGAAGAGCCACCATTTCAGTCAGAAAGTTCTTTTTTACACTTGCTATTTTCCAAAACAAGAGACTACACTGTTTCCTTCTCATGCCCACGCTGGGCACCCCTGCTGCCGAGTAAGTCGGTATAGGGACGGATCTGCTGCTGCTAAGGCCATGACCTTCATTTTACAGACGAAGAAACTGAGGCTCCAAGCAACTCAAATCATTCATCCATCAATTTGCCGTCACATCAGTGTTCCTGGCCCTGTTCCAGGCTCTGGGGATACATCAGGGAGCAGGACAGACATGGTCCTTGCCCTCGAATTCCTTCCAGCCTGGCAAGAAAGAGACCGTTGGTAGTTAGAGGAAGCTGGAGGGAAACAGAAGATGGCCCCCCAAAATATGCCACTTTGGCATAAGGATGCTTTTCAGCTGAACGCAATTGAGAAGCAGTACACTGCAGAAAAAGCTCTCTTCCTTCCCCCTGTTTGCCTGCAAGGTGGGCATGAATTTCCCTTTGTGAGGTGTCCACCTCTCTCATACCAGGAAGGGGAGGACTCCAGACTCACCGGTCCAGAGCTGGCACTGACAGGAGTCTGTACTAACAAACATTCCTTCAACAACCCTATCACCCGTGAGTTCCCCATATGTTTACCTCCTCACAGTTATCACCCCCAAAAGCTAAGAACCCTTTTCCTGCACCTTGTCACTTCTCTGTGGGTTGATTCCTTTTTGTATAAGCCTGTGGGTCCAACCATCTCTTTGGGGGGTTTCATTTCCTTTCTGTGAAGTCCTTCATAGACATGTGGAATAAAACTTTTTATCCTGTTTTATCTTTGGCAGCTGAATTTCCAGGGTGCCAGTCACAGAACCTGAGAGCACAAAGAAGTTTCCCTCTCCTACAAGATCTCCTGACACTTAGTGCTGAGCCCTGCCTGTCCACGGGGCCGATGCCACACTCTCAAGTGGGTGGTGAATGAGATTCCCCTGTCAGTTATTCAGTCCTCGATCCTTGCCTGCTCCCTTTACCCAAACCTGACCTTGTCACCACCCTGGCCACTTCCCTAAAACAGGCTTTATTTTGAGAGGGGAGGCTGGAGACCTCCTCGATCCTGATGGCTAGCGTTTTGGAGGTTTCTTGGCAGCAGCTTGCAGGGTCAGTAGCCCAAAGCAAGCTGCGTGGCCCAACTGAAGGAAAAGAGACCCTGAAGAGAGACACAGTTTCAAAGAGACTTTTGCTTACAGTACAATTACTTAGTCATGCAAACAATGCCAGGCTTGATGGCTTCTGGGGAATGCCAAGCATTTCTCAAGGACTTTATTATCGTTTGAAGTCAGCCTTGTGACTGCTGCTCATCTGCAGCATGCTTGACATCCAGGCCCAGAATTCTTCACCTCCACCCAGAATGTCATGTCTCTGTCCTATGGGTAAGCTCTGGCAGCTTTTGTTATCACAGAACCAGTAAAGTCCAGCAGGAGAAACCACAGTTCTCTGATGGCACAGAGAGATGGAGACAGAAAGAACTGAAACGCAAAGACACACGTGTGTCCGTGTGTGTGCTGAACTTTGGGGCCACCACGGGAGAAGGAGCTTTGCCGGGCCCTGATGGTAGAAACTCGATAAATGTCACAGGAGGTCATGAGTACCTAGCCACAGCCCCTAAGTCCCTAAGTACTGTGCAACAGGTATAATAACCCAGGGGCTCAATGTGGTTGCTCAGTTTAGCAATTTGTCCTGAAGTCTGTCCCACCTGCTATGGGGCAGTCCCTCTCCTGCTTCTCGAGCTGGGGAGCCCTGAAGGTGGGTCAGGAGCTCTATGAGAGTAGACTTGAACATTTCCATGGCTGGGATACAGGCAGGCTCAGATATGGCCGAGAGACTTGAGGAGGGTGGGGAGACTTGTAGCAAGTGATGCTATGGGGAGGGCACAGTGAGGATCCTTGCGGACAAATCACCATGACTGCTAAGGAGCGTGGTGGAAAACCCAGGCTCAGCACCAAGACCAGGTCCTGGAAGAAGCTGTTGTCGGAGGGCAGCACACCCCACCCACCCCGACCACCACCCCTGCGGCCAGCCCAGAGTGCATCTCTTCAGGGCGACGCCCCTGGGAGCAGCTGTGTGTGAGAGGCGGGTGGGGAGCGAGGAGGCTGCCCCATTGTGATACCTGATAAAGTTAGCTCTGAGCTGAGCGCTGGAGCAGACGGTGAGGGTGGCCAGGAGTCACCCGGTGCTCCCTCCGCACTCTAAACGTGTTGGAGGTCGAGGCAGCTTATATCACTGTGCTGCGTGGGCACTCACAGGCCAGGGGAGGGTGGCAGAGATGTGGGCAGAGGCCCTGGTGGTGCCACAACAGATGGGGAGAAGCAGGCCGATGTGAGTGCAGGGAGCAGCAAACAGTGGTCGTCTGTGAGCTGCCCCCCTTCCACTCACCCCAGAGTGTCACATAAATCAGAACTCGGCCACAAAGCAGGTGGAGTGACTTCAGGACAAACTGCTAAAGTGACTGACTGTCCCTGACACCCAAACACGTGTGCTTAAGACATCCGTGGGTTATGCCTGTCACATAGTGCTTGGGGACTCTCGGAAATGCGTGGGGGAAAGGAATGCACTTCCGGTGGGGACCATGTGGGCTGCTGAGAGCTGAGAGCAGTCAGACCCTTCATACCTAGGTGGCAGTTTTTAGGGGCTTAAAAAAAAGAGAAAAAGAGGAACATTACTACATCAAGTAGATATATAACTACAGAGAGGCATCCTAATTTCAGAAATATTAGAAAATGGTAAAAACGCATACACACTTTTTCATAGAATTGAGGTGACTGTCATATAAACATGGTGACATTTATATTCATTAGCCAGAGAAGGGTGTGTGTTTAGGTTACAGGAGGGTGTCGGGTAAACTCAGACACTCACACCTGTTTCAGGACAGTGATTACAATTTAGGAAGGCCTCGTTTTGTTCTGAGTCTCACGATGGACTCTCTCAGGGATCTTCGGCAAAGCCCCTCGGCTCCCGAGGCTGAACTTTCCAATTCAGAAATAGGAGGAAGCTATAGAAATATTATCCATGGCCTCTCTTTTGTCAGAAAAATTGCATTTAAATTGTGTTTATTATAGTGAATTTTAGCTTGTTATTTAAAAGAATCAAATGGCATATTCTTTTCAGAATTTAAAAAGCTCTTTTAAAAAATATTTATTTATTTTTCAAGAGAGGGGAAGGGAAGGAGAAAGAGAGGGAGAGAAACATCAGTTGGCTGCCTCTTGAACATGCCTGGACCAGGGACCAAACCTGCCACCCACGTACGTGCCCTGACCGAACTGGTGACCTTTCGGTTCATAGGCCGACACTCAACCAACTGAACTATGCTGGCCAGAGCTAAAAAAAAAAACAACCAAAAAACAAAAACAAACAACAACAACAAAAAAACCTCTTCAAGGAATAAATGTTCATCCCCTAATTTATATGTAAATATTTAAAACATTTTTGGTGAGAATTAGGTTGGCTTATTGTTTTTATTTCAAATGGGTTATGTAGGGATTGTAGCATGTTTTGACTTTTCCTCTTGTGGTGTTTCCTGAGAGATGGGGAATGAATGTTCCCCTTCTTGAGCCTTCCCCTCCAAGACTATTCATGGCAACCGTTGGGAGCGACCCCCCTCCTTCACCCATGAGCGATTTCCCCTGCTTCCCAAGGTTTTGAGCATCGTCGAGCTGTGAGACAGCACAGAAAATGCTGTTGTGTTTGACAGCGCAGGCTCAGGAGCAGAACTACCTGGGTTCAAATCCTGGCTCTGCCCGGTAATAAGCTTAACGTCTCAGGAAAGTTACCTTTCTCTGAGCCACAGTTTTATCACTTGTAAAATGAAAGTGATGATAATAGCATTGACTTCATAGTGTTGTTGTGAGTCTTAAATGGGTAAACAAACAAATGGCCCCTGACATAGAATCCAGGGCACAGTAAGTGCTCAATAAATGTGAACTACTAGCTACGAAACCAGCAGGACCGACCTGATGTAATACAATTAGAGGAGCACCCATCTAGCACATACCAGTCCTAGAATATTTCCCCATCACCCAGACAAAGTAGATTTCCAACCATTCAAGTCACTGCTGGGCCAGATTATTGTCTCATAGGGGTCCCTGCTAGAAGGCAGGCTTTAAATCTTGCGAGGGTAACTTATTCAGACCCTGGAGCTGAAAACCAGACAGAGAGGGTAGATGCTCTCCATCTCCCTTAGAACCAGAGCAAAACCAAAGGGCACCCAAGAGGTGGAAACAGGACAGACTTTAAAGGTCTGCCACGGGCGTATAAAGAGCCTCAGCCGACAGGGAACTGACTACAAGTTACTTCTCTCAGAAGAGAGGACAGCATCCTGTCCCCATTTGTGCACGGGAAGAAAACCGTGTGCTGGCATGAAGTGACACGGCGGTGCGTGAAGGGACAGGAACTCCTGGCCCTGCACGTCTCACCTCGCATCAGCCTGAGGAACACCGTGTCTCCAGGTTACTGTCCGACTACTGCAGTTTACTTTCTACCAAAGGAAACACGAGTTCTCATGACAGACGAAAAAAATCCCCAAGGCTTAGCAGAGGATGCTTCGAGTTCCAAAATAATATTTTTCCCTACAGGGCAAAAGGTGGCTAGAAAAAGAAACACATGGGCTATGTTTCTTCCCTTCTGGTCCAGGAAGACCTGTTCTGGAGGTGGCCTTTATGTAGATATTTGCATGGTGAAAGAATAAATCATTAAATCACCCAGGGCCAGAGACCTTCTGGTCAGAAGCTAGACAAGTATTCATCCTGTTTTGAATGTAAGGACGAAAGTTTGGGAATTGGTTCTGGTTTTCAAGGTCATGCCCTCCTTCTCCCTGGGTCACCATGGGCCACTCTTTTCCCTCCACGCCATCTGCCAACACTCCCCTCACCCCACTTTTGAACAGTCACCCTCTCACTCATCCTCTGAGCCCGGAGGGGCCTGTGGGCTGCCAGGACTCATGGCCACCTGCCAACCATGACCTGGTGTCCAGGTCCAGCTTCACTTTACCTTTTAACTGCACTTTCACGGCTGTTATGTTCTGTGCTTGAGCTTTATAGGTCTTTTGTAATTTGTGTGGTTAATTTTCTTTTTTAAAAAAAGATTTTATTTATTTTTAGACAGAGGAGAAGGGAAGGAGAAAGGAAAGGAGAGAAACACATGTGAAAGAAACATCGATTGGCTGCCTTCCACACACCCCCAACTGGGGACCTGGCCCACAACCCAGGCATGTGCTCTGACCGGGAGTTGAACCTGCGACCTTCCAGTTTGCAGGCTGGCACTCAATCCGCTGAGCCACACCAGCTAGGGCTGTGGTTACCACAGCTGGAAACCAATGAACACTGTTTACATTATTGAGTCCATGGAAATAGGTCACCTCAGGGCCACATAGGGGACAAGGATTATTTCTCCTTGTCTGTGGGCTTACATTTCCAGCATCAAGATCGGATAGATGCCAAGCAAGCAGTCTTTGCTTTAGAATGCCTTCAGAGCTTGGCCCCCAAAAAGCAAGCATGAGAAGGGTTTTATCCTGGGGAATAAGTACCCTAGTAGTAGCTTTAGTTCTCCTAGGATAGATAATTCCATGTCTTTTGAGACAATTCTTGGATTTTACGTTTTTTTATTCCCTAGGTTCTGTGTTTGGACGAACACCCGCTGAGAGGGCCTGACTGGTAGCAGCAGATCTGTAGGACCTCCAAGGGTTGGTACTATTTTCAGGGCTCCCTCCCCTCCTTCCTGCCCTTCAGCCCAGTGACATGACGCTCTCCACCGCCTCCCCCAAGAGTCCTGCCTCCGCCATCTCACCTCTGAGCCTCCTCGTGGAGGTCAGTATGCAGCCCCCGCACTTCCCACTGCCCAGAAATTTGCTGATATCTCTGCTGTGCTCATTATCCCCCTTATGTTCTCTTGGCTTGTGAGTTGATTATATTTTTGTACGTTATTACTGATATTTAATAAGATCTCAGGAAGAGGTGGCAAAAGCATAAATATGTTCTGCTTGAACTAAAAGATTATGATGTTCCCACTTTGGACATTTTATTCTTACTACCTGTTCACTGAAGTCAGAATAATTGTCTCTACTGTTGGTTTTGATTAGCCTTTGATATTTCTTTACATTTGGGCTGCTCCATTAGTTACACACACTGAGCATTGCTAGGAGCCTCGCACTGAGTCAAGTGCTAAAGCAGACATGTCCGGGTTACGCACACGGATCGCGACATTATAAAACATACACTCCCGTGCTGTAGTAACTAGGAATATCCATGTTCCCATCTTTTGTTGTCTTTTATGCTTTTTCTATTTGTATCTTATCTTGACCTTCATAGACCTGGTTCCCTTCAGACAGGTGTGATGTCTGATAACTTTCTCTACTGGTGGGCTCCTGGAACCAGCCAAGGCTCAGTGAACACGGCCAAGACAGTTCATGTGGCTCAGCATGGGGCCAGTGTACCTGTAGGTGCCCTGTGAAAACTGGTCACGTGCAACACCCCACTAAGAGAAATTCCAAAAAGAGAACCAGAGAAAAGAGAAGAGGCAATTATTATGTTTAATGAGGAAGTTGAATATTTTATTAGACTATTACTTATTGTCCTACAAGGCCATTGCTTCACTGTATAAAAATAGCATCAGCAAACACAGCATATTACAAAATTAAGGTAGTATGGTTTGTCACCTGACATTGTTCAACAAATAAAGACATCTCCACCACCAGTTATTTCCAATAGAAAGATTATTAAGTATTTTGACCCAAATCCAGAGATGGATGTACACAAGTTACATTATATAAGGCTTATGACAATATTATCCTTGAATTATATAATCTTATAACTAGTTAATACCACAGATAATTTCAAGAATTCTTAATATTATAACTGTAGCCTAGCCTAAAAATTATAGGGTATTGGGAAAAAGATGTATATTCTGTTCATCTGCCATCACTAGAAAGTTAAGGACTATTTTCTCCCAGTAGCATTGTTCTAAGTAGTTTCTTTTTCCATTGGTACTGCTAAAAAGATGCTATTTTAAATCTTCTCTCCACCACTAATTTAAAAGAACTATGCTAGATTAAGTTGTTTTATACTTCTTTATTTAGGGGGTTCCATTTCCGCTCCTAGGTAGATTTTATGTATTTCTCATGCGCTTCTTCACTCCTTAGAGCATCCAGTTCTGCAGGGTCACTCAGTGTCATCTTGGTCACCAACCAGCGTCA
Organism: Anoura caudifer; assembly: GCA_004027475.1. Classification (NCBI taxonomy): domain Eukaryota; kingdom Metazoa; phylum Chordata; class Mammalia; order Chiroptera; family Phyllostomidae; genus Anoura; species Anoura caudifer. The sequence goes on from PVKU01003348.1 coordinate 127,106, forward strand.
CAAGGTTTGTTGACAAGTCCTGGTTTTTCCGAAAGAGCTTCATGAATCTGTTATCTTTCCGATAGAGGAGGACAGAGTTCACTAGCAGCTTTCACATTTTCCAAAGCACCAAATTTGTCTCATTTGTTCAAGTTTGTCCTGACTTCAGGCAGACTGCGGTAGGCAACGTCTACTGAAGCTTCCAGCACAGACTCGCTGATTCCTGCTGTTCTAGTACCTCTTTAGATTGTTATGCATTTATGTTTCTGTCAGTTTTGCACCAAGAGCAGATCGAGGCTGGTGTGCAGGGACCAGAAGGTGCCACCTCAAGGCCCCAGTGCCATAGCGATGTTCACAGTGACAATTACTTTTAAAAAAGTAAACGAACGAGAGCATCTCTCAGAACTGAAAGATCTGGATGATCAGGTAAAAAGTATCAAGAAGTGTCTTGTACAATGAATAAAAAATAAAAAGACCCACACCAATGTTCATTATCACGATATTTCAATTAACCAGAATAATGAAAATATCCTAAAAGTGCCTAAAAAGAAAGAGTAGGCCATAGTTATAGGACTAGAAAACAAAATAAAATTCAGACTTCTCAACAGTAATGCAGGAGGCTAGAAGACAGTAGAGCAGTATTTTAGGAAAAATATGAATTACTATAAAGAAAAGGACTTTTATTGTTTGGACAGTGTTTGAGGCGAGCCTATTGTTGTTTATATAGGAAATTAAGCAATGCAACGAGACAATTATCAATTCTAGGAGAAGCTAACTGCTGTCTAAAAAAAGGAAATATAATTATAGTGTACCAAATAGCCCAGCTGTAAGCAATTCATAAAAGCAGCAATTCTAGATATTCATTTAACCAAAGACTATGATAAAACTTTGATTCAACAGATGGTGCTAAAATAATCTAATATCCACATTCAAAACTAAAATGAAGCTTAACCCCGGTTACCACACACCATATAAAAAAATTAATTAGAAAGGGAACACTCACCTAAATGTAAGAACTGAAAATATAAAAACTTCTAGAAAAAAACATAAGAGAAAATCTTTGTAGCCATGGAATAAAGGGAATACAAAAACTAGGAAACAATATTTGCAAAATATATATCTGATTATAGGTTTTTATCCAGAAGACATATTTACATTTGCCCAGTTACCCCAACCCCCACTGCCTACCTCTGGACCCCATAAACCTGATCTCGGATTCTAGAATTTGGGTTTCCTTTTTCAGATTCCACATATAAGTGAATCTTTCTTTGTCTGATTTATGTCATTCAGCATAACGCCTTCATGGTCTGTCCATGCTGTCACAAATGGCAGGGTTTCCTTCTTTTTTTATGGCTAAATAGTGTTCTGTTGTTTATCTATATACACGATGACCTCTTTATCCACTCACCCATCAGTGGGTATGCTTCCCTGTCTGGGCTATTGTAAATAACGGTGTGACAGCCACGGAGGTGCTGGCAATCCCTTTGACATAGTGATGCTGTTTGCTCCAGACCTATACCCAGAAGTGGGACTGCTGGATCATATGGTAGTTCTACTGTTAATTTTTTTGAGAAACCTCCGTACTGTTTTCCATGATGACTGCACCAAATTACATTTCTACTAACGATGCACAAGGGTTCAGATCTAGATCATCTTAAGGGACAGAGATTCAGAAGCATTTCATTGCTGTAGTGCTCCAAACCCACGTACCTCATTTCTTCATCAAAATTCCACTTGCCACTCTTGCCCGGCAGTGAGTACTGATGGTGCGGGTAAGAGGTGTAGGTGAGGAGAAAGGGATCTTCCTGTGGCGAGTGGCCGGTAGTGGAAGGGTAGTAGCTGTTAAGATCCACGTGCACCTTCTCTTCGTAGAGATCAGCCCCTGGATTTGGCCATGATGGATGAGAGCTAGTTTTGGTTGCGGGGGGTTCCACTGGCATCTGCTGGGAAAGGGGTTCTAAGGAGCTCTGGGAAGGGGAGAAGTCGTAAGACCAGCTGGTCTGAGGAAAAGGGTAAGTGGGGCAACTGCTGTCGTTGAAAGGATTTCTCCCCAAAGCGGCGTTTTTATTCCACGTCTGCAGATCGCCGTAATCAGAGCGGGCTCCGGAGACAGAGGGCTGAAGCAGGTCTCCGCTACTGTAGATCCGGCTGCTGGGCACTTTGCACTTCTCGTAGAGCTCCGCGGGGCCCATGGAGGCGGTGGGGTCTGCCAGGTCAGTGGTTCCTCCCAAACTGTAACTCTTAAACAAGCCATCGTTCGGTGACTTCTGCGGGGGGGCGTTAGCCATTAAATGTCCACTGTCACCAGCAGGCAACTGGATGCCTTCCTGGAAAGACCAAGCTAAAGGTAAATTCCCCCAACTCTGTGTTTCTGCTGGAACAGACTGGAAAGGAAAGTGAAGAGTTCATGTTGATAAGTTAGGCCAGTTGACACACCCACCCCAGGTGCCCATGAGCTCCCCTGCACTCATGGATGCGCCGCCAGAGTCTCCTCACCCCTTACGTGCTAAAGCCCGAACACGCAGAGCGGCCCCAGCACGGCCGCCCGGGGCCTGAGCAGCAAACGCCGCTCCCGATCCCATCCTAACCTCACTAACCGGGGCTCCGACACGGGTGCGGGTAAACGTTTCACCCTCAGAGGACAGCCTGACATCCTAAAGGCCGCTGTGAGAAACTTACAAGTGCTGTGTGAGGAAAGTGAAACTACAGTGTCAAAGCTTTATCTTAGACTCAGTACAGCTCTCAGGGGATCTCTCTCTCTCTCTCTCACATTTCCCTCCTTGCCTTTTCCACTTTGTAGTGCTGTGTGGAGTCCAAGGCACTAGGGTCGTTATTTTCATTTTCTCAAGACTTTTCTAGAAACTCATTCTGCTGAATCATAAATAGGACTTCTAGACCATGAAGTGGTAAATATATTTCCGTAAGTGGAGGAAGTATATTGTTTTCCAGTTAATTATCAAAAAAGAATCTAGTTGAGAATTAAGTAATCCTCTTGTTTAGGTAAAACTATTGACTAACAAGAGGATGAGGGGTGGGGAGAGGCTGTGACCAGGGAAAGGAGGTGGGAAGAACTGCCCTTCGACATGTCCTGTGGCCGGGAGAAGGGATGAGGGGCCAGTTATTCAGGCTTACATTTCCTGACAAGAGACACAAGTTCTATATTTTTTTAAAATGTAAAGTACATTTAGAGCCTCCAGGGATGGACTGGCTCCCTTTCTGCGCTCCTGAAAAGAGCTGCGGAGCACTGAACAGTAGAAAAATATAGGACTTACTGTCACGATCCAGCAGACAAACCTGGAGCACAACGTAACCCCCATGAGGCATGGACTTCCCATCACAGCCTCCCCACCCCCGCCCTGATGACTGCTGCTTTCAGAAACTGCCTTGTTATTTCATCTCAGCAAGGAGTGCTAAGGAAATACAGGTGCCCCCTGGGCAGCATGGGTTTGAACTGTGCTGGCCCACTTACGTGTGGGTTTTTTTCAGCAACTACCTGTTCTGTTTTTGATCTGAAGTCGGGAGTCTGTGGCTGCAGAGGGCCACCTGTCTGCACGGATCTACTCCAGTTTATACACAGGATCTGAGCACCTGTGCATTTCAGTATCCACGAGGGGGTCCTAGCTCCAGTCCCCTATGTATACCAAGGGGCAACTTAAGTTTTGGGGGAGTTGAAAGCTACATGCATATTTTCAACTGCTCAGGGCGGGGGGGGGGGTGGGTCAGTGGCCCTAACCACTGCATTGTTCAAGGCTCAGCTGAGATCTGTTTTAGGGGGGGAAAAAAAGAAAATTTGGTGGGGGGGGGATGAGGCTAACATTTGTGGAGATCATTTTAGTTAATTTTGTTTTTATCAGAACCAAAATATAGAGTGCCAAATATAGGTTAAGTGCTAATTCCAGTCTCTTTTTCATTGTAGCAGGGAAGAAACTCCTAAAGTTATACAGAACATATAACTGAGAGCATGCTACGAAGGTGGTAGACATTAAGAGGGAAACCTTGGGTTCCGTTTCTGGGGCAGATGCCTGCTGACAGATGAGCCCGACGGGAAATGACTTCCAGCTCTCGTTTGTAGGTGATGGGTGGAGAGTTGCAGGAAGTTTCGAACACAGGTGGGGAAGGGCTACCTTTGCCTCTGGGCCCCTGTTCGGCTTCAGGATGGAGGAAGACGGAGTGTGCACTTTCTTCATTGTTCTTCTTGCCTCGGCTTCCAATTTGGTTTCAGGTTTTGGATGATCATGTTCTCCTTTTGACTTAAAAGAGACAGGACATAAAATAAATAACCGGGTGGTACTTCTGGTGTGTAAAATTTTACCCTAAGAGTGGCCAAGCCTTTTAAGTGCCCCGCATACCCACCCTGCGCTTTCTAGCCTGCCTGTTTTTGTTTGCGTTGCTTGTCTCTCACCCGAGCGGCAAAGCCAGATTCATAGGCACACCAAGCAGTGCCTGCTGCACACGATCTCATTTAACCTGCAGCACAGCCCTGAACATACACACCGTTGTTCTCATCACCGGTGTACGGAACGGGATATCGAGGCGAGGAGAGATTATGGCACCGGGGTCACTCCCCCTAGTAAGTGGGTAAGCTGGGATTCAGAATGTGCTGGAGCCGGCCGAGCTGAGAGCCACTCGTTGGAGATGCGGGGACTCCTGTGAGCTGGTTGTTAAAAACAGCCGACAGCTTGAAATCAGCCACGATAGGAAGAGTGTTAGCACCGGGACCAGCGAACCCTACAAACCAGAACAGTTCCTCTCTGCAGGTGGGATGACAGCATCCACCGATGCAAACCCAGGCCGTCTGTCTGCTGGGAGAGGCCGCTTTCACCACTGCATGGGGCGCCGCCCCCACGTTTACTTCTTAGTACCCAGATGTCACAGAAAACTGGGGTGAAGTGTCTCAGTCCACAGAGCCCTGCCGAAGCCAGAGCTGGAATTTACTCTGGGGTTTGTTGGAGGCTGCCACGTGAGGCAGGGCTGCCAACCTGAGTGTGATCAGATCACTAACCCCTCAGGGGCCCGAGCCAGAGGCAGGCAGCCAGCTACCCTCCAGGGCTCGGCGCTCGGCACCTCTGTCGAGGTGTGGGGTAGAGACACTTGTTCACCCAGAGTGTGCCTTGCGGTTGGTATTGGGTCTCCTTCACCTGGGCATCTCTGGTATGAGACTCCTCCTCATACTCTGTAAACATTTCTTGAATTAAAGAGAAATGCACGTTATCACTCTAACTCAAATCCAACCTGGAAAAATATGAAGCGTCCGTCATGCCTCCAGAAGTTGGTGACCGGGAAGCCCCCGTGGCCTCGGCAAGCAAGTAGCTTCAGAGGGCTGTCGCAGTTGGGGCAGCGTTTCCCTGCAAAGGAGCAGAGAATGGTGACCTTGCCTGGCTGAGCCATGCCATCTGACTCCTGAGTGTGCGCAGCCCCGGTGGTGGCAGCCTGGACTCCTGGACAGAGAGCACACCTAGGCACAGCTTGATGCACTGCTGACAACTGGGCATTACCCCTGGCCCCCGGTAGCCCGGCCACCATAACGGCCCAGGTCGGTCTCATGTGCAGACAGAGGAAATGGCCTATAGGATGGGGTATTTCACAGGTCAGGGGGGAGCACCTCTGAGCAGAAAATCCTTCCCTCGTTATTTACTGATACTTGAAATTCTTTGTAGAGAAGAAGAAAAAGTTCTTTTACTTCATGGTTAGAACTCAGGGGCAAGGGCTAACCCACGTGGGACAGAGAACACAGCTACCAAATCTCCACTGAGGTGTAAATGACTGATGTTGAGTCCTGCCCTGAGAGCAAGTCCTGGAGACAAGTTACAAGGACAGAACATGAAGTAACTTCAGATCTAAGTGGGCAAGTCATGGGGAATGTTGAATGGATTTCACAGTCTAATGAATATGACAAAAAAACAAAATGAGCACCTATTTCAGCGTGCGATGATGGCATCAACCTAAACGTCATGGAGTGAGTCTGACCGTAAGTTTAGTCCCAGTGCTCCCCCTGAAAACCAAAGCACTGCTTGAGATCACACAGGGACCCATTCCCGGAGAGGTCAGGAGGCGAGTCTAAACAACAACTTTCTCCTGAGCTTTACAGGGGTACACCGATGAATTAGTGTTAGTCCTGTAAGTGAGGCATCCTCCTTTTAACAGAGCCCTTGAGTCAGGTGCCTTAACCCAAGGGAGCAGTTTTAATGTGGGTGCTCTGGCCACGGCAGACCTGTGGGGCAGTCCCCCCACAGGGCACGAGGGGAGTGGCTGGTTCTCTTTAGTACATTCTATATAGGAACACCCTGGTCTCCACTACACTCCAGTGTGAAGGTTGGGCCCTTGGGATGTGCTGGGAAGTAATGGCCCATCTGGGCAGGAGCCTTTGAATGAAGTCAGCTTTGTCCCCAAGGCCAGCGAGCCCTACTCACTCTGCTGCTTCTGCCGGGCTTTGTCACAGATGGCAGGTCTCAAGTAGATCTTGCGGCCCTCCCTGGTGGAGCAGTCCCGGCTGCACACCACCACACCCAGGCAGGACTTCTTGAGGATGCGTGAGTTGTGGTTGTTGGTGTTGCGCATGGCCCAGCTGCTCAGGTGCCTCTGCGCGCTCCTGTCCTCCGCGCTGTAGATGAACTTCTCGTAGGAGTCCGGCCATTCTTGGAACCAGTCAGTCTTCTTCACATCCTTACGGAAACACAAAGGGTATCATTATATTTGAAGCTACAAGACACAGCTGTCCATCACTGCAGAGCCAACAGACACGAAGGTTGTTTTGGCGCTCAGGAGCTAGGTGACAGGCCTTTGCAAAGACCAGCCTGGGTCCAGTTTGGGTGCTGAGACCTGAGAACTCAGCACAGCAGCAGCGACATGACCGCTATGTCTACTGAACCTCTGCTCCCCGGACCACAGTGAGCTGGGGTTCAGCCCCCTGAGTCCCACCTGATGGCTGCTTCTCTAACCCTTGGTGATAAGAGTTGGGACCATTCTCACTGAGACTTTTTGAGGGTGAAGTAACATTACTGTGCTCTGACACAGTGTGGAAATCCTTGGGGCAGGACAGTGAGATACTATCTCCTACCACAGTGTGGTTTCCTTATTAAGAAGGATAGGGTTTATGCAAAGTCACCAGCAGTGGGAAGGCTGGAGAGCCCTGGTGCAGGGGGATTCAGAGAGCCGCTTCCTGCCCTGAGGAGATTTTCCTCCCTCTGCTCCCATAGCCGTGTCCCTCAAACAGGGCGGGGAGTAAGGAAGAGCTGACTGTGACCAGAAATGCCTTTCTTCTTGCCCAGGACTGGCACTATGCCCTGTGCATGAACATCCAACTACACTAAGGCACCCAGTCACTAGAGCCTAAGTTATTTGGCTTTCTGTGCATGTGTGTGATAGGGATAACAAGACCTGAGTATGTCAAGAGTAGTTTTGATAATTAAATATTAGTCACTGATGCATGGCTCACACTCCTTATGCCCTGCTTTGGTTCAGAGGTGCTCCATTTGACAGATCCCACCTGGTTCTTAGAGTGAGAATTATTAGGCAATCTCAGGCATCGGACTTGGGCTGTGTCATCCCCACAGCTTCCAGAGACCTGCCATGACATAAGAACATTGTTCATTCAGAAGATTCCAGAAGATCAGACTAGAAGATTCTAGGCAGTCCAGAAGGAGCGATCAGGGTACTGCTGGTGTTGACTGAGATAAAATTCGAGTTTAGAACACGCCAAAGAACTTTGTAACCTGAGACTCTGGGCAAGTTATTTTTGTCTCTTAAGCCTCAGTTTGTTCTTTTCTGAAATGGGAACATTGATAAAACACTTCAAACGGTGCCGCAAAGAGCAGGTCTGTAAGCCTCATATGATAGCCGTGGTTCGGATGAAATGTCACAGGAGCTAAAGCAGATCTGAGGAAATAGGAGAGGTTTTACGTACTTGAGAGGTTAGTGGTTAAGAACTTGGGTCTGCAAACTAGGGCCCATGGGCCAAATCCAACCCACTGTCTGTTTTTGTAAGTAAAGTTTTATTGGAATGTAATCATGTCCCTTCATTTGATTGTTGTCCACGGATACTTTATTTCACCATGGCAGAGCTGAGTAGCGATGGCACAGACTGGATTGCCCACAAAGCCTAAAATATTCACTACGTGGCCCTTTACAGAACGTTTGCCAATGCCTGGCTAAGAGCAAGGCCAGTGGAGGCAGATGGCCTGGGTGTGAGTCTTAACACAGTTCCTTGCCCTCTCAGTGCCTTTTCCTCTCTGTACCAGGAGCACCTACCCCACAGGGAGGTTATGAGGACGGAATCTGTTAACATACACAAAACATTTAACACAGGGTTTGGCACATAGCAAGTTCCACATCGACCTGAACTGTTACTCTACCAGACCTAGGGCCATACACAGCGAGCCAATGTGATTGTAGGAGCCACCAGCTTTCAGGAGAAGAAAGGCTCACATAGTGGTCACTTCATGCTTTAAACCTCACCAAGCCAAATGCAAGACAGGAGTCCAAGCACCTACCAAACAAAGCGTGATTGGTGCCGCTCCAGTTCCACCACTCGCCTTCTCAGGGCGCGGACAACAGCTGGCGCTTTTTGCTCAAGGGCCTGCTGTGCTGCGGGAAGGGGTGCCGGCCCAGAAGAGAGGGGTGAAAGGACACGAGTCACAGAGTGTGGCCCCTGGAGGAGCAGCCCCCTCTCAGCAGCTACGTTAGAGTTCCAGGAAAGAGGCACAGTCAGGCCCAGATGCTGAACAGACCGTCTGCTTCTTCCAGGTCTTCCTCTCTCTCCTCAATGTCTCAGGAATTCTGAGCCGGATAAAATTCACAGCCCCAGCCGTGAGAGAAATAGCTCAGGCAGCCCCATCTCCTGCTTTCTCCACCCACTTTCTCTCCTCTGCCTTCTGATCTAAGCTCCAAACAAGGCTCTCTTGTTTTCTTCACAGAAATGTCATAGAAAGCATGACACTTTATCCTCCAAAATAATAAAAATGCAGGTTGAAATGTGTATCTTTGTCTAACAGTTTGGACTGTAAAATCTACTGGTGGGTTTTAATTACTCAAACACAAAGCACAGTTGTCAGGGTAGCAGAGGCAGGCCAAGGGAGACTTGGAACAGCTGAGGTTTCCATGTTCGGGAGGTGAGAGGGACACCTTTAGCCTGGTCAACGGCATCAATCCCAGGAGCCAGGAGGAGGGGACGGTGTTAACGAGAGCAGCTCAGATGCTGCTGGTCAAGTAGCCGCCCTGTTCCTGGAGGGGAATAAAGATCTCCGCTCTGTCTCTCTTTCCCATTTTCTCTCCGTTTAATGTATATTTTGACCTCCCTGTAGGCTTCTTCTTTGACCCATGGGTTATTTAGAAATGTATTCTTTAGTTTCCATGGGTTTATATCTTTTGCTATTAATTTCCACTTTGATTCCACTGTATTTGGAGAACACACTCTGTGTTTTAGTTATTTTAACATTCTTGAGGTTTGTGTTAGGGGTCACAATACGTTTTACACTCTACAGTCTTTCAAACGTTTTTTTCAGCAGCCCCTGCACTTGTGCCCTAGGTTTCCAGCACCGTTACTAATGCAACAATTTTGACAAAGAATGGACTTGAGAAAATTACCAGGAGTAAAATATTCCAGCTATTCTCTTGCTTATTTATTTATGCCCAGTCTTCTGACCTGGGTGCTTTGTGGAATCCTTGATCTTCTGACATTGAAATTAAGGAAACCCAGGTCACAATAACTCAAAGGCACCTAGGTGTGAAGTGAAGGTCAAGGATTTCTGAGAGCCTTTTAAATTTCAGGCACAGAAGCGATAAAATGTAAAAGAAAGAACAATCATTTCTGAATTGTGTTCAGCAAATCTCCACAAAATATTTTCTTTCCTTTTCTTTTTTTTTCTAGATCTTTTGTTTATTTTAATTTCTAACTTTTCATGAGTAACTCTTTGTTTTTCCTCTTGGTTAAGAAGCTTATAATTTAAGGGGAATATCCTTAAGTTTTCCAACATGTGATTCCAACTAATTTATATTTCATAACCTCATTGGTAATATCATTGGAGCTTAATTAATGTTTCTATGACCTCTGTGTGTAATTTTTTACTGAGACTTAATCCTCTACCTTGCTCAAAAGCTTTGAAACTCTAGGCAATCAAAGATCACCCTTCATCCTCTCCTCATTCTAATTTACTTAGCTACTTAAAGTTTTAATAGAGTACCTTGAGAATTAAATATATTCTATTATACAAAATGAACAAATTAAAATCAAAATTCTGAAATAAGGCATCAAAAATATCTACATTGCCATGTTTTATATAAAATTGGTTTTCATTTTGAATATAGTCTAGTTTCATTTAAAGCAATTGCCCACCAGGTTTTCTTTAATTATAATAGCTTTGTCATTCCTTGTAAATAAATGTTTCCAAATAAAACAAGGATAGCAAACAGATACATCTTAAAGCAAATCAGAGGCAAAAAAGAATTGGATATTACTTATGGAACACAGAAAAACAATTCAAGCAATAATTTGATTTACATACAACTTTTCAAGAACTTATCTCATCTGAGAGAACTGAAAACCAAACTCCAAGTGTTATCAAAAAGAGAAATTCAATTCAACAAAAGATTTTGAGTTAAATCAAGAATTCCTGCTGTGGCTAAACCTGCCATTTCCTTCCTTTGTTAAGGGGTCAAGACAAGGACAAAAAGTTCCTAACTTCTCAGACCACATGGAAGTGAGCCAGAGTTACCCAGCTTTCAAACCGGCTCTGCCACCTACTTCTCTCTTCCCGTCTCCCTTCCACTTCCCACTCCGCCCCACTCAGCAAGGGCCCTGCTGACAGGCAATCAGAAGAGAGCTCTGCACCCACTGGTGCAGTAAGGGTCCCATCCGCATCACACCAGAAGCACAGGGCAGCAGATTTCTGTCCCCAATCGCAGGGGACCCAGTGGCTACGGAGGCCCATATAGGTGGCCCTGCCCCAGGAAGTTTAAAGAGATCAAGAAAACTGGACAAAGAGAATGAAATCATGGGTGTCTGCATCAGACTAACATAGCATGACCTGATCATGCAGCCAGATAACAATTGACAAGAGACCCAGAATCTAATACCTGTCAGCTCTCTAACACCAAAACCCAAAGATTACTACAACTGGCTCATTCTGATTATATTTAGTCGCATGAATTCACAGAAAGAGCTAAAAAATTCACCTTTGCTAATCTTTTTTTGCTCATCCCCCTACAAAAGCTAAAGAAACTTTTTCTGGCTAAAATCATGGTCTAGGAATTAACTGAACTGAAAATGTAACCTCTTTGTAGTTGACTCACAGGGTTTTGGATTGGTCTGCATTTCTATTTAACCTATGTATATCTTTATTTTTCTCCCTATAAAATACGTACCTCAGCTGTGTGAGTTAATGACTCGGTGTGGATTTGGCCTTGGGTTTACTCTGAAAACTGCTCAGGCTTGGGAACACAATGATTCAGAGTGTTTGCTGTGGTGTGGTTGGAACGCCAGTCATTTTGCTCAGAAAAACTGGCCGGTATTAAGAATGGAGTGGGTACTCTCACCTTCTTTCTGAAGTGGGACTATTTAGCAGCAAAAGGAACCAATTCTCTTTTCAATTTTCAATCAGAAAAAAGAGAAAGAAATTCCTTAGGGATTCAAGGCTCTCAAGTATTACAATCAGGATTAATGACACTTTCTGGGACCTCATGGCAAACATTTTTAATGAAAGTAAAACTAAACCAACACTAAACATTTGCTGCTTGCACCAAGAAAACCCTAAAGCAATTATACCTGAACTTTCAAAATGCGAAATTGGCGTATTAGGTTGGCCTGGAGTAAACAGACTTTTCTCAATGACGGTTTTGAGTAATTTAAGTGCCTGCAGGTCTGGGCTGCCTCCCCAGGGACGGGATTAAGGAGAGATGGAATCGAAATAACCGCAAGTTAGAGGAGTGGCCAGAACAAGTGAAAAGAAGGTTTGTAAAGACATCTATGCAGCTAGGAGAAGGAGGAAACAAACATGAAACAAACTGGGGAGGGATGGTTCATTGAGGGCAAGTAGCCTCTTGAAACCCAAGTCTGATCATACTGCTTTCTAGCCCAATAAGCCTAATGGCTTCCCACTGCCTGCAAAATAACCCAGTCCTCCTAGGACACCCTGCTCCTGAACTCCTTTCCCCGTCCACAGCCTCCCAAATCTCCTTGCTGGACACTGCACAAGCTCCCTCAAATGCAGACTTTGAATAGCTCCAGACTCTGGTGCCCTGCTCTGCCTTCATTGTCTTGATTGCTTCCTTCACCTGTTCTAATCCTCTCACACTTTACAATGCACATCTCTGGAGAAGGCCCTTTGCCAGGGGCTCTGCCTTGCTGTCCATACGCAAGTCACGCTGAATTACACACTTCCCCTTCCCAGCACCTCGAACGTTTTTCTGCACGGCCCCGATTCTCTACTTGGGCACTTACCTTGCTCCCTTCACCCGGATCCTGAGTGCCTCCATGGAAGTTAGCACAGCTCTTCCATGGGACCCCTGTGTCCCTGAGCCTGCCATAGTGTCTGGCATATTCTAGTCACTCAGAAGAGGTCTGATGTCCCAGTAAGGACATTGCCATTCACTGTTGTCAAAAATTAACCTGTAAATCTTGATTTATCTGCGACCTGTACAGGGGTATGGTGTTTCCAGGACCTGAAGAGAATCAGGATTCATTCAGGTGACCATCGTGAAACTTGAAGCACACGAGTGGGTTAATAGGAAAGGAATTTGATTTACAAGTTGCAGGAATTTGCCCACAGGTTGCAGAAATAGTGATCCTGGCAAGAACATAAAATTATGAAAAATAAACGAGAAATTCTTTGTGTGGGTGGGATAGAGAATAAAATTGGGGAAGTTTATAATAATTACAAATCATTGCATTGGACCATTTAAACATTTTTTTGCAAATGTCCAAACAGGTGGTATGAAGAAGAGTAATTGCCTAAGGGACTCAAGAAAAAATGGTCCACGGCCAAAAACAAGCCAGGGCAACGCTGCCTAACACGGCTGCCCCTTGGGAGCACCACCAAGGCACGGTTCGGCTGGGAAGGCTCCAGGTCTGCTGGAAGGAAGTCTGTTTAACTTCGCTGAAGCTAGCGTTCCTCTTTTTCTTTCTTCACAACACCCATTACGATTGCTCGTGACTTACGCTGCACTGAAAACATTTTGGGAAATGCTGCTCCACACGGTGCAGAGCTTTAGGCGGGGTGTGCAGGAAGTGCTATTTTCACTTCACCGAGGAGGTGCCCAAGACTTCAGAAGATCGATTTGTGTGGAGTCACACGGATTCTAAACAATGAAGCCATTTGTTAATCAATTCCATATTTGTCATTTGCTGTTTAATATATACCTGGCATTGTGGTGGACCTGCGCCGACAGTTCTAGAATCCTAGACTATTAGAATAAAAAGTTACATAAGAGACCACCGAGTGCAAGCACCTCATTTCCAGAGGAAAGAGATGTCAGAAAAGGTAACAAACTCCTGCCCGAGGCTCTAGGGATAAAAAGCAGCAGAACTGGAATTCAGTGCAAGGGCTCTGTCTCCATGGCCCCTGCTTCTCAGAGTTCGCTGCCTGCTTCCAGATTTGTGCACAAAACATAAAATCGAGTACCTGTGGACATCCTCCCAAGACCTTTTATTTTTTCACCTCAAACTGGTTCTTGATACAATTTCAAAGCCAGTACAAACCCAGATGAAGATGGTGTTGTCTCTGCTTAGAAAATTTTAAGGGATATCTGCACTTAAAAAAAAAAAAAGATTTTATCTATTTATTTTTAGAGAGGGGAAGGAAGGGAGAAAGAGAGGGAGAGAAGCATCAATGTGTGATTCCTCTCGAGTGCCCCCCAACTGGGGGACCTGCCTGGCAACCCATGCATGTGCCCTGACTGGGAATCGAACCGGCAAGCTTTTGGTTTACAGGTGGGTACTGAGCCTGCTCAGCCACACCAGCCATCTGCAGTTTAATCACTTCCCTAGTATATTTAACGAAGTAAAGGGCACTTAGCTAGTTCTATGAGAAATCAAAGTTTTTCTATGAACTATAAGCGATACATTTCCAAAACTGAGTGCGTATTTTTGTTGTAAATTTTTCAGTTTAATGCCTTGGGTCTCTGAGAATGCTTTTATTTTCGGAACTCATGTTGGAACATGCACTTTCATGAGCCCTGAGACTCCCTGCTCTTTCTTTCTTTCGTCTACAGATCTGACGGGTATGGACCCTCTGCTCCTGAAAGAGTGGGTGTGAGCACCCAGTGCTCCCTGTCATTGCAGGGGCCTCTCGGACCCCACTGTAGTTCCTGCTCTGGGATGTGACATTTGAAAATCATTTGTGAACCTGCTTACTTCAAGTCTTAATTTTGAGGATGCTCAGTTTGTACTTGGGAGTTACCATCATGAAATTAGGAACAGGCAGAAATACTGGAGAAATACACTCCTGAGCCAGGGGTAATTAAAATTTACCTTAAAATTTTCCCTAAAACAGCTACAACAATCACAAACCAATGAAGAGCAACTGCGAAGACAAATCCCTAAAACAGACATTACGACTTAGCTGTGATTTAATCATCCTTAAATGAATGGAAAGTGGGGCACACTTAGTATCCACCACTTTCCCAGCACCTACCAAGAGAGAACGTAAGGGGGGATTTGAAGAGAAACAAGAGAGCCCTGACTAGCATGGCTCAGCGGGTTCGGCATCAAACCACAAACCGTAAGGCCTCTGGTTCGGTTCCCGGTCAGGGCACATGCCTGGGTTGCAGGCAAAGCCCACGGCTGGTGGTGTGTGAGAGGCAACAGATGCCTCTGATTTTTCTTTCCCTTTCTTTCTCCTTCCCTTCCTCACTCTCTAAAAATAAATAAATAAAATCTTAAAAAAAAGAAACTAAAGGAAATTTTTTTTTTAAAGATTTAAACATAGAGAGAAATAAAAGAAAATTAGAGTAAAATTTGGAATGATCTGGAAGCCTTCATCAGAGTGAAAATCTGGAATGGTTATAAATCAAGACTGTGGACTCTCCATTCCCTCTCCACTGCTTGGGATAATTCAAATTACTCGTTCCCTGGAATCGGGCAGACTCGCCCAAACTTTTCAGTACTTGGCAGTGGTGGTCTCCAGCCTTAGCTCTCTTAGTCACCCTTTTCAAACAACTTTCAGTGAAGCATCCTTCAGATATCAGAGAGGGAGGTCAAGAAAGTCAGTTTTAAACAATTAATGTTTTCCACCAAATTAGGAGTTAAAAAGTCAGTTGCCAAAAGCGAAGGGGAAGGAAACATGAAATGAAGGCCGTCCCACAGCTGGAAAGCAGCCCAGTGTGTGTGCTGCTATGAGACCCAGAGGAGCGTGCTGGTCCCGCACGAGCTCCACCTGCCATTGGACCTTCCAGATACAGATTTAATTCAAAGCCATTTCGATAGCAAATATGGTGGTACGGGAGCGTGTCCATTATGAAGAATTAATCTACGGGCAAATACATTAGCGTGGATTTTATTTTTTCAGCTAGCCAGGGTGGGTGCAGCCTGAGCCAAGCCAACTTTGAAGGAGCAGGGAAGTAGCATTTTCTGTGCTGCAGTCTGGAACGAGGGAGGCGTGCAGTGGGGGGCAGGGCGCGGGGTCTGCTAAGTAAAGACTCACTCAAATCATGGGTTTTGACATCTTTTAAAATTCCTCAGTGGGATGTCTAGCTGAAGCTCTGGAAGAGAGGAGTTTACCCAGGTGGGACCCCCACCAATTTCCTTCCAAGTCTTAGCAAGTTAATAGTTAAGGCTTCATAGTCAAATACAGAGTGGGGCAAAAGTAGGTTTATGGTTGTGAGTACATGGAAACAGACTTTATTCTTGTATTATTATTTATTAGTTATTGCATTATTTTCTCTTTTTTTTTAGATTTTATTTCTTTGTTTTTAGAGATAGGAAGGGAGGAAGGGAGGCAGGGACGGAAACATCTCTGTGTGGTTGGCTCTTGAGTGCCCCCTACCAGGACCTGGCCCGCAGATGAAACTGGTGACCCTTTGGTTCTCATGCCGGCAGTCCACTGCGCCAGACCAGCCAAGGCTAATCATCGTATTGGTTTCCATACGAACAACTGTAAACCTACTTCAGCCCCACCCCACCCTGTAGTGAAGGCACATTCTTACAGCAAGTACATACCTGTGGCAGTTTTATATCATTAATATCCCAGCTTATCCCTTTGTTCTCAGAATCAAATTCCTCAGGTTCCATGATAAAGTCAGGTCACCCACCAGTTTCCGTCTATTCAGCTCCCCTCAGCAGCGCTTAAGAATTTTGCTCTTAATGTGATTGGATGAGTCCACTCAAGCAGCTTACACCAGGAGACTGTTTTCTGATGCTAAAAAATAAATGATAATAATACTGACCATTAAAGAGATAAGAATCAGTGCTTGTCTAACCGGAAAACATTTTACCAACATTTTTACAATCACTAACACACAAACAGAAGTAAAATGTAGAAGCTGGTAGGGATCTTGCTGAAATAAAGCCTGACCGTTGGGAATCAGAAGTACAGTGATCACTGCAAGAACCTCTGGGTTTGGGCTGCCTTTCTCCTTGCTGAACCCAGGTGGTGAAGGCCTTAGTGCGCGTGGCTGTCACCTGTAGCCAGTGGTTAGGATCTTCCCCCATAAATATACCTGTGTTTGAGAGGGAAAGCTGGCTTGGAGCTCTTTCCATGGAAACGCCTTCATAAATTAGCTAAGGTGTGGAGGGAGTTACAGGAGAGGGACATCGCAACCAGATGTGTCTTTACGGCATTTTTAAAATCTAAATTGCTAGATTAATTGGAGATTAATTTTTGCCTCCTCAATAAATCCAGTGTGCATTTCATATCTTCACATATTATCAAATGATACGCTCACATGAGATTCCTCTAAAACCTCAGCATTGCTGACATTTTGGACACGATAATTCTTTGCTGTGGGGGGGTTATCTCATGCATTGTAGGATGTTTAGCGGCATCTTTGGTCTCTGCCCTTTAGGTGCTGGTAGCAAACCAGCCCTCTTTGTTGTGACAAATAAACACGTCTGGAGACCTGGCCAAAGCTTTCCTGGGTGGGGGGAGGGATTGTATGAGAACTACAGCTCTAACACAGAGTTTCTGGTCATTTAACCTGAAGCACTCTTTCAGGACTTTCTGACTTCATTTTTAGCAGTAGCACTTTCCTGTCCCCCATAAGAAAATTCTCTCTCACTTTACTTTGATTAAATTGTATTATGTAAACAATAGGCATTCAAAACTTTAGTTCAAATTGCATTTCTCCCCCCCGACCCCCAGAAATACCGCTCTAGTTTCTAATTATAATTAAAGGAGATTTCCAAATTAAGAAATAAAGTTGGCTTGAATTGTTCTTTTGAGAAAAAACTACTCATTTTGCAGATGAAATGTGCTTGGTAGCAGAATGTGAAGTGACCCAGGTTTACAGGCACAGCTGACCCCTGAGCAGCGTGAAGGCTGAAGGTGCCAGCACCACGTGCAGTCAAAAATCAGAGCATAGCTTAAGTCGGCTCTCTGCACGCACGCACTCCCCTCCGCAGATAAAAAAATACTGTCTCATTACCATTCATGGGTTCTCTCGTAAGAACAAGGGACATGATGATGTTAATGTAGAACTATTCAATAGTAAACTCAAACTACAAGTTAGATTAACAGTGCCATGTGCTCTCCTCCTCAGCTGTGTGACTTTATATAACCCTAACATTTGTCAGTCGCTGAGTGTATGGATATCGCAGACGGCTGACATGAAGTCTGGCCACTAAATAACAAGCTAAACAGAGGGGAAGAGACCTCCTCACCCCTCCCACCCACACTCACCTCTCACCTATTGTTCACAGACTCAAAGAACATGAAGTCCCCACTTCCCACTTCCAACACTGACACACGAAATTAAATCCCCATGACTTTTAAATCAGATTCTATGTTTGGAAAATAAACATCCAGTTAATTAAGGAATGATGCTACTGACTGACTTTGATTTAGAAGACTTTGGTAACAAGCATATTAGACACAAATACCAAGTGAAAAAGTGATCACAACAGTTTTATGTACTTACCTCTTTGAACATTAACAAAAGTAACTCAAGTGGTCTAGAATTTGTTATAGCTAATTGGGATAGGTTAATATTTTTTTTCTGAAAATCAAAACAAACCAAAAAATACTTAAATAAGAAGATTTACATTTTCTAAAATGAAAAACATTATTTTAAGCTTAGTTAACATAGACATCATTCTTTTGTTTTTAAATTAAGGAGAGAGGAATCAAATATCTTGCTGCAGAATAATTACATTGTTTTTAAATTTTTTTCTGATATAAATTTTTGCCAAATAAATGAACATTAATATTTCCCTGGAGGATAACAACACATAGAAAAGAGTGTTTTTGCAGCCTGTAAGACATAAACAAACTCAGCTTTCCTCCAAGATTAAAAATCTAAATTTGTCAAGATTTTATTTTAAAGCAACTCAGGCCAAAGTGCGTTCAATTTTCATCATTTCTACCAAAAACATCCCTACACAAACCCCAACTAAAACAAATGGAAACCGGTAAGAATGGGGTGGCCCTTACCACATCCCTTAGATTTGCTGCTCCTCAGGACTTCTGGCTTCCTTACCTTGTGACTTCTTATGGAGATGAAGACAATGCTGCGTTATAAAAACCTCATCTCCGGTTCAAGTCCCAGCAGGTTCTGGTCATTTTCTAGGCAGAAGTTGCTGTTCCCTAATCCAGGTCAAGGTACATTATGCTAATGAGCTCTGGCAATAGTCCAATCAAAATCTAGATGCTCCTGGCTCAGGGTAGGTAAGACCAAGGGGGGAGCCACTTAACCAACCCAATTCTCAGAATGCCAGCAATGTGATGAATATTCTATGGTGTTCCTCTGAACTTTCCCCTCCTTTATGCGAATAGGGCATTTTAACTGAAACGGACATTGAGAACCTCGAGAGGAAGCAGAGATGTTTGCCTTCTGGTAATGTCACAGGTTAGGCCCAAGGCAGAATTTACAGTAGATTCTAATTCTCCCACCATTTAGCCCTGCCTGTGTGCAACACACACAAACTCACCGAGGACAGACAGACGTGGCTCTGATGGAATTTACTGGAGCAGATACCAGGTAGCGAATGGCTCGTAAACCAGAAGCGCCAAAATGCTCCCCTGCCCCTAACAATGAGTGTTCCAGTAGTTCTGGGTGTTCCCACCCCCTCCCCCAATACAATTCTCCCTTCCAGAGAAGTCCTCAGTTCGGTAGTCTGGGCGCAGCCCAGACCAGTTCAGCTCATCTGCTATTTTCCAGGCAGTTTGCTAGGCTCTGGAGATACAGGGACAAGTAAAGCCATTAAGTTCAGTCTAAAAGGAAGAAAAAAAAAGTAGTTCAGTCTAGTCTAGGCTGAATGGCTCAGGTGGTTGGAGCGTCTGCCTGCCAGTCCAACAAAAGATTGGACGTTTGATCCCTGGCTGGGGTGTGTACAGGAGGCCAACCAATCAATGTTTCTATCTCGCTTCAAAGTTTCCTTTTCTCTCTCTATCTCTCCCTTCCTCTCTCTCTAAAATCAATAAATATGTCCTTGGGCAAGTATTTAAAAATAAAAGTTTAGTCTTCCAGTTAGGGACTGGAAATATCAGGGGGGGGCACCCTGTAAAGTATACAATTGTCTAATCAATATCCTTTATACCTGAAAGTAACACAAAATAATATTGAATGTAAACTGCAATTAAAAAAATAAAAATTAATTTAAAAGTTCAGTCTAGGGGAAAAGATGAGAAAAGATACTAAGTAAGCCCAAGATAACTTGATGCATAGAATAGAGGCAGCCTAGAAGGCATGTACAAGGGGAAATTATTAATCTGGAGCCAAGAGGATCAGGCAAAACTTCTTTCACAAAAATGATGCCTGATCAGCCCTTTAAAGAACCAACAGACATTTGTCAAGACATCAGGAAGTGGAAAAGTGTGTTCCAGTTGGTGGCAATACCGTGGGAAAGGGTACAGAGGTATGGAAAGTGTGGTGTGCACAGCAGCACATGAAGCCATATCCGCCAGGAAGGTGCAGACCATCGGACAGAGAGGCTGCGGAGGAAAGAATGAGCAGGCCAGGAGGCAAAATACTTGGGAGGCTTCACAGGTTGTGCTGGGCAGTCCCTGAGAGACCTTCAGCAATGCTGAGAAAATTTCCCACCAGTCTTTCAGGCCATAAGTGAACTTTATGTTTAGCAATCTCACTCTTTCCTGTCCTCCGTCAGGAACTCCTGTCTCACCCACCGTGCATGGATTAAATTCTATTACGTAAACAGTATTCGAAAAGTTTTGTGTAAACTGAATTTCTTCCCCCATGAGAAATAATGCTCTAGTTTCTAATTGTTATTGCTTAAAGGAGATTTACAACGGAAGAAAGTTAATTTGAAGTCTTCTACTGAGGAAAAATAAATGATTTTGCAGATGAAATGTGCTTATCAGTAGAATATGCAGTGAAACACGTCTCGCTGGAGTTTAAGATTCCACATGATTTTCGTGCGCTTTGTCTGACTAACCTGGGTCTGCTCCTTGTGGTCCCTCCCTTGATCAGGAGGCTCTCTCTCCAAACCCCTGAATATACTGGAGCTGGACAAAGCCTAACACTGTGCAACCCAGAAAAAGAGGAGTGTCTAACGTGTCCGGCTCCAGAGTCACAAAGCAGGGCAAAGAGTGGACTTGAGAGCTCGGAGGCAGGAAATTGATGACGGGCACACCCGCCAGTCATGATTACCCACTTGCTTTAGGTCCTCTCTCCAGAATGTCTTCTTCCACCCGTGTACCCAAACCCTACCCCTCCTTTAGGAAGTCCCCAAATGCGACCTCCTTATGAGACCTTCCCAGGCTCTTCTACAACACATGATTTCTCACTTTTGTGTTGTTCCAGAACTCTTCACTCTGGAATATGTGCTGTCTGATATCTGTTAGAACTAACATTTTTTTCTAACTACAAAATAAATTTATGACCTTAAAAAAAAAAAAAAAAGTCATGGTCTCGCCCTGGCTGGTGTGGCTCCATGGACTGAGCACCAGCCTGCAAACCAAAGGGTCACCTTTGGATTCCCAGGGCACATGCCTGGGTTGTGGGCTGGGTCCCGATTCAGGGGCACTCAAGAGGCAGCCACACACGGCTTGCTGTTTCTCTCCCCCCACCCCCATTCCCCTCTCTAAAAACCAATCAATAAATCTTAAAAAATAAAATTAAATTAAAAAGTCACGGTCTTCCCACTATTAAACATTTTCGATATGTCCTTTTAGAGTTTTGTTTTCCCCTGCATATACCACCGAACAGAGGTATTACTTCACATAACTATAATAGGACTGTACATGCTGTTGCTTTAACTGCTTATAAGTTTTATTCCTGGCTCCCCAGCTAAACTAATGGTGCCCTCACGGCGAAGTCTGTGATCTTCCACGATCCTCTTCTTCACAGAAGGATCTGCTGGAGGCCCAGCTGCAACATCACATCTACTCCTGTCCCAAGATCTACTCTGACAAAGGAGGGAACTGGGGACTTCTGTCCCCAGTCCGATTGAGCTGTGACAAGACTGAGCAGATACTCCAACTGATAACAGCACTTCCGTTTTGTTAAGGCTAGGTCCTAACGTCTTACGCATTTTCTTCAAATTAGATCTCTGTTATTGTAATTAATAACAACACCAATCACAGAAGCTTTCCTCAATTGAACACTTACAGTGTGGCAAGTGCCGTGATAAACACGCGATCCTTACAGCATCCCTATGAGGTAAAGGTTATTCTTATTACACCCCCTTTCCAAGGCTCAGAGAAATGACAGCATGTAGGTGGCAGAGCCGGGACAGAACTCAGAGAGGAGCAGGTCAGCCACAGCCCTGCACGCACTGCCCGATGCGGTTCCGGATCTGGAGCTTTCCCCACTGCCCCTGTGAAAATCGGAGCTCCACATCACTTTTTCCAGTCTCTGCCTCCTTCCTGAAGATAGAAATCCTGCCCCCAAAGCCAGGTGGCTGGAGGCCCTTCTGCTTGGTGTCTGACCTCAACCACCGAGGCTTGGATTTCTCAATATCTCTGCTCTTAACATTCCCCGTCACTCTGGGACCGGCCTATTGAGATCATTCTGGTTTCTTTCATCAGTAGTGATGCTTCAGGCATTTTAAGAAAAATACTTCTTCTGCATGCAGGACTGTCTCAACCGCTGCATTCCCGGGCAATAAATGTCAACAACACACCCAAGTCACAATGTTAACCATAACCTCCTAACCCCACTTTTCCACGTGTCCAGAGAGGGCCACGGACAGAGTGGTGTTAAGATCCCTAGTTGGTGGTTCAGATGAGAAAGTCCTTGGACATCATGGGGCTCCTTAAAAAATCCCGTGTAATTTAGCCCTGGCTGGTGTAGCTCAGTAGACTGAGCGCGGGCTGTGAATCAAAGGGTCTCCAGTTGATTACCGGTCAGGGCACATGCCTGGGTTGCAGGCCAGGTCCCCAGTGGGGGCCACGTGAGAGGCAACCACACATTGATGTTTCCCTCCCTTTCTTTCTCAATCTCAATTTCCCCCTCTCTAAAAATAAACAAATAAAATATTTTTAAAAATCCTGTGCAATTTAAAACTATTTAACTACGAGACTTGTAATCCGTGTTACCAATGGAAGTATGACTGACACATGTATTGGAAAGATAATGTCAGAATTACACCATGAACCCAAGTATCAGCCCCTTAAAAAAGGAAAAAATGAACTCTCAAATTCATAATGGTAGATTATTTCCAATTTCCTAGAAATATTTAGCTATCTTTTTTTGCTAAAAAGCAAGAAATTGGGCGCCCTGCAGGTTGATAAGTAACAATGTGGGTAAAATCAGAATTGAGAAAATGATTCTGTTTCTCAAATAATTTTGTAAATTAGGAAATCAATACCAATTTTTTAAAAAAATTTAAGAACTACAGATCAAATAAAGCTGAATTATGATCTCACCATTTCCATGGAGTGAGAGGTACCCCCATTTTTAATAAAAATAAAATTTTATGATTATTTTAATACAAATATGGTTTATGATCACCTTTCATTAAAATATTAAAATGTAGAGTTATTACTGTTATTTTAGATGAATTAATAAATATTTCTAAAACTTTTCAGCCCTAATTTCTATTATGGTAAATGTTAATAGACATAACCACGGAAACAAAAGCTGATGAAGGTTCTCCTGACTTTTCGAGAGTGAAAACTGGTTCCGAGACCCAAAGTTTGCGAACCCCTGCAATACAGCACCAAGCCTAAGAACCCTGGTCCTCAGCGGAAGATGGTTTCTGGCGATCCTGACCTCTCAGGGTGTAAGCCGCTCCGTCTCCAGGCTTCAGGGACTCATCCCTGAGGACTAGAAAGACAGTGGGAATCGAAGGAAGGGAAGGTGATACAGAAAAAAAGATACTTTCAGTAAATCTGCACATGCCCCATGCTCATAAGACAAAGCACCCTTAGAGGAAGGAGGCCCTGCCCACAGCAAGGCTTTCGGGCACCCAGGCCTGATTCCTGCGGACCCAGCACCCACCACTTTGGCGGCCCGAGTGTTCCGGCGGGCTCAGCAGCAGCGGAGCCACCCAGCGAAGGTGCAGGCGCCGGAGATGCTTGACCACACGGCTGAGGTGTCCTCCGCAGTGGGCTCTGCAGACTTCAGCAGCTACCAGCCAGCAAGGAGGGCAGAGCAGGAGAGGAAGAAGACGGGGACATCCGCGAGACCGGGAGAGACTCAGTGGCGAGCGAGTCCGAGCGAGTATGAGACGCCCCCTGAAGAACACAGGACCAGTGATAACAGGGGCTGGGCGGAGATCTCGCTAGGTGAGTCCAAGGGCCGGTAATTACAGCCTAAACGCTTCAGGCCACTGCAGTGTAAACTCTGAAGCTGGGTGAAGTCACGGACTGTGACTATCTCGTATGACTATAAATATTAAAGAATACTGAGGAAAATGGTAACAGTTCTTTTATGATGGGATCATTAATAATGTTTATTTCTTTTAAATTCATCTATAATTTTCTAAAGTTTCCATAAGAAGCATGCATCCTTTTTATCATGTGATACTTTTTTTTTTTTTTAAAAGGTCACTATTATAAAGTGAAAACTACTTTATAGCAGCAGTTCTCAAACTTTTGAATTCAGGAGTTTTCACACTCTTAGAAAATAATGAGACTCTCGAAGAACTTTCATTTGTGTGGTTTGTCAATATTTACCATATTAGAAATTAAAACTGAAAAATGTTAAACTATTCCCTTAAATTAATAGCAATAACCCATTACATTTTAACATAACATTTTATGAAAAATTGTATCATCAAAACAAAAATGAGAAGAGTCTCATTTGTTTAGCAATTTTGCAAATCTCTTTAATAATCTAACCTAATAGAAAACATGTGGAAGTCTCCTACCTGCTTCCACATTCAATCTGTTACAACACCACATGGCACACAAGCTCCGGGAACCCCACTGCACACTGTGAGAGACCTACCGTGAAGGGAGGCAAGCGATATCTTTGTATTATCGTGAAAATAGTTCTGATCTGGCAAACCTCCTGAGTCTGGGGTACCCCCCCAAACTCCCTGGACCACACCTGGGAAAACATTTTCTTTACATTATACAAAGTATAGTCACAAACAAATCTCATTTGATTCTCACAAAATCACTGTGACTTGGGCGTGTTTTTAAACAGATGAGGCATCTGACATTCAGAGAGGTGAACCAGTTCATCCCACATCACATGCTCAGATTCCTGCATCAAGACTCTGAATACAGGACTGGAATCCAGGTAACCACCGCGGCAACTCTGTAAAAGCTTTTGAACCACCTACCTCTTCCCAGATAAGCAACAGCCTGGAACACTCAAGGAATTTTTCCATGACAATTATAATGGTTAGTGTTTTAACTCTTGAATTTGGTAGAAGAATGGAGACCCAGAGAAGTTACATAAAGCACAGCATGACATAGCAGAGAGGTCTTGGGAGGCAGCAGCCCTGAGTTCTGGGCACCACCTGTCTACTTATTGTGTGACTTGAGATAATTTTCTTTACCTCTCTGGGCACCCGGAATGCCTCACAAACAGAATGGTATCTCGCCTGCCTGAAGGTATGGGCTGGGCCAGATGATTGCCCAAGGTCCCTGCTAGTGGGAAGGCTGTCACTTAGGAGAAACATCCCAGCCATTTAGAAGGCTGGGAACCCGAGTCAGAGCAAGTGGACTCTCCTTTTGGAAAAAGAGCTCCTATAATTCTTTCTTTTTCTTTAACATAATATTTGGAACTTGTATGTATTGATATCCATTTCCACTGTCTTTTTAAATACCGCCTTCAAACTGTGCTCAGAAAAGTCAGCCTTGAGAACGATTTATTCTCAGTTCAACGTTGCAATGCGACGAGCCCCCCCAAGTGGAAGGACCCTGCTGTTGGGCAGCGGCACGTGCAACTGCAAAGGATCCTGCACACCTGGTTTTAGTTGTGGTGTGCTCCTGGATTTACACGTGTACAATGCACTTAAGCAGTTTTATTTCCCCCAATTTTTTTATTATGGTAAAATTTACCATTTTCACCGTTTCAAGTGTACAGTCCTGTGGCACTAGGTACATTCACATTGTTGTGCGACAGGTACATCCACATTGCTGTGCATCACCACCGTTGCCCCCAAGACTCCGTGCCTGTTGAATGATTCCCGTTTCCTCCCGGGCCCTGGCAGCCCCCCTTCTGCGCTGTGTCCACATAAGTGGCGTTACACAGCATTTGTCCTCTGGGACTGGCTTTCCACTCAGCACGATGCTCTCGAGGGTCATCCATGCCGAAGCAGGTGCCGGCATTTCCTTTCTTTTTTTAGGAGGAATAATGTTCCGCTGCATGTACGGACCACATTTTGTTTATCCGTTCATGTGCCTGTGGACCTTTGGGTTGTTTCCACTGCCTTTAAGCTTTTCAAGCCTTCAGTTAAAGATTAGAGAAACTACATCGACAAAGAAAAAAGCAAAATAGAGCTAATGGCAGCAGACATGAGTCAGAGAAGTATGCACTTATTTATTCCATGACTGAGAAGCAAATTCCAGTGTTCAAGAAAGCCAGATTTCCCTGCATGGTAAGATCATGGAATATGCTACATTTAACTCCACATTCCATATAACATGTAACAAAATTCCTCGATCATTCCATTCACTTACCTTTGAATACACCAGCGTAGTGTACAATTCATGAAATGATTTGATGTGAATGACCACATTTGATTCTATAGCAATCTTATGAGATAGAACAAATCTTGGTGCAGTTTTATAAATGAAGAAGCTAAGAACCCCAGCCATGAGCTCGTCACCAGGCAAAAAGGGACTGGGGACATACCCGGTCTCACAGCACCAACTGCGGCACTGGCCCTCTGTCCACACCATCGGTCATAGCTGTGAGCGAGCGTTTAAGTCACTTCCTAAGTGCAACTGCACCATACGGCACAGAAATATGTGCTCGATAACACCAGGGTCCTGCTAATGGTCCTAATCCTATGACTTCAAGTGACAGTTTTCCAGGACAGTGAATGTTATTTTCAGTATGAACACGTGTCCATGTACGATTAGGCCTGTAAACACACACAGTTAGGTAATAGTGAAATGACCCCAAGTTCTCTTGGAGAAGTGGTGACAGCCAGAGGACATCAGCACATGTGACCGGCCGAGGTAGGGTTGCACAGGTTGGGTAGGAGGAGCTTGGCTCTCTGAGCCTCATCTTAGTTCAGAAAAAGGAAGTTTGAAGTGGCCCACATGTGTGGTGGTTGGCCCAAGCAGGCCACTTAGAGCAAAGCTATGAATGGTCAGAGTGACCGCCCTGTGAGTGCTCTGGCCTGTTTTGGGGTCTTCTCCGCACCTCCTCAGAGTGTGGCTTTCCCAGGTCCCTCAGCCTAGGGACTTCGTCCTCTCAAACCATCCATAGGCCCAGCTCTACCCAGCACCATCTGAGCTCCCTGCCCAGACAATGCCTCATTCTCTGCATATTTCTCCTCTGTCTCCCATCAAAACTTGCCCATTTAAAATGTCTAGTTAAAAATGGCAGATTGCCCATAGATATTTATTTCCCCTTCTTCCCCAAACCCACTAGAGTAATTGTAAAGAGATTTAAAATGGTGTTAGGGCAAAAATTTCCTTAAAAACAGAGACAGAGACAAGGAGGACATAGATTTCAAGGAATTTTTGGCAAACAAAGTAGACACCAGGGGAACCAATTTGTGAAGGGAAGAATGTTCCCACGTAAGTGTAGGCAGCTACTGAAAGCCAGCCGGCTGGCAGGCTTAGTGCCTGGAGTCCCCGGGGGCCAGGAAAGGCCAGACTCAGTGAGGCAAAGGCATTGGTGGAACGTCTGAGCTCTGAGCAGCTGGGTCGTTCTCCCCACCCACTCATCGGACAAGGGTCCTCCCAACTAACAGGGCAGCTGATATTCGTACTCTTGGGAAAGGAAATAACCAAAACTTTGGATTTGGAGCAATTTGGAATCTGGGGACATAAAGAACAAGGAAAGGTTGGGATGAATGCCAAGCTGAAATTAGCATGATTAATAAAAACCTACGAATTAACTGTGGAGACCTTGGCCCTTTTCCCCACCCTACCCTCAGAAGGTCAGCAGTGAGGTTTATGCTTGGACATCACTCTGACTGTAGGAAATAGGTGACCTTTCTTTTCTGAAAAAATGAAAAGCTTTAGAAAAAAGAAGTGCAAATAGTTTGGGATTCCATAAGAAAAAGAACATCTCAATGATTGATCCCCTAAAATAGAATTCACCAGTGAAGACCTTAACCTACACATGTAGAGTTTCAAATCAGCTTTTAAAAAAAGTGAACTGCCCTGGCTGGGGTGGCTCAGTGGATTGAGCGCGGGCCTGCTAACCAAAGGGTCGTCGGTTTGATTCCCAGTCGGGGCACATGTCTGTGGTAAGGGCCCAGTTCCCAGTAGGGGGGCATGAGAGGCAACCACGCATTGATGCTTCTCTCCCTCTCTTCATCCCTCCCTTCCCCTCTCTCTAAAAATAAATAATAAGTAAATCTTTTAAAAAATTGATCTCACTCTTAGATATGAAAAAATAGTTAAGGATGACTACACATTTGGAAAGCCAAACATGAAAGAGAGAGAGATTTAAAAATCAACCAACAAATTTACCAAGCCTTGGGAGAAGGAGAGTGCAGGAAGACACTTTAACTATGCCATTAGAGTCCTGAGGATGTAATAACCAAGATGCCACAGAAAAAAAAGAAAAGAATTACATTAAAAAGGAAAAAAAGGGGCTCTGGGAAATTGTAACAGTCAAAATTAAAAATTTATAAAAGGTAGAAAACTGAGCCCTGACCTGTGAGGTTCAGGTGGTTGGGCATCATTCTGCAGAGTAAAGGGCCACTCACTGGTTTGATTCCCAGTCAGAGCATGAGCCTGGGGTGCCGCTCGGTCCCCGGTCGGGGTGCCGCTCGGTCCCCGGTCAGGGTGCCTACGAGAAGCAACAGGTTGACATTTCTCTCTCACATTGACGTTTCTCTCTCTCTTTCTCCTTCCCTTCCTCTCTCTCTAAAGATAAATAGATAGTTTTTTTTTTTAAAGTAGGAAATTGAAATCAGGAAAACCTACCAATGAGAAAGTTAAAGAAAAGTCAAAGAGAACGAAAACAGGAAATAGAAGATCAGACCAGAAAGCTCACCCAACTACAATGAAAAGCTGCTGGAAAGAGAACTGATTGGAAGTGGAAAAGAGAGAAATCACAAAATGATACAAGAAATTTTCCCAGAATTGAAAGACCTGAGCCTGCAGACTGAAAGTTCTATTGAGCGTCCAACATTGTAGATGAAACAAGTCCTGTCCTCGACACTCCACTGAAAGTTCAGGACAGCAGGAGTAAAGAGAAACGAGTAAAAAGAAATAAAAGAGCTGGTTACATGCAAAGATGGGAAATCAGAATTTTGCTAAATTGTTCGAAAGTACCAACTCCAGAAAACCAGAAGCTGATGGCCTAATGCTTCCAAAATTTCAAGAGAGAAGCATCTCAAAGCAGAATTCTAGGTGAATCACATTAGTCAAATGTGAGGGAAGAATATTTTAGAACATGCAAGGACTTTAAAAATGTTACTTCCTGTGTGCTGGAAGCCTCAGAGGATATGCCCCACCCAAATACGGGTGATGGATGAGAAGAAAGAACTCCAGGACGATGGTGCATGGAAGGTCCGGCAGGGCAGGTGAGCAGTGGGAGAGAGACCGTGATGGTTAAATTGTGTGTGTGTCTGTGTGTCAACTTGGCCAGGCAAAGATCCCTAGATTTTTGGTCAAACACCAGTCTAGATGTGTCTGTGCTATTATTTTTTTAGGTGAGGTTAACATTTAAATCAGGAGACTTCGAGGAAAGCAGATTACCCTCCGTAACACAGGTGGGCCTCTGTGAAGGCCTCAGGAGAAAAGACACTCATGTGCCCTGAGGAACAGGGAGTTCTGTGTCCAGACCACCTTCGGTTTTGAGCTGCAAGTCAACTCCTGGGCCCCCAGCCTGCCAGCCTACCCTGCAGATTTTGATTTGCCAGTCCCCACGATCGTGTGATCCAGTTCCTTAAAACAAAATCTCTCTTTTTGGGTATACATCCACATCTTATTAGTTCTGTTTCTTTGGAGAATGCTAACTAATACAAAGCTCTACAGGGAAAATTGAGAAGGAATGCTTTTGCAAGTATGAAAAATATTATTGATCAGTGTGTGGCAGATTGGGTAAAGTACGTTAATTATGGGTACATAGAAAACTAGACAAGCTAAAAAAGGGGGCAATTATTCAGTCCCGGAAAAACAAAGACATATACCTCAGCAATGGGCAATATTTGCCAAAATGCTGCAGATGCCTGCCATTGACTAGCCAAAAATATTTATATAATTATCTGGGGAGAGGGAAATGAACTAGTAATATCTAAAGCAGACAAATGAAAAATACAATATGAACATATCATTCAGAAACAAAGATAAATGTTGAGAGCAACTGACCAGGTCATTGTCTTTCTGGCCGTTTCACTGTTTTTACCGCTAATCCAGAGGGACAGTGAGAAACTAGTTGCAGATGTGGGTTTAGCATGTTTGCAGTATCAGAAGGTGGCCAGAAGGTGGCCAGAAGGTGGCAGCCTTGTCTTAGCTTTTGCCTGGTTCGGGCGGGGCGAGCTAGGTGGGGGAGGGGGGGTAAGAGGAGTGAGGCGGGGCTGAGGGCGGAGGAATGTGCACAGCAGTGCAAACAAGACCACTTCATTTTTATTGCATTGCTGCTGTGATCACAGCGAGCAGTCAACAAATATTTGTTTGAACAAGTCAACTCTAAAGCCAATCATTAAGATCGCTTATTTGAATACACCAACACCTTTGCAGGTACCACAGCCCCCAGTCATTCCACTCTGTTAACCCTGTTCCTGGACCCTTGCAGAAAAAGGGGCTGGAGAAAACGCCATGCTGAGTGCTCTCACTTTAAACACATGTCCATAAATACTAAGGGCGCAGGCCTTTAATTATCCCGTTTTTCCCCAGTGCTTTCATTCTCGCACCCTCTCCTCAATAACTACTTTACACTTTTAACTCACTCGGCAGAGCTCCCATGCCCCACTGTGCTGAAGGGCTTGCTTCCCACTTCACTGAGAAAATGAAGCAGCCAGAATGGAGCTGCCTCGTGCCCCCCCAACAGCCACACCCTGGTGGGTGGCACTGCTGATTGTTACTGGAGAGGAAGCGTCCTGATGCTGAGGGCAAGCCTGCCTGTGCGCTCCAGGGCCCCCTCTCATCACCACGGGTACAGGACTCCAGCAATTTTCCACCTGTCCCCCATACCATTCATTTTCCTCTCTCTTCTCTGCCGTTCTCATTAACACATGAAACTGCTATTATCTGTCCCATCATTATTTATAATCCTCCTTCACCCCAATTACCTGTCATCTGTGGCCTC
Source organism: Anoura caudifer (assembly GCA_004027475.1). Taxonomy (NCBI): domain Eukaryota; kingdom Metazoa; phylum Chordata; class Mammalia; order Chiroptera; family Phyllostomidae; genus Anoura; species Anoura caudifer. The sequence continues at coordinate 158,027 of PVKU01003348.1, forward strand.
AGCTCTCTCCTTCCTTTTCTGGTGAAACTGCTGAAGTTTTTCATGCTCTCTGACGCTTGCTGTCTCCAAAGCCTGTCCTGCCATTCTAGGTGAAACCCACTGCTATCCAACTTCTGCTTGGGCCTTCCTTCCAAAGATGCTCCTCTTGACCCCCCCATCATCTCAATTCAAGGGTCAGCTCTCTGTCCTCATCTTAACCTTGTCTACAGAAAGCACTTGACACCGTTGATTTATTGCTTCTCCTAGAACACGTTTATAACTATCATCTGGCTTCACATCTTCCCTCCTTCGTTCTTAGCTGATTCCCCCTTCCCCCCACAATCTCTTATTCTTAAACTCAGTCTCTGAATTTTTTTTTTCTAAACACAATCTCCCTCCCTTGTTGAGTTCCTCCAGTCTCATGTCTCTAAATACTACTTAGCTATTGCAATTCCCAAACATGCACCTGCAGCTCAGACTTCTCAAAGCACTGCATTCTACCATGTCTACTCAGCACCTGCCCGGGGAGCACCGAATGGACACCCAAAATGATATCCTGATCCACCGCTCCGCCCACAGTCTTCCTGATGGCAGTCCCACGCTTCCAGTGTCTTAGTCAAAAATCATTGCAGGCATTTTTTAAATTTTATTTTAATTTTTGATTTTAGAGAAAGGCGAAGGGAGGGAGAAGTAGAGGGAGAGAAACACGGTTGCCTGACTTCTGTATGGGGCACCAAACATGCAACCCAGGCGTGTGCCCTCACCAGGAATGAACCGGTGAACTTTGGTTGGTGGGACCACACCCAGCCAACTGAGGCACAGTGGCCGGGATGTAGACATTTTTGACTCCCTTCCTTTCTCTCACATTCCATGTCTAATTCTGCAGGAAATCTCGTAGACTCCACTTTCAAAGTATACCCAGACTCCAGCCACACCTCACCATGGCCACTCTACCACCCTGGGCTAAGCCGCCATCGTCTCTGCCCAAATTACGGCAATAACCTCCCGACTGGTCTCCCTGCTTTCAGCACGAACTCTCACAATTTAATCTCAATGCAGCAGCCATAGCGATCCTTTTTTAAAAAGCCAGATCATGTAACTCCTCAACTCTCAACTCTGAGGCTCCCCGTTTCAATTAGAATAACAGTCACTGTTATTCTAATAACAGAGTCCTTACAAAGGTATACAAGACTCTAGACCAACACCAGCTAATAGGAATAAATAGGAGCCATTTGAGACCATTTAAATTTCCTGGTGGCCATAATTTAAAAAGTGAAAAGAAAAAGGTGAAATAAATTTTAGTTGTGTATTTTATTTAATACAGTACCTCTAAACTACTACCATTTCAATGTGGAATCCATGTGAAAACAGAGAAATTTTACATCCTTGTTTACATTCAAAGTCTTTAAAGCGTGCGTCATTTAGTCATGCTGCGCATCCCCATGTGGACTAGTAACGTGTCAGGAGCTTGACAGCCACCTGTGGCTGGAGGCTGCTGTGCAGCAGGAGCTCACATCTGCGATTGGCCTCCTGCCTGCGCAACCCACCCCCTCCTGACTCATGGTCCGTTCCATTGGGCAGGCTTTCTGCCCCAGGACCTTTGCACAGCCTGTTCCCTCTGCCCAACCCCGATAACCTCATAGATGCCTTTTTCACCTCCTCCTCTTTGCCTACATGGCCATCCCACTTAAACTGAAACAACCACACTTCTCATTCTGACATTCCCAATGCTTTTTACCTGCTTGAAGTATTCCCCCTGAGCACTTATCACCTCTGAAAGATCATATATTTATTACGTATTCTCTATTTTCTCACATGAGATGGTAAGTTCCCCAAGGGCAGGTGCCTATTTTGGTCTGTGATGTGTTTCCAGCATTTACCACACTGCCCAGTACATAGTAGTCACTCAGCAAGTGCTTCCTGACTGAATGAATTAATGAGAACAGAAATCTGTCTTCCCACAAGGGTGTTCAGGTCAGGACTTGCAGCCAGTGTCTCAGAGAGTACAACAGCAGTCTTTGGAGTGATTGAAATGGGGGCTATTTCATCTGTTAGCAATCGTTGCAAGAAAAGGTACGGCTAAGTTCAAGGCTGCAAGCATTTTCTGAGTGTCCGCTGTGTGGATGGCTGTGGGGAGCTGTAACGCAAAGATCAGACTAAGGACATGGCTCCATGCACTTCAGGCAGGTCTGGATTCCCCCAGGCAGCTCCAGAGCCCAGAGCCAGTGCCAAGCTGGGGGCGGGGGTGGAATTGATGGAGACTGAGTGGACTAAATTTTGAGGTAGAGGAAATAATATGGGTTTTGACATCAGATTGCATGGTTTAAAGTCATATTCTACTCTTTACCTGCTGCTGTTTAGCCTTTTGCATATTTTTCTTTTAGGATCTTGCCCATCCAGATTTTTTTCCCCAGATAATGTATATTAAACTATCTGCATGTCAGTTGACATATAATAGAAAGTAAATAATTTTTTTAGCTTCACTTGGAAAATATTCCCTAGGTTCCAAGATTTCCAAAAATTTTAAAGTCCATCCCCACCACCACCCATGTAAATTTTCAAGATGTTTCTAAAAATCCACTCCCGCACTGTGACTAGCCCCTATCTCTTTTCCTGTCCATAACAAAAACACTGTTCTTCAGGGTTACCCACTACCTCATTTCATTTCTGTAAGAGGCATGGAGGTGTTGGCCAAAATTAGTCTTCTTATTTAGATGGAAACTGAGGCTCAGAGATGCTAATGAACTTGCCCCAGGCCACACATCTAGTTAAATGTCCAAAGGTAGCCTAGGAGATTCCAAGTGTTTTCTTTTGTTGTTCTGTATTCATTTATTCATTCAGTATTTATTAAATATTTCACTTATTTATTTTTAGAGAGAGGGGAAGGGAGGGAGAGAGAGAGGGAGAGAAACATCAATGTGTGGTTGTCTCTTGCCTGCCGCCTACGCTGGGGACCTGGCCCAGACCCAGGCATGTGCCCTGACTGGGAATCGAACTGCTGACCCTTTGGTTCACAGGCCCGCACTCAATCCACTGAGCTACACCAGCCAGGGCTCGGTCAGTATTTATTGGTCTCTTATCTGTACCAGGAGCTCTGCTGGGAATTGACCACACAGCTGCGCACAAACCCCTACTCTCTCTCCTCCAGCTTAGTCTCTGGAGTTAGGTTAGGGGGTTTGTAACCAATCTCCCACCTCCTTTCACTAAAACTTTGCTATCCAGACCCCAGTAAGGATCTCTGGAGATAACAGTAGGTTTGTCGCTTCTCTGATGACTCTGCAGTATTTTCCAGAACTTGTTACATCATAGATACGCAAATCACCTAGTCGTTAGCCATTTTTGATTGGATAACAAGACAGAGCTTACTTTTTATTAAGGAGTGGCCACATATTGCAGACAGCATCTTTGCAGGGTGGGCTGGAATTTGAAAACCTGGCAAGTCTAAAACCACCTTCACGTCTCCTTTGCCTTCCGATTTGTTTCCAAATCCCAGTTGCAACCTGTGTGTATTCACGATGGGAAGGGCAGTGATGTGAGTGTACAGAAGAGGTGTGCAGACACGCATTAGCAGACGATGTTGGCTTGCGCCCTCTCCCTCCTCTAAAGGGCCTGAACTTCTCCCGTCACTCTGCCCTTCCCAGCCCTGGAGGCTCCTCCTAACCCCGCCAACCTCACGGGGCCAACCACAGGCATCCCGCGCATGTTTTAAGGGCTCACCCTTCCTCTTTATTCAGTTTGATTTTACTCACTTGTTCCAGGCAACCTTAACGTATTTTCTAAATTACTTTCATTTTTTACTCAATTGCAGTTTATATGATATAACATAATGCATTTCAAGTATTTAAAATGTCTTCATATTCAGGTATGTCAAATAGAATGAGGTTTACTGATTTCATTAATTTTGCTACTTTACTTCACAGGGGAGGGGAGGGATATTAAACCTAAATTTCTTAACGCTCTGGGGCCTGTCTGGTCTGGTTCTAAATGAATTTTCTATGTCACACTGCACCGGAACATTCTTGATTTGTCTTTATTTCATGTCCCTGCACAGTGCTGGACCCCTGGATACATGGTTAGCATGCAGTTATTTCAGTCAACCTGTGGCATTAATAATATGCTGTAGACATGTACGATACCTCTGAATGGTCAACTCCTCGCATTCCTTACGTCCAATGAGCTTGGAAAGACCACAGTCTTCCACCCAGTGCCACTGACTTGTCTCAATGGTTGAACCCTCAACTTTGTCGTGACCAGTAGCTGCAACTGCTCATAATCCAAGGTCAAGGAGTCAGTCTCTCTCACCCTTCCTGGTAGCCCTCTCCAACACCACCCCTCCCCCCACCCGCCTCCTCCGCAGCAAACCCTCTGACCCAGCGAGGCTCCGGTTGGAAAACTCTCTGGACTGCATTGTGTAAGCTCTCTCTCCCTCCTAATCATGGGACGTGCTTATTAGGAAAAGCCCTGAGCTGTTTATCTGAAGTTCGGATTTAACTGGGCCTGCTGTGTAGTTATTTGCCAGATCTCATACCCTACAGCCATTATGATCACTCTCTTATATAAACTCTCGACTCCCTTGGCCTCCTCCTACCTGAAACTCCCTTGCCCACCGTGTTCAAGCCCGACTTTCCAACAACTCTGCAGCCCCATCCGTGCCTCTGACTGCCGCTGGAGAAAAGCACAGCCCCACCCCTGAGCAGGGCTCACGTTAAATTGGCGTCCGTAGATCTCAGCAGCGGTTTTCACGCTGCGTGGAGGATCATTCTGCCTATGCACTCCCCGTCAGAGCGTGCTCTGTATTTCACGCCGTGGCTCTCTCCTCGGATCTTCTACACCTCCTCTCACACCCTCACCCTCATGGTCCCACTTCACTGAGAGAATCTCAGCACTCAGGACAATTCCCAGATTCCTTTCACCACGTATATCCAACTTATTTGTATCCCTCCAGGCTAACTTCTTGTCTGTTACCTGAATTTGGGATCAGCAAACTAGACCTGTGATGCAAATCTACCCAAATCTATGAGCAGTGGGCTGCTCACCCCTGCACAGTCTGCCACTTAAGGAGGGTTTTTACTTTTTAAATGGGGCTGAGGGGTGGGGAATAAAACACACATTTTTTTTTTTTTTTTGCAACATGTGAACATTATATAAAGTAAAAATTTTAGTGGGCCTAGATGAAGTGTTATTGAATCACAACCATGCCCGTTCACGTAGGCATTGTCTATGGTGGTCTTGGCTCCTCAGCAGGATGGTCATGGCAGAAACCTTCGTATCTGCTATGGGTCCTTTACAGGAAAAGTTCGCTGACCCCTCGTCCACCTGGGCTCCAGTCCTAAGTCACCTAATCCATTTCCTCTCCCCTACTCAATCACGAACATGGCCCCACTCATTCTACCCAACTCTGCACCATCAGCTTTCCCCTGCTCCTCAGTTACTCCTGCTAGTGCACCCAACAGCTATTTCTCCAATTTCAAACCAACACTTCTTCCTTGTTCTCTTTCCTGTCCCCACCAGTTACTGCTCTCATTTGCAGTGAAATCCCCCAAGAGTAATCTGCAATTGAGGGCCACAGTTCTTCCCCAGATTTCTCTGAACCAACCCCCGTCCCTCTACAGAAACTGCTTGCATCCACTACCTAAGGCCCCGCCAAGCTAAAAGCATCGGCCGGTTCTCCTCCTTGTCTTACCTGATCCATAGGCCTCAGGTGACACAGTGGATCTCTCTCAGTCTCTAAGCTCTTTCTTCACTTGTCTTCTGAGACACCACACCCCCTTGATTTTTCTCCTACCTACTGGATGCTTCCTCATAGCCTCTTCTTGTTCCTCTTTTTGTCCTCTTATCACAAGAGGGCCCCAGGACCTCCTTTCTTATTCCTGCTCTCTCCTTCAGTCCGACAGTGTGAAATCCCTTCTCGCGTGATTCCCAGATTTATACCCCAGCCCAGACCTCTCTCCTGAGGTCCCTGCTGTATTATCCAGCTGCCTCCCTGACATCACATGTGAGCATCTAATAGACACTGCAGAACCAACCTTTCTGTCCAAACATCAGTCCTGAGCTGAAGTCCAGGATCCTCTCACACCCAACCTATCTGCCCTCTGTCCATGGCTGGCAGCTGCATCCTTCCTTTCAGGCCTAGGTCCTCGTAACCATTCCTGACCACTCTCTTTCCTCTCACGTTCCACCTAGAGCCTGTCCCGAAATTATGTTGGCTCTGTTCACAATTAGCCAGCAACTGACCATTTCTCACTGACCTCACCTCACCTCATCTTCTCTCACCTAGATTACTGCCATTCCCTCCAACAGTTCTCCCCGCTTCCTCCCTCAACTGATATTCTCTCCACCTAGCGGTCAGAGACACCCTTTTAAATGGAAGTCAGCGAAAGCCAAAGTCCGTTTGTGCCTACCAGGCTCTCCTTGACCTGGCTTGCTGCTTCTCCACCCCTCACCTCTCTGACCCATCTCCTGTCACCTCCCCCTGGTTCCCTTGGTACAGCACAGACCTGCCGCCTGCTTCTGGGACATGGCAGGCCCGTGCCCACTTTGCATTGGCTGTTCCCTCTACCTGAAAGGCTTTTCCCTACATAGCTGCCTGGCTAACCTCTGTCACCTTCAAACCTGAGCTGTCTCCTTTTCATTGTGAGCTTGACCCCTGACCCCTCAGCTCTGCTCTGCTGTACGACATTGCCCTATTAGTCTCTAATGTATCATACCCACAATGCAGGTTACTCGAATGTTAGCTCCACAGGGCAATAGATTTTTGTCTGTTTTGTTCACTTTGGTTGTTGAGTTCCAAGTGTTTGAAACTGAAAAGTGCTCAATAAATATTTGTTGAATGAATACGTTGAATGTCTCCTTGCTAGATGAATTAGCCTTCACTTTTTGTTTTACCGAGTTTTTCAATCACCTTGAGAGTTATGTGTCTTCTCCATCTTACCTTGTTAAATTAATTGAACAAGGAAGCCATCAGACTGAAAGGCTTCAGGGCTTTGCTGGCCCACCCGAGCACACCAAGGCCCAGCCTGCAATGCTTTAAGGTTAAGAAATCGAAACCTAAGGATAAACAATCACGAACATCTAACTAGGCTTCAGGCTGTAGCCAGGCAACTAATTTACTTTTTGTGCTTAGCACCTTCTCTGTGGGAGCCTTTCACCTGGCTCCTGCGGACAGACGGCTCCTGACATTCGGTGCTCCCTGATTTAAGTTGATTTTTGCTCAAATAGACTCTTCAAATTTTTGATATGCCCCAGTTTATCTTTTAACAACCTGTACCGAGAAAACCCTTAAAAAGTGTAAGTAACTTGCACAAATCACAGGTTGTTACGTTAAAAAGTGAAATCGAGGATCTCCGTCTTTTTTCAACCCCACAAATAGTGTTTTTTTTTTTTTAATTTGTTTGTTTGTTTTTTGTTTTTTCCCTACATGGCTGCCCCAGGGCTCCTGTTGGTGAGAAGAGGAGGAATGACAAGTTCATTCATGCCAAAGACACACTCTTGGAGTTCACGAGTAAAGCAAACTTCTGTACATCAGCGCGGAACTTCCCAAAATAACAGCAAAGAAAGAGGAGTTTCCATCTGTTCGCTCATTTAAAATAGCACTAGCCCTGGCTGGGTAGTTCAGTTGGTGAAAGCATCGTCCCCACACACCAAGGTTGTGGATTGAATCCCAGGTCAGGGCACATACAAGAAGCAACCAATGATGCATAAATAAGTGAAACAACAAATCAATCTTCCTTTCTCTCTCTCTCTCTCTCCCTTGCTTCCTCTCTCTCAAAAAAAATCAATAAATAATTAAAGAATTTAAATAACATGCACTTAAAATTATTTAGATAGGTAGAAATCATTATAAAATACATGAAGGGTCCTTGCTGGGTGGCTCAGTTGGTTGGAGCATCATCCCCCCAAAAAGGTTGCAGTTTCTATTACCGATCAGGGTACGCACGCACCTCAGTTGGGGATTCAGGGAGTGAATAGGAGACAACCCACTGAGGTTTCTCTCTCACATAGAGGTCTCTCTCCACCCCCCACCCAATCCCTAAAATCAATAAACATATCTTCGGATGAGGATTGGAATAAGTACATGAAGAAGTAAACGTATAACAAACCACTTACTTTGATCAGATTTAACGGTTTCCTTGATGCAGTTGTGGTTGAACAGAATCTCGATGAACTTGGTGAGGCCTGATTGGAGGTTTTGGAAAATGATGTAGAATTAAAAAAGAGTGGAGGAAGATGGAAAAAATAGAGGGAAAATGTTACCTAAATAATTTGGACAGACGATATTCCCTAGATCAGTAGATGCTGATGATCTCAGAGAGCCTTTGTTTTGAAAATATCTAAACATTATTTAGCATGCACTGTCTTTTGCTTCAGGAGAACCAAGCACTATCTCCAAATCAAGATTATCTTCACCTCCAAGAGAAAACCAGAACAAAACCAGGAAAAAAAGCTACCACCTCTCGTTCCTGGGCTTTTCAACTCAAAACTCAAGCTCCTCCCACTTCCGCAACTGGAAAGCCCTCAGATTTGCATCAGAAGCTTGGGAGGAGGGACGTTGGGAACCCCAGTAAATTGAAAACCAAACTATGCCGAAGGTACACTCCTGCCTCCAATTGTTGGTCTGGCTGCCTTTGGCCCGAAGATTTGTAAAAAGAGGGAAGAGGGACAGTTTTATGTCACCATTAATTATTATTTACAATCCATATTAAAACCAAAGAATCTCTACAAGTTAATAATTAAACACAAGAAATATCAATCTCACCATATTTGTATTATGCATTGCTAAAAATCATATGCTGCAGTTAACCAAGTAAGCATATCCGTTGCATTAACAATGCAATGTAAAAAAGGGTGGATGGGACACTGTTCTGGGCCTGGAGATCCCTCCGAAGCTTGGCTGACTTAGACAGAAAGAACCAGAGGCAGCCACACAACCCAACACTGTAAGAGGGTGTGGACTCAGGGCCATTTAGGCTGAACTGCTCTTCCTGCCCAGGATAATTGCCTTGAAAGGGCTCCTTGGAATTGTTAAATACAGAAATTCTGAAAAAGAGTTTAAGTGCTTTCCAACGTAGGTCCTGGGTTGATTCCCCAGTTGCCCTACGCAAGAAAATGAGCCTGGAACTCTTACTAACAATGCCTGACTCGAAACTCGGCCCTGTTCAGGGATCAGCCACGGAAGAGATGTCGGTGCAGCTCCATCAGCCAAGGTGAGGCTCCGCCAAAGCAGCAGAGTGTCGCTCTGGGGTGTCGCTCTGTTTCTTAAAACATGAGTCGCTAGAGGCCAGAGCCGCAGCGCTGCTGCTCCATCTAGTTAAGTATTCACTAAGTACAGTTAAATATTCATCTGGTAAAACAAATGGGTAGTAATCTAAGAACTAGGGGCTGGCCCACTCTACCTGATGGGAAAGGTAGTGATTGAATCAGATCTTTAGCACATGTCTTTACATCACTCCACAGTGGATCCATAGAATATTTTTGCTAAAATATTCTGTTCAAAGTTTGCTAACCTAAGTCAAGTTAGGAAGAGAATTAGATCTAAAATATAACTTTGCTAAGAGTCATGATTATATTTAGTAATTAAATAGATTACTAAACAACTAAAAGATTATGGCATGGAGCTTGCAGGGTCGAGTGAGCTCTAATGGGTTATATAGATAAATAATACACTCGCTTAGCTGCATTATGCTGGACATCAGGTCAGGCAATAGAATCTTCATGAGCTTAGGGAGGCAAGTTTTTCTCAAATAGGAAACAAAAAGTGCTGACATAAAACAAATGTACACATAGGTCGACATTGAAACTAAAGACCTGTATTCATCAAAGGACACCATTAAGAGGGTAAAAGGGAGGCTAAAGAGGAAAAGGTATTCTGTAATTCTCAGAAAAAAACAAAAGACTCACAGCCATAAAAGTGAAGAACTACTACTAATTAGCAAAAATCAGACAACCTGGATTTTGAAATGGGCAAAAGGCTCGAATCCCTGCTTGCTAAGAAGCTATCCACATTACCAGTTAATATGTAAATAGCTGTTCAGCTATTATTCTTTAAGAAAATGTATTTGAAAACCATTCAGAATAATGACTGTAATCAAAAAGATAGTCAATGTCAAGTATTGTCAAGGATATAGAGCAACTAGAACTCATACAGCCTGAGGGATTAAATACTGGAAAGCTGCCCACCAGGATACACTAACCCTGAATACAGACACCCTACCATCCAGCAATTCCACTCCAACATATGCAACAGAAATACTTACATATACCCACCAAAGACAAGAACTATTGTAGCAGCACTATTCACTCTGGCCCCAAACTGGAAATAACCTGAAAGCCCATAGACTGTAGAGTGGACAAACAAAGTGTGGTATATAATTTATACAGTGAAGTACTGCTTAGCAACAAGAATAAATCCACATGCATGATGACCCGGGTGGATCTCACTAACACAGCATCAAAGGAAAGATCTAGGCACATTGGAGTGAGTACATATTGTGTAAGGTAAAGCTCAAAGGTAGGCACAGCTCATCTACAGTGTTGGAAACTAGGGTGGTAGGGGGGAGGGGAGGTAGCCAGTGGTCTGGTGAAGGACTGGATATGGGCTCTAAAATTCTAGTAAACTTTTCTTTCTTGATCTAAGTTTACATGAGTGTGTTTAATTTCAGAAAAAAGTATTGAGCTAATCACTTATTACTTGTGCTCTTCTTTCCCCAGGCATCTATACTTTAATAGAAGCTTATATTTAAAAAGTGGGGTAAGTAAATGTTCTTATTCACGTGTATTGAAATCCCGGGGGGAGTGCTGAACAATGGAAATAGCTGTGGGAAGGAAACGTTACTTTAATTTTTTTCCTTTTTGAGCCACAGGAATGGATTACCCATTCAAACATTTAAAAAATAAACTTTAAAATGAAAATAAAATTTCAGCCTTGGCTGGTGTGGCTCAGTGGATTGAGCGCTGGCCTGTGAACAGAGGGGTTGCTGGTTCGATTCCCAGACAGGGCGCATGCCTGGGTCCTCAGTGGGGGGTGCTCCAGAGGCAACCACACATTGATGTTTCTCTTCCGCTTTCTCTCTCCTTTCGTCTCTCTAAAAATAAATAAAATCTTAAAAAAATAAAAATAAAATTTCATATGTGAAATGAAAGTCACATTCTTCTACAAGTCTAATAGTTTGATTTCTTGGTGGTCAGCAAAAGTTTGGCTACAAGAGACAATACTTCATCAACAAATAAGCAACTGGCTCTGGAAATGGAAGGTGTGCATGGGAAGGTAAAACAGTTTATTATTTTGCTTATCAATCAATTTCAAATCTTGAACAAATATACTTTGATCTCATGAAAATGACAGCTCAGCCAAGGACGAGTCAGCAGGCTGCGACCTGGCAACTGTTCTGGTCTAAGAGGTGTCCGGGCAGGGCCAAAAGATGACAAAGGACACACCGCACAGATTTGCCAAAATGGAAACCTGGAAATAATTCTCTATCAGCTGGGAAAGATGCTGGCAAGGAAGCACTAATTGTTTGCTATGTAACACTTCCTGAATGTTTCCCCATCAATTCCTAGCCTGGCTGCTGGCAGTAAAAATAACTTATCCATTCTTTCCTTTACTTGGATCAATATAGTCAGATTCTTTAACAAAAACCTGCAGGTCACAGCTTGTTCTGTCCCCGGAACAGGCTGTTCTAGTTCAATCAAGGTGACATCAAATGTTTCGTTCCCTGCTTCCAGCAGCGAGCACAGGGCCGCAGAAGCGATGGGGGCCTCGCAGGAGAGCAATGAAGAGGTGAAGAGTTGGGGGAGCGGGCTGGGGAGGAGGGAGTGTGCACAGCAGAGGAAGCTGCTGGCCGCTGAGGAGCACAGCAGAGAAAACAGGAAAGAAAAGGAGGAGCAGAATTTATCTTTTGGTTTTTCTCCCTGAGGCTGTGGAAACAGGCCTCCCTCCGGGCGGCCATGCTTCTCAAGATTATGACCTAGTTTCTAAAGATCACTTATAACCTTGTACTGGTCAGTGTTGGCAAGGAGTTGTTCTTGGTCTCCAGGCTCCAAGCCTGCCCTGCAGAGTATCCTCTCCTCCTCCTCTCTCATTTCCTTCTGTCCTCCCACCCTTTCTTCCTTAGCTCTTAATTTCATTCATTTTTGTTGTTGTTGTCGGGTTTATTAAAGTGTAATATACATACAGTAAAATTCACCCTTCTTTGGTATATAGTTCTGAGTTTTGAGAAAGGTATACAGTTATACAACTGACTGAGATATAGAACATTCCCACCAAGATAGAGAACTCTTCTATCACCCCCCAAATTCCTCCTGCTTCTTTGCAGTCAATCCCATTTTGCACCCGGGCCCTGTCAACCACTGGTGAATTTTCTGTCTTTTTCAGGATGTCGTATAAATGGAATCACAGCGTGTATAGCCTTTTGAATCTGGCTTCTTTCATTAAGCATAATGCTTTCGTAATTCATCCATTTGTTGCATGTATCAGTAGTTTATTCCTTTTTATTGCTAGTTACTATTCCATTGTATGGCTATTGATTTATCCATTCAACCTCTTAATGGACGTTTGGGTTGTTTCCAGTTTGGGGTGAGTATGAATGAGGCTGTTGTAAATATTTGCACACAGGTTTCCATAAACTCCTTAGTGTGTTATAAATAGGCAAACATACATAAAAGTGGAGACGCTGAGTGACCCCATACAGACCTAGTGTTGAAATTTGCAACATCACAATTGTGTCTTCTTTATCTATCCTTTTCTTCTTTTTTGCTAGAATACTTTAAAGAAGATGCTTCAATTCATGTCAACTCTCTAAAAGCACAATGGATTTCTAAAGCATCGTATTTTCTTATTCAACTGCAATGCCACTATCACCCCGACAAAACCGTTTCTCTTTGGTATTATCTGCTACAGAGCCCGTATTCAGACTTTCTTGATTATCTCAAAAACTCTTTTTGCAGTTGGTTGCTTTGAGTTAAGGCTTGCATTACATGGGGTTGTTATGTCTCTTTAGCGTTTTCATCTACTGTAGGCCCCTCTCCTTTGAGCCCTGAGTCATTGACTTAGACAAAACAGGTCGTTTTCCTACAGAATGTTTCCATATTCTGGACTTGTGTCTTTGCTTCCTTGAGGAGCCATTTAACTTTTTCCTCTATTTTCTGCATTTCATGTAAGTTAACTCTGAGGACATAATTGGATTGTTGGGGTATTCAAAAGTAAGTTGAGGCACACTAAAATTTTTAAGAGTTTATTTAAGCAAAAATCCATTCCAAATTAGGCAGTTTGGATTTTAAATATTTCAAAAATCCAGTGCAAATCGGGAAGTGGTTAGGAGCACTTCACCAGCAAGAGTGGGGAGAGGGTTTTAATAGAGAAAGAGTAGAAGCGAGGCAAGTAGATTGTTGATTGGCTGCAGCTTAAAGCCTGGTTGACTGTGACCAGTTGTCCTTGGAGTTGGGGTTTCATAACCTCGAGGCATTTATACGCTTAGATTTTGGTTTGCTTATGAAGACCCCCACAGCGTCAGAGCCACCTCAGTCTAATGGCCTGCTTGTTTGAGTAATTCAGCATGGGCTAGACTCCTTCACAGTTGGGGCAGAGGGATTCAGGTCTCATGACATCAGGAGCCCCATCCCGCTGTCCTTATTATGATGCTGAGCTTGACCATGCCACAACTTACATGGCAGCTCAGGCTTGAAGGAGACCATTAGCTGTCTTCGAAAGTCATGCTACTTCAGCGCTTGACCCTCTCTGCTCCCTCCCAGGGAGTCTCTGGTACAAATGTGCCAGCCTGGGCCCTCTGCCCCTTGCTCCCACCCATGCATCACCCACCCAGAAAGAACCTTTTCCCAGCAGCATTATTTGGCTCTGCCTGCACTCCACCTGGCTTATTGTTTGTGTTTGTGTTTCCTCCCTTTACAGAGTTGGGAGGGCAGGGCAGCGGTTCATGTATCTTCTTGTTCCTGTTTCCCTAAGTGGTGTGATGTTAGGTGCTGAGACCACAGCTCCTGAATCAGACTTGCCTCTGTTCAAAGTCATCTCTACTGCTTATTGATCATGTGCTATAGACAAAAGACTTGTATTCTTCATGCCTCGGTTTCTGCACTTTTAAAGTGGGGATAATAATAGAAATTCATGGAGCTGTTATAATAAAATTACTTGTCTTGGACCTGGTGGGGTAGCTCAGTTGGTTAGAGTGTCATCCTGATACACCAAGGTTGTGGGCTTGGTCCCTGGTCAGGGCACATACAAGAATTAACCAATAAATGCATCATAAGTGGAACAACAAATCAGTGTTTCTCTCTCTCAAATCAATAAGAATACGTTAAAAAATTACTTGTCTTCATCTCTTTTGTGCATAGTTTGCTGTCTATAAATAACTGTTGGTCCTGATTGGCTGCCACTTGCTCAAACGTTGCTGCATCTCATAATTGCTTTATGCTCAGGAATAAGGTACCAATGAACAGCTGGCTTTCTCTAATTCATAGGATTCTATGGTTCCCAAACTGGTGGGCACAACAGATTATCTGGTCCAGTCCCGGGCCTCCCACAAGGGGATAAGATATTGTTCTCATCTTACAGAAGAGTTAACTGTGGCCCTCAGAGGGTAATCCATTCAAAAAAAGAAGAGAGCATTGAAGATTTAATGGAAAATGAGGAATGGCAGGCAATGGGATAAATCGTTCATTATAATGAAATAGCTAAGTGTCAAAAGAGGATCAGCTTTCAGGTTTCTTAACCTCCACTCTAGAGCTCTTTCTGTTACCTCATAATGTTAATAGGTGTATCTGCTCTTTAGAAGTTCTGTTTCCATCAGTGACAGCAACTGCAGCAGTGAGCAAAGACTAGACAAACAGGGGGAAAGCTGCAAGGCCAGTTCTGCAGGAAGTCTTCTTCTGGAGTATTCGTTTGCTCTCAGTTTGGCTGTATTTTTTTTAAAGATTTGATTGATTTATTTTCAAAGAGAGGGAAAGGGAGGGAGAAAGGGAGAGAAACATCCATGGATGTGTAAGAGAAACACCAATTGATCACCTCTTGCACACTCTCAACCTGGGACCTGGCCTGCAACCCAGGCATGTGCTCTGACAGGGAATTGAACTGGTGACCTTTTGGTATGTAGGATGATGCCCAACGCACCAAGCCGCACCAGTCACAGAAGTTCAGCTATAATTTTTTCCTTCTGCCTGTCTGTGATAGATGTTTTCAGGAGAAAGAAGAGAAAAGCATGCTTTCCCCTCCTTGAATATCTGCATCAGTAGTTCCAAAGCTCTGGTAGATATCTCCAGTGACCTGAGCTGGGGAATCAATACCTTAGTCTCTGCCTGTGGGGCCCGTGTGCAAGGCCAGTTTAGGGTGCCCTCGGATACCTGCAGGAAGAGGCTGCCTGCTCACCCAGAACTACCCTCCATGTGTGCACACACACGGCTCTTTCACCCCCATCAACGGCTACCCAGAAATACAGCTTGGAGAGAATTCTTTCACTTCAGCCGAGGTGTTGTCTGAGATTACTTCATTCGAGTGCAAATGGACCTTAAAAGAGATGAGACCCATTGCGTGCTCGTTAACAATGACTTAGTGCTCCTCCAGTCATTCTGAGTAAATCTAGGGGGAGAACTCTAACACTTGTTAATCATCCTTTTAACAAAGGATCCCAGCTTCTATCAGATAATAGCATTTGATTTGAGAATATTGTTTCATTTCTGTTGTATTTATTTTTACAGTCACTTTCTATTTGTGGCAAATGTGATTTTTATTTTATGCTGTCGCATGAAATTTTCTTTTAAAATATTTAAGTTTTAAAAAATGAATAAATGTAATAATAGCAGTTAAGTAACTAACAACAGAGGTGGTACTCAACAATGGCAAAAATCAGGAAGGTTAAATGCTAATGACCGGGTATAGAATCATGTCATCCCTGGCCTAGTAATAACTTAGCAACTTTTATTATGTTTGTAAAGATCTTATTTATTTTTAGAGAGAGGGGAAGAGAGGGAGAAAGACAGGCACAGAAACATCAGTGTATCGTTGCCTCTCGCTCACCCCCCACTGGGGGCTTGACCTGCAACCCAGGTACGCACCCTAACTGGGAACTGTACTGGTGACCTTTTGGTTCTCAGGCTGGCACTCAATCCACACTGAGCCACACCAGCCAGGATTAATTTAGCATCTTTTAAAAATTAATTTAAATTATAAAATAATGTAACCAATTCAGAGAAAGTTTGGGAAATAAAGAAATAAAGAATAAAAAAATTTATAAACCTTCCACCCACAAATATCACCTACAATCCTATTTTCACCTGAGTGTCTACTGGGAAGGGTCTCTGGGAGAGCAGGGCCCCTGGCTTATGAGAGACGTGGCAGGCTTGCCTGGTAGACCGAGAAGGGGATTACTAGGCTAGAAGGTGACTGCCCCTGACAGGGGTGTCTTGGAACAGGGTCAGTATGGAAAATGGGAAGAGGGGAAGGGAGTGATGTAGGACGGTTGTAACAAGAGGAAAAGAGACAGAGTAGGCAGATGAGAGAATGCCAGAGCCATCAAGCCCGAAGTTTGCTAAACGCAGCTTTGTCTGGATGACTCTGGTGGGAGTTATTTGAAGGAAAAATCTATCACTTAATTGCGGAATGGCCAGGTAGGACCTTCCATTTTCAAGGACCAGTGACACCTTCTGGAGAGGATGAGGAATAACTAAAATACAAATGAGACCTAAACGGACCACAGAAAGCCAGGGCAGTCACTAAGGGCACCACATGTAACTGGAAGGCCTGAAGTACTTGTGTGGTACAGTCGGAGGAGAGTCTCACCCTGGGGTCAACGTGCCTTGGAAGTCACATCATAAGCAGAATAATGATTCTTTGATCCATTGAAATAATTCACCCTTTGCAGGGACCAGAAGTTTTCATGCAACAGCCAGTGTTAATTAAGCAAGAAGTTCATTAGAGTGAGGTGGCTTCAATGCCTGAGCAGCCTTTGTAAACAATCCAGAACCTAAGCCTCAAGGATAAGAAATAGGAACCTAAGGACAACCAGTCATAAACAGCCAACTCCCAGGCTTTCCCAGATAAGGCAATTGCTTATGCTCCAGCCAATCGTATAATTCCCCTCCTTTGCTTCAGCCTCTTTTCCAGAAGACTCTCTCCCCAGCTTCTCTTGGTGGTGGAATGCTCCTAACTACTTCCAGTTTGGTGCTATTAGTATCCACTTTTACTCAAATAAACTCTTGCAATTTTAAATATGCCTCAGTTTATCTTTTAACCCACGACTCTTCCAAGAAATGTGATTAGAGTGGAATTTGAAACCTACTTGGTAAATGTAGAATATCAGAAGATGGAGTTAGAATATTTACTGAACGCCTACTGTATGCCAGGCACTGTAGACCCTGGGTGTACAATGGCAAAATTGGACAAGGTCGAGAACTTGCAGTCTAATGGGGAGTCCCAATAAAAAAACAGAATGCGGTATTGGAGGAGAGACAGAGTCAGCTGATTGTGTGTGTGTGTGTGTGTGTGTGTGTGTCCGTGTCCTGTTGCTTCTTTTCACTGCGTGATCAGGAAGGCCTCCTTAAGGAGGTGATGTTTAAGACATTGAAGGACGAAGAGGATCCAGGGAAAGATTGCAGGGAAGCAATTAAAGGACTGGGCAATGCTGAAATAAAAGCAGACCCAAGTGGGCCTTTCGGAGGAATCAGGTGAAGTCCTGTGGGGTTGGAGGTAAGAATGAAGAAGGAGAGGAACTAAAATGGAATGTTTACTAGAAGGCAGTTCAGCATAATAGTTACATGCACAGGCTTCAGAGTTAGGTCTCCTGAGTTCAAACCCCCACTCAGCCACAAACCAGCTTTGTGACCTTTGTGACCTTGGGCACGGTACTAAACTTCTTTATGACTCAGTTTCTTCATCTATAAAGAGAGGGAATTATAAACAGCTATTGTGAAGACTACTTGAAATATTCTGATTGAAGCACAGTGCCTAGGAATAGTCCCCGATAAATATTGGATATTAGTGTTAATGTGTCCATCTCCGCAGAGGCTCGGGCCCAGTGGGTAAGATCCCTCGGGAGCGCACTGGGAAAGGCAGCTAGTCTGGGACTCTGACTACTATTTCAAAGTTGGGTCATAAAACATTAGAGGCTGAACCGTTCCTGATGCCTGTTTTTGTAAATCTTTGAATTAAGAATAGTGCTCACACTTTTAAATGTTTAGGGGAAAAGTATGAATATTTTGTGACACATATAAAATATAGGAAATTCAAATTTCATGTCCATAAATAAAGTTTTAGGGAACACAGCCACGGCCTTCCTTTATGTTGTCCCACACGTCTTTCTTGCTGCTACGGCAGAATTGAGACATTCCAACAGAGACTGTAAAACCTACAAAATCTAAAATATTTACCAGCTGACCCATTACGGAGAAAGTTTGCCAATTCCTGTTATACATCGTAATTAGAAGTGTGGGTTTTAGAGACAAGCAGTTCCCTGCAACCTGAATTTCCGTCTAAACAAATGGGCATGGTGACAACTCTCCCGACAGATTGCTGTGATAACTAAGAATACATATCCCATAGTCTGAGCTCGACAAAGAATGCCCGTTGTTTTGACAACGCAGAAGGCGGTGATCAATCAGGAGGAGGACAATGATGTTTTTGTGGCTGAAGGTCCACTCTGACTCTTTCTTTCCTAAAAGTTGTAGATACTTTCCGTGCAAACATAACCCTTCCAGCCTGGAAGGCAGTCTCTCCTTTTCAGCTCACTGTGTGTGTCTGGGCGCACACTGGTAGTTGAATCCTGTAAGTGCAGTCTTTCCCCTTCGTTTCTAAGTTCTTAGAGCAGTGATTTTCAACTGGTGTGACAGCAAGAAGTTTTAAAACATGCAGCACCTGACTACTTGGTCAGGGGCAGTGGCCACTTTTCCCTTAGATTACCAAATAAAAAAATGACAATAGCCAACACAACAATAGCTGTCCAGTATGAATGAATCAAAGTTATGCCTATATTTTGACAGATGGGCCAAAAAATAATACATTTTTGGTGTGCCACAGAATTTTAGTAATCAAGTTTATATGGGCAATGAGGTGCAAAAGGTTGAAAATTGCTGCCTTAGAGGTTTTCTTACCGACATGTCCCAGAATTTAAAAGCGCCTACAGCTACAGAGCTAGTTCTCTCCTATCCGTGCCCGGGTTGGCAAAAGTCCACAATTCTGTTTGGATGATTGTTAAACAGAACACCTTTCAGGCTGAGTTTGATTCTTGACTATGGAACAAGATATGGTTTCGGTTGTTTTGTGGCATCTTGAGATAAGCTAGTAATGTATATCATCTTCTGATATACATTATATATTATCTTCTGTTCTCCCAAATTCACTGACTTTTATGTTTGCCTTTAAACAGACTGTGTTTTTAGAGGAGTTTTAGGTTCAGAGCAAAACTGAAGGCACAGTACTAAGTTTCCGTGTGACCCTAACCCACACACGTGTGAAATGCCCCCTCCCACCCCATATAAGCTAGATATGGGATTGGATGTTTTAAAAAAAGCAAAACATAGAAGTAACTATAAAATAGAAGGAGGATGGGCAGCAGTTGGAAAGGACTGCACTTTTTCTTTGAGTAGGTAATTCAATCATATTCAAAGGTAGAATAAAAAGAAGCAGATGATCAGCAATTTGAATAATTTGAATAAAAGGGATCCTGGTTTTAGATGAAGATTAAAAGCTCATTTTGACTGATACATTCATTATGGTTCAGTGAAATACTACAAGGGTTGCTCTCATTTTTAAATATGCTGACCTGGAGTGTCTCTGACCTGGGTACCACAGGATTCACCCCAGGTGTTCAAGGGTGAGAAGGCTAAAAAAATTGTAGAATCAGTTGTCAACAAGATTCACAAAAATATCAAGAGAACAAATCTAATTTTATTGATATAAAGGCAACACCATCCAGAAGAAAAGAATCCTTAATATCCATATATATATTTTATATACATATATCTCACATAATAGGTATCAGCATATTTGGAAATACAGCTAAAGCCTTTGGCACATGAAAACGCAGCAGATTGCTCTCACTTTAAAAGGGCAGAATAAAGACAGGTAGTTCATAAATAAATACCATAAAGCACAATGATGCTGTGAAAAATGGGATCCATCTCAGGGGGACCGTACACAACGTGGTCTCTGAGAAACCGCCCCCTGCATGCCCTGACCAGACAAATCGTCTCTTCTGTGTCCCTCTGTCTGGCTCTCTCACAGCGTGTTCGGTATATACTGACTGATCTGTTTATGTGTTTGCTTCCCAAATCAGAGTGCAAGGTCAAGGTCAGTAGCTGTCTTATTCATATTGTGTACAGTGCCTGACACACAGTACAGACCCACAAGAGGATGAACTGAAGGCAGCTGGACCAGCAGAGTCAGGTAGGGAATGCTGCTACTTGTCTTGAACCTTGTTTTTAACCTGCATGATTATTGCCCTACAAATTAGAAGCATTTAGGAAAAATTAAACTTCCATCCATTATGTTTATGCTTTTCTTTCCACTCCTCTGTGGAGTTAAGTGATTCTAATACGGGAAACCTAAAAATCTTGCGGCCTTCTAATATCTGTTAAGCACAAAAATGCAGGCCAGAGGATTACTATATTCCTTTTACATTCCAGCAGAGGTTTTTACGTAATGAACAGAATGGGCCACGGAACTTCGGATAGCAAACTAATTAACAGTCATCTAGGCAGTCTACAAATATTTATTGAGGGCCTATTATGTGCTGTTCTAAGTACTAGGGACACTGTGACAAAATTAATCAACTTAATGAACTTCCATCCCAGTTAACAAACAAGAGAACTGCAGATTCTATGAGCTGTGAAGACAAAAACAGGATAGAATGTGAACCGAAGGAAGAGGCTACTTTACCAGTGTGTCATAGAAGGTTTCTTGAGAAACTGACATTTGGCTGAGACCCAGGTAAAGAGGTGGTAAAGAGCCACATGACGATTGTGAAAAGACCATTCCAAGGAGAAGGCACGACAGTTCTAAAAGCCCCTGGGGAGCTGAGGGATAGAGGACACCAGTGTGGCTGGAGACTATCGGATGGGCAGAAGAGTATGCTTCCGACTGCCTTGGTCACTGGGAAAAGAAGGCCGAGTCCAACCATAGACCATCCTAAGGGTTTGGGTATCACTGAACACCTAACTGGAAAACCATCGGAGGGATAGTGATGTGATTTAGCAAATGTTTATAGAACATCACATAGATTGCCATCTGAGGAAGGCACTGTCAGAAGGGCAAGAACGGGGTGAGAAGAGAGGACACCAGGAGAGGAAGGTCACTGAAGCCTAGAAAACAAAAGATTTCCAAAAGGAGGGAGTGTCCACTCTTGCCAAATACTCCAGCCCAGTAATATAAGGACAGAGAATAGGCCACTGGCTTTGGCAAGAATTAGGTCGTTGGTGACCTCAGGAGAGGGGTGGGTTTGGGAAGCCAATTGAAGTTGGATTGAGAGAAAATGGGGGTGAGAATGTGAACAAAGCAACTACTGTCAGCTCTTCTGAGTTGAGCGGAGTGCAGTTTAGTGCCTACATTGAAACTCGAGATCCATAAAGAAGAATTTGCTTTTCTCAAGCATTGATAAGAGTTAATTACTTCAAACCATATTTTAAAGGATGGCTATGTTACAATATTAACTAATTCTGAAGTTGGCAATAACTTGATTGGGTGCAGTCACTTGATTGGACTAAGAGATCAGGGTGGCTGAGAGAATTGTCCCTAGTCTCTTTGTGTCCTTCAAGGAGACATCAGACCAGAGAAGAAAAGACCAGGTTCTGAGAGTAGGTTTGGGGAAGATACTCTCCTGCTTTCAGACCTTTTACCAAAGCTCCAGGGCAGGTTTGGGAAGTGACAGGAATGACTGGGCCCAAACGCTGGTGACAAGGGGGTAATCTCAATTATATTGGGTGAAATACTCCTATGTAGAGAGAAAATAAGGCAACACCATGTCTTTTTGACCAGAAATGCCTGAGAGAGCGAGAAAGGAATATTGAAAAATTAATTTTTTTTTTTAGAATTGTGGGCTTAAGTGTACTTTGAAAAAATGTCAATTAATGATCAGTACAGTGGTTTGAAAAATCAGGGTTTCAGACATCAGTCAAAATTATAAGGCAATATTTTTCTGGAAAAGCACTTGCCCCACCCAATTCCCATGCCTGGTCCACACCTTTCAGAGGCTGGAGGAACAGCTTTCTCCAAGACAGAAGTGCTGGTAGGCACCATTGCTCTTTTGTTGAACCTCATTCAGTGGCTGTTCTGCACGAACAGCCAGCCTTGGCCCTCACTGCAAACTTTCCTAAACTCTCTCATAGGTCCACTAACACCCAAAAGCAACAACTAGCCTCAGTGTGTCCCGCATCTCTTGCTAAGAGTCAGCCAAGCCCAGCAGTGGTGGAAGCTGCCTCAGGGTGCAGCATAGCCTCTCGCTGGTGCTTCCAAGCCCAACAAAGGCACCTACCAATAACAGACCATTTTGTAGCTCATACCAGGCGGCCCTGGGCCAGGCAGAGGCAGTGGCTGACCTTGGCCTGCACCAGAGTCCCTCGTAAGAGGCTCTTAAACCAAAAAATCTGGTGGCTGGCTTTGGACCATACCAGAGCCCCACCCAATTTGTGCCACAAATGACATGCCCAAAGGATGTACTTGGCTAGCATCAGAGACCCTCTAAAACAAATCCCACTCCATGGAGTCAGCCCATGCAAAACAGCTTGTCCCCTGAAGTCACAGCCAGTCCTTAGAGCCGGTCAACCTGAAGGTGAATCTCACCTACTGACATGCCAACAGCAATCAAGGCTCAACTGCAACAGGAGAGAACACACAGCTCACACAAGGGACACCCCCGGAGCACCTGGTCAGGTAAAGAGGGAGACTGTACCCCTAGGCCCTACAGGACACCTACTACATAAGGCCATTCTACTAAGACTGGGAGAAGTACTAGATCTACCTAATACATAGAAACAAACCAGGGAGGCAGCCAAAATAAAAATGAAAAGAAACATGTCCCAACTAGAAGAACAGAACAAGACTCCAGAAAAGGAACTAAACAAAATGGAGGCAAAAAAATCTACCAGACGCAGAGTTTAAAACACTGGTTATAAAGATGTTCAGTGAACTTAGGGGAAGAATAGATAATCTCAGTAAGAACTTCAGCAAAGAGATAGGAAACGTAAAAAGGAAGCAAGAAACAAAAGAAAAGTTAGAAATGAAGAATACAATAACTAAAATGAAGACTATACTAGATGGAGCCCTGGCTGGATAGCTAAGTTGGTTAGTGCACGCACCATCCTGATATGCCAAGGTTGCAGGTTCGGTCCCTGGTCAGGGCACATACAAGAAGCAACCAATGAATGCATAAATAAGTGGGACAACATATGGATGTTTAGCTCTCTCCCACTCCCTCTCTCTTTAAAATTAATAAAATAAATACATAAATAAATTCTATTAAGAACAAAGAATACACTAGATGAAATCAACAACAGATTAGATGAAGTAGAGAACTGAATCAGCAATTTGGAAGACAAGGTAGTGGAAAATACCCAATAGGAACAGCAAAAAGAAAAAAGAATTTTTAAAAAATGAGAATTGTTTAAGGGACCTCTGGGACAATATCAAGCATACCAACATTTGTATCACAAGGGTCCTACCAAAAGGAGAACAGAGAGAGCAAGGAATTGAAAACCCATTTGAAGAAAAAATGATTGAAAACTTCCCTAACCTGGCAAAGGAAATAAACATACAAGTCCAGAAAGTGCAAAGAGTCCCAAATGAGGTGAATTGAAAGAGGTCCACACCAACACACATTATAATTAAAATGCCAAAGGTTAAAGACAAAGAGAAGATCGTAAAAGCAGCAAGAGAATAGCAACTAGTTACCTACTAGGGAGCCCTCAGAAGACTGTCAGCTGATTTCTCAACAGAATTTTTTAGGCCAGAGGGGTTGGCATAAAATAGTCAAAGAATGAAAAATAAGTCCCTACCACCGAGATTACTCCACCCAGCAAGGCTATTATTGTTTCATTTAGAATTGAAGGACAGACAAAGAGCCTCCCAGACAAGAAAAAGCTGAAGGAGTTTGTCGCCACCAAACCAGCATTGAAGGAAATGTTAAAGGATTTCTTTAAGAAGAACATGGAAAATTAAAAATATGAAGAAGAAAATATTACAAAAAAAATCCTCACCAACAAAGACAAACATATATTGTAATAAAAGCAGTAGGTCAACCAACACTAAAGTTAGTACAATGCTTAAAAGGCAAGAGCAGGAAGTTCATGTGTAATTACAACAGTAAATTAAGGGATACACATGAGCAAAACATAAAAAATTATAACAAAAGCATAAACATGGATGGCGTGAGTATAAATGGTGGTGATTTTAGAACACATTCAAGGTTAAGCAATCATTAACTTAAAATAGACTGCTGTAAACAGAACTTGGTATGTAAGAAGCACATGGCAACCACAAACAGTCTACAAGGGAGATACAAGAAATAAAGAGAGAGGACTCCTAATATAGCACTACAGAAAGCCATCAACATAAAAGAGTAAAGAGCAAGAGAATAAAAAAGGAGGAGAGAAGAACTGAAAAAGCAATCAGAAAACAATAAAATGGCAATAACTACATACCTATCAATAATCCAATGTAAATGGATTAAATTCTCCAATTAGAAGACAAATGGATAAAAAAAGTGGACATATATTTAATGGAATATTACTTGGCCATAAAAAATAATAAAATCTTACCAATTTTACAATATGGATGGACATAGAGGGTATTATGCTAAGTGAAATAAGTCAGAAAAAGGCAAATATCACATGATTTCACTTATAT